>JAAALK010000079.1:92695447-93050988 GCA_019279435.1 Zizania palustris | reverse complement strand
CAGCCGAAGACCCCATAAGAGCTTCTGCTCAATGGCTCTTGGGGAGAAGAAAGAGAAGGACTCCTCCAACGACTCCGACGACGACGATGATGAGAAGGCATCTTCCTATGAACAAGAAGTTGCTAATTTACTAGAAAAGAACAGTCAGGAGTTGAAGTATAGGGAGAAACTTCTTAGAGGGGCTAAGAAGAGGATAGATGAGCTTGAGAGTGAGCTTGCCAAGGCAAATGGCAAGATTGAGAGTCTCTCTTCTTCCCCTTGCTTCAGTGATAATGGTGAGTGCCCTAACTGTGAGGTGTTGTTGTGTGACCTGACGACTCTTAAGTCCAGGTACACAGAGAGAGTAGATGAGAGAGACGCTTTGGTCACTGAGCTTGAGAGCGCTCAGCAGGAGCTGAAAAATGCTCATGCCACTATCGTCGTACCTTGTGTAGACTGCCCATCTCATTTAGATAGTATAGATGAGCTGAGAGCCAAGAGTGATGAGCAGTTGAGAGAGTTAGCTGGAGTGAGAGCTGAGTTGGAGCAGACTAAGCTATAGCTTGAGACCTTGTCAGTTCCACCCACTGTTTGTGAGAACTGCTTGTCCATTAGAATGGAGTTGATCAAGCTAAAAGCAGAGAAGTTTGTCGATGTTGATAGAGAGTGTGAGATCTGCTTGTCTCAGGTGGAGGTGTTAGCTTCTTTGAGAGAGGAGCTAGCTGATGTTCAGAATGAGAACTTTTACCTCCGTCGGATCCTGAGTTGGATCAGTGCCAAAGAGCCACAGCTTGGCATGATGATCCAGTAGTTCAAGAGATAGGATGGGTTTGGGGTACGTTACACCTATACCAAGGCTGATTTTGAGAGCGCCATTAGCCGAGCAGTGGAGTGGAGAAAGATGACTCCCGAACAGAGATATCCCAAGACTCACTCCACTAAGTCCTTTAAGGATAGTCAGCCCAAGGATGGAGTGTTCCAAGAACAACCTAAAACTCCACTTAAGAAGCAAATCTGGGTCCCAAAGCCTAAAACTCTTCACACTTCTCTTGATTCTTTACCTGGACCCTCTCACACCAAAGATGCTACATCCAACACCACCAAGCCTAAGAATCCTAAGCCACAACAACATCCCAAGAAGATGACCTATCACTGTGAGTTTTGTCAGAGAGACGGGCATCTTGAGGAGTTTTGCTTCAGAGGAAGCGGGTTGAGCGAGCAGAGAGAGCTCGAGGTGCGCAGGAGTAGTTCTACCAGCAGGGTGGTAGATAGAGAGTTCCTTGATGTAGAGAGAGGCTAGAGGACAGGCCACGTCGTGTAGGTGGTGGTAGAGGAGACGGTTTTTATGATCGTGCTCTGGAGGGTGGTTTCCGTTCCGGCAGAGCTCCAGATCATTATGGATACGGTTTTGGACATCGTGGTCATGATTTTAGGAAGAACAAAGGACCGCGCTTTGATCCGCGTTTCGGTCCAGACTCATATGATTCTTTTTGCTTCCCTACATATGAGCAGATGGCTCGACACTGGTTTAGCACTTTTGCTAAACCTAGCATTGGACCGTTTGCTCCCACTCATGATTATTGATCTTGATTTGGGAGTTGTGTATACTTTTTAGGATATTTTGAGTCAGTTTTTCTTTTCTTCTTTATTTTTTATTGAGTCTTTTTGTGTGCGTTCATATCATGCATAATCATCAATCACATTTTTAGCTTGCTTTTGTTATATGATTAATCTGCTTTACTTTCTCTAGCTAGTATATGCTTTTGATGACTTGTCGATGATCATGTTCTAGTTCAGTTCACATGATATATCTGATATTTGTCATATGCATGGCTTTTATGCTTTAAAATTGAAAAATGATCATCATTGCTTCTGGTAACTAGCATGTGTAGGTTGAATGCTTTCGCTATCTTTTACATGCCTAGTAGCTAGATACTTACTTAGATGCAGATATGCAACTTGGACATCTATATGCTTTAAATATGAAAAATGTGCTATAAAAATGATAAAAATTTAGAAAAATAAAAATTTATGCATTTTTATGATTATTAGAAAAGATCCAGGTGGGTTTGCTTTCTCGCGTTGCATTGTTCTGGACTGCTTACCATAGCACTTTGGTATGAACTAGGATGGTGTAATGTATGCCAAGACCAATGTCTTAAGCTTCTGATGGTCCAGTTCTGGCCTAAGCTTGACTTGGTCGGTTAGCATAAGGTTTGACATGCAAATAACCCCTGGCAGAAATGAAAAAGAAAAATAAAAAGAAAAAGTCTGAAAAAATTAAAAAATGACAAGTTTGCTGAAGCACTTTGTTTTGGGCAATGCATATCTTGGTAGATATCAGTTAGCTTTTGCATATCATGTTTTACCTTGCTTGTCAACTAGAAAATGTGGTGATGCTTTTGTTTGCAAAAAACGAAAAATGTGTGCTAATGACTTTCTTTAGATATCATCTGTTGCACTGATCATGTCATGTATCTTAGACAGTATATCTTTTGCTATACTTGTTAGATGTTGTAATTGCAGTTAATCATATCTAAGAAGCATGCTTTTCACACTCCACCTGCACCCCATCTGCATTCAAGGCATATTTTGAGGGGGAGCTGCATTTCAGGGGGAGTTTGTGTCTATGTCTTTTTAGAGTGCATTTAGTCTCACTTGATGAGTCCAATTGTCAACAAGGGGGAGAATTTTGGAGTTTAGGGAACATTTTTAGCTTTCTCTGGGATTTATTTCAAGGAGAGTTCCTTGTTGGTAATTCTGAGATTGCACTTGTTTTTGAGTCTTTATTTTTGGTTAACCATAATGACCATTTTCTTGCTTCTATTTTGGCTTTTGGTCATTAGGGTTAAACTTTTATTTTCTTTCTTCTATTTTCCTTTTGTCTTTGTTTTTCCTGTTTCCACATGTTTTGCAGGTTCTGAAGATGAGCTGAAGAGGGTGTTGACAATGCACTCATCAAGGGGGAGATTGAGAAACCATGTTGAAGAATATGGTTTTGATACTCCAGATGTGATGAGTGATTGTCAACAAAAGTCAAAGGAAGGGAGATATGAAGACCTGCCATGTCTGAGGCGCGTGTGACTCAGGTACACGGGCAGCGAGCGATAGCCGGGCAGAGGAGCCGCGGAGTCGGGCTGGCCCAATCCGGGTACATGGCTAGGAGCGGCAGATGATCCACTGGTCTGTTGACTGGGTTTGACTCAGGTACACGGGCGGCGAGCGATTGCCGGGCTGAGGAAGCTGCGGGGTCGGGTCGGCCCAATCCGAGTACCCGGTGTGAAGACGGTGGACGCTTTGTCAGTTTCGGCGCAAAACTGACAACCTATGATTAATTCATTTTTAGGATATTAATATTAAGTTTAGAATATTTTTATTTGAGTCAGGTGATTTTTCTAAGAATATTTTGGTAATTTTCGGAATTTATTTTAGAGTCAGTGTTAATTTACCCTAGGGGTAAATTAGTCTTTTCATGTATTAGGAGTCGCCTATAAATAGGCCCCTATCCCCCTGGGGATAGATGACTGTTTTTTCTTTGATTATCAATCTACAGTCTATGTACATTATTTTTTTATCTATTCGTCACCGCTGTTTCCTCTGTTCTCTCCACGGCGCGGTCAAAACAAGTTCACAGCAGGTGCCATAGCGAGGGGCCGATGTCGGCTGACCGCATCGCCATAGGCTTAGGTGCTAGGCGCGACAGCCTCGAGGCGTAACCTCACGCCGCACGCTACGAGCGCAGAAGAAGCCGTCCGTGCCGTAGAAAAAAGGGGGGAAACCTCGCAGAAATTGGCGTCTTGCGCGCGGCGTCAGGAAGCTATCCAGGCGTGCAGCACGGTTTTTCACGGCGTGGTGCAAAGCAACAAGCAGCACGCGGCGGCAGGCTTTTGCACAGGTTTCGGTGACGTTGCCTGCTAGCGCAAGAACTGGCTTCGCATGGCATCAGAGGAAAGCAGCGCCTGCTCGTGACTCCACGGCGCTGGAATTGGTGCTTCTTTCTCGGGGTCCTGGTGCTCGCGATGACACTGCGTCGTTGGCTCCACAACTCCGGTGCGGCGACCGAGACGACATGAATCCATGCAGGTAAGTTTCTAATCTCCTATTTTTTAGTAGATCATTGTTAGAGATAATCATCTATTAATTAATTAGCGAAAATTTGTTTAGAAATTTCGTGTTAATTTAATCTGCCAAATTATTTTTAGTAATCGCATATTTTTATATTTGTTTAATCTGCTTATATAAAAAGTAAAGAAAAGTTTATTAGTCACAGTAGTATTTTTAATTCTAGTCTTTACCTGAAATATTTTTAGGGTATTTCTGAATTAATTTTTGGATGATCCATATTTCATTCAGTTAATTAATATTTTATTTTTAGAATGCAATCTGAACATTTTATTAAGATATTTAGTGTTTTTTATTACGTCATTAAATATGTCTGGTACCCATCCTTATTTATTGCAGTGATTCTTTTTAGTTTAGCTTTAATATCATTCTAATTAGGACACCCGTCATTTTTAGGCTAGACAACAATAGTACCAGTAATTTACTTTACTAATATTGTTTGTCCGGTTAAATTGGTTGAGTGTTGGGATTTCGATATAGTTTAGCAAGAAATTTGTAGCGCCCATTTACCCCCCCTCTGGTCGCTACTTTCTGTCCTACAACGACCCTCGCTGGGAAGTTGTCCGCGAACTCTTTCTGAAGTTGGAAATTGGCGCTACCAAAGGCCAAAGCCCTATCCACTCTGTCTAGACCCTTCTTCTTCTTGGGTTTGCAGCTGGCCTCGTGTAGGGTTACGAAGACATTGGCTCACCCCTCACACCCTTCGGCCCTCATTGCCCACTCGAGATAGCGAGGCGAGCTACAACGTTAGGAGAAAAGTAGGGGAGCTCGAAGTTAAACATGTCTAGCACTTCGGCTAGAATGCCTTCGGCCGGGAGCTCGAGCCCGGCCTCGAAGAATGCTTCGAAGACCACGGTTTCCTCTGGCTGCGGCCTCGGGACAGTCTTCAACCCCAGCCTCCAAAGGATGACCTCGATGGAAACCTTTCCGGTGCAAATTCGCTGAATTGTCTCCACTGTAGAAGCCGAAGCCTGTAACTCCAGCGTTTGCTCAAACTTCTCCGAGGGCGAGCGGAGGTCGAATGCCTCGAGGCGTCTAGTCGGAGGCTTGGACTTGAACATAACTTGACCCTCGCCCAAGGTGGGTGCCTTCTTCGATGAAGTCTTCTTAGGCATCATGAAGGGGCTTTGGGTGCGAAGGATCTAGGGGCTTCGGGAGCGAAGGAGCTAAGGGCTTCGGGCATGGAGGTGCGAGGGGCTTCAGAAAGGATTAAGGTTGCGGAGGGTGGATAGAGCTCAAGAAAGAGTGAAATGCGCAGGCGCATGCGGAATCGCGGGGGGCCGATGACCTTTTATAGGTGGTAAAAGCTATCGCTCACCCCCACGGTAAAGTTTTTTGCTACCCAAAAGTCACCCCACGGTCTATGACTGATGGGGCCATGGCAGACAGAAGCGGCATTCCACGCATGAGAACGACCCAGCCCCCGAGGGCGTCTAACAGGCCCACGACCATTCAACCGAGCGCCTTTTCGACTCCCGGAGATGTCCTTTCACTCCGACCGTTGACCTCCAGCGCCGTTTCGGCTCCCGAGGCTGTCCCCTCCATTCTGTACGACCATTTAATAAATTATGCGGATCAAGACCGGTCTCCGAGGCTGGGCTCTGAAGGGCACCTCTTGCGAAGCATCATTTGCCCTAAGGGCGCGCGCACCCCTTCGCACGAAGGGCTACGTGCGAGGGGCTACTATTGGGGAAATAGTTCTTCCTTAAGAAGAGGTCAAATGACGCCAGTCTCTGAGGGTATAGAGTCCTGAAGTCTACCCAGTTGGTGAGGCCTGCAGCCAGACCTCCGCACTCCACCGGTCCAAATCACTCTGGACGCTACCTCAAGAAACCACAAGTCTCTGATCCCCTTGACGCCCCCGGGGACCCCTTCGAGGCCCTCTTCGAGGCTCTCTTCGGAGCTCTCTTCGGCAAAGTGCTCTGGCCTAGAAGACAAGACATCTCGGTACATCTACAGTACAAGCAGTCGTACCAAGGGTCCATGCCCCTGAAAATGATGTATATCTACCACGTCTGTAAAGCTATAAAGCTGCATGTACAGTAGCCTAGCCTTTTCTCCCCCATTTACCCCTACAAAGCCTACGACACGTAGAGGGTAATAGGGTCTTTTCCTTTTGCCCACGAGCCTATAATAGCAGGGCATCACCCTTGTAATAGAGATAGACAACATAGAGGCAATTCTATGCCAAAATCACTATGAACTAGACGTATGGTTATTATCCCTCTTGAGAGACCCGAACTAGTATAAAAATCCTCTCTCTCTCTCTCTCCGAAAGAACCCTTTGAGGTTCATACCCTATATTCCGCACCTTTTCATAGAAACATGTTTGTAGCTAACGCAATTGCTACAACACATGCAACACATGGCATAGTCCTTTGTTCAAGTTGTGAGTGTAGCTTGAAGTTCTAGGCGGGAGTTTAACTTAACAGTCCTCGCCAAAACGCTAGTATATTAAACAGCGGTGGGAATAAGACAAATCTTCAAAAGGGCACTTGAGATCTAGTGGGGGATTGCTTGATTTTTGGTATAGACCAATATGAATATTTTAGAAATTCCTAAATAAATCTCAAAGGCCCGAGTCAAGGAAAGGAATACCGAGTGGTCAGAACTCGAACTTGGGAGTCGACATTCCCGAGTGCTGAATTCAAGCCAAAGACTTAGCAGTTGGGATCAGCACTACCGAGTACTTGATTCGAATTGGAATTTGGGAGTCTGGGTCGGTTAGCCGAGCCCGACCACGTGTTCCTGAAACCCAACCCTTCGCCTTGCGGAGACACAATTTTTCCTTTTCTTGTTTCGATTCTATGGGATTGTGGCAAAGTTTACAAAATATAATTATATGGAAACTGACTTGATTGAGATCGTGATCGCAACACGAGATTTGGTTGCTCCTATATAAATACCCGTAGATTTGATTGAAATCACGATGATGAGATATACAACAGAACTGAACTAGGGTTTTGTATGTCTCATCTCTCTACCGTGTTGCCGCCGTAGTCTACTCCATTCCGTTCGTCAGCGTTGGAGAACAGGTCTATGAAAGCTGTCGTCCTTGCGATCCTGCACTAGGCGAGGGCAAATAAGGTTTTTGGGAAGCACTCCGCGCGACTTCTCAAGCTCATCATCACGACGCATCTTCCGTCTACCTCTATCGTCGGTCGCCGTAGGGTGCTACGTACGATCCAACACTAGGAAAAGGAGTACTTCTACACCGACTGCTGATTCGTCTTCGACAACCGTGCAATATGTGATTTACTTTTCTGTACGGTTATCAATCATGCTTTGCGATAAACATGGTTATTGTGTTAATGCTAAATCTAGTAGATGTCGTGAATTATTTTATCCAGAAATTAATCGTAAAAGTGCCTAATACTCCAACATGATTCCCAATGTGTCACAATGAAGTTAACTTTTAATTTGTAGATCCGTACACTCTATGGGCCTGTTTGGGAGGGCTCCACTCCATTTTCAGCTCCACTCCAAAACTCCATGGTGGAGCAGATCCATGATGGAGCAGATTTTAGAAAAAATGTGTTTGGGAAGCAATTTAGCTCCAGCTTCACGAAATGTGGTATATGTAGTGCAATGTCTATTATACCCTTTGTCTAATTCAATCTACATTAAATCAATATGTGCTTATACGTGGCATGTAATATAGTTTTGGTTTTATTTTTACATTACATATTTTTTTAAGAAAGAGAAACACCTATATACATTTATATGAATCATGTATGCATCCTATAATAAGAAAAGAAAAAATGTGTCATTGTTATTACATTAGTTCCAATAAAGAGAAATAGCAGTTGTTAATTCATCGCGAAAAATATCCATAGTCGCAATATTAGCTGTAGAGGTTGACCCATCAGATGCTTGTTGAGAAATTTCATACTTGTTATACTTTTCTGGGATCGTAGGGATATAATTTGGATCACGATCACAATTTGCAAAGTCTAAGTCTTCACTCGAATGCTCTCGAATGAAATTATGAAGCACCATAGTATCTACCACAATCTTTTTTTGTTTATCCATGGAATAGTTAGGCATCTTATATAGAATCTGCCATTTCATTTTCCAAACTCCAAATGCTCGCTCAATTACACTGCGAACTGATGAGTGCACTCTATTAAATTTTTCTTTTGGAGTAGATGGCTCCATACCTCGGTGCCATTCTGGGAGGTGATACTTTTCACCCTTATAAGGAGCTAGATATCCTGGACAGTTAGGATAACCCGCATCCACAACATAGTACTTTCCTGTTCATATAAAATATGCAAACCAAATTACCTTCTGTTATGATACACATATATAATAAATATGTTTGTCATATCTAAATAGTGCAACATTACCTTGTGGAGGATGTGGAAATAAATTTCTGTCAACTCGTATAGCATGGTATAAGACACTAGTATCATGCATAGCACCTGGTTGCCCAATAGAGACATATGTAAAACGCATATCGAAATCACAAACCCCTAGCACATTTTGAGTTGGACTCCTAGATTTTCCAATATATCTTACTTGTGCCTCAGGTGATAAGGATACACGGATGTGTGTACCATCAATAGCTCCAATGCAGTCTTTGAAGTGTGGATAAGCCCTTCGGTCATCTCTAATTCTCTTGTGTACATTAGGAAAGTTAGGTTTTTTTGGTCTAATATAATCTTTTGCCACAGAAATCACAGCGTGTAAAACCTCATCAAATTTTCTGCTGATAGTTTCGCCGGAGTGTTTGAATCTATTTTGCCCCCTTCTATTTGATTCACATCCACCCAAAGTGTACAAGAAGATTGCAAGCATCTCGTAAGTACTAACATGTTTAGAAGATTTCAAACCGTACGTACCAACCAATTTTGCGTGAAGATCCATAAAAATCTCTGTGTTCATACGAAGTTGTGTATGGCATTCCCCAGGTGTTCTTAATGTCTCCTGCAACCATCCTATTCCACTTAGAACTGATGTCCTATGTAGTGCCTTGTCTATGTACGTGTCGCAATAAATTTGTACAAGCTCAGTACCATTTGCTAAAAGGTTGCAACACTTTTCATATTCAGAACTAGAATCATCACTCTCACTATCAGACATCTGCAATGCTAAAAACATCATTAGTGTTATGTGCTACAAGTATGACATAAACAATACATAAAGAACACAACACATCATAAGTTCCAAATTACATAAAGATTAGCAAATCATATAAAAGTTCCCATAGTCATTGAATGTCACAAAGGTTTACTACATATAATTTTTAGAACCAAAATTACATCAAGTTTCAATTGTTGCACTTGTCATTATACTTGCGTTGTAACCATTGTAGCCTAATCTCGTTGGTTGGCAAGGTAAGAAACATCTCTCTTTGATCTTTTTTACGAAGAGTTCAGTAGCAATGTAATGCTCGTTGCTTCCATATCCCGCACCACAAGCTATCACTAGTTCCATAACTTCTTTGATTGTATTCTCATTTTTTAGATGCCATAATTGCCGCAGAATCTGCAATCCTCTTGATTTCTTCTCGAATAACTTGTGATGTCTTATGTTTCTTGGATTTGTCTTCAACCCGAGGCCTTTTCTTAGCATTCATAGCAGTAGGAGATACCTCCTCAACCTCATCTATATCATTAGGCGCATTTGGAATCTCCTCTATTACATCCTCTTCTACACATACGGTTTTGTCAATAATAAGTTGAGATGGTTGAACTATGTTCTGGCTCCCCATAGGGTTCCAATGATCTGTACCATCATTGGAGATGTCACCAAAAATGATATAAAGATGAACAAGTGTGATACATTAAGCATTTTACAAAACAACAATGAAAATGGTAATACAAACTTTCATGTTTTTAAAAACTTACTGTGGTGCACAAACCCAAAAACTGCAGTAAACTTCAGATGTTTTTTGATCCTGTAATTAATATTAATGAACTTTATGTTACACTATTGGTTATTCAGATGTTTGTCGATTGCTACATAAATACATACTCTCTGACTTCATAATATGTGTTATCTTATCTATATTTGTATGTTTGCACATTCAGACCAACAAAATATATTGCAAATAATGGGGGCCAAAAATATACAGTAAAGATCATATCATAATTTTGTCAGTTAAGATGGTATTGACAAGGTATTAGGCTACCAGGATATGTTTTGCTAGGATAACAAGATACAAAATCACAAACACTTGTTTTATATTTTTAAGCAACGCAGTACAAGTAATAAATATATTGCAAATAATCAGAAGGCAACAATGTTGAATATACAACAGAGATCAGACTTGGTGACTTTTATTCGATGGTTCAATCATCAGTAGCAATACAAAAATTTCTGTAGTTCCAAATAACATACAAGATCAGAAGGGGTTCAGGGTGTTGGATTGAGACCGAGCAGCAGTGGGCACCAGGATCCAAGTTGTTTCAAGGGGCAGCAGCGCTAGATCCAAAGGGATGAGCAGAGACAACCACATGGAGGGCGGGCAGAGATGGCCACGGCTAGGGACGAAGATGGGGTGTTGGCGAATGGAGTCTAGAGGAGTTCCGGTGGCAGATTGGGACCTAGAAGGGAATGACGACGGACGGGAAGCTGTGGTGGAGAAATTGAGGATGGGCTAGGTCTGAGAGAAACATGAGGCGTGGGGGGTATTACCCCAATGGCAGGCGGGTAATTACCCCCAGCTCCACGGGCAAGATGAATAAATGGATTTGTGGAGCACCTCTTTTCCTGCTCCGTCAAGATACATTACGGGAAAGGGTGCTCCATGGAGTTAGCTGTTCCACGGAACAATGGAGCAATAGTGTTTGGGAGGGCTCTACCGTACTCCATGGTGAAGTTTGGAGCTGGAGCTCTCCCAAACAGGCCCTATATGTTCCCTCATGTCAAAGGTATCAATATTTCTAAAGTACTTTCTTTCATTGATTTTTGATTTTAAGTTTAACATATTTATCGTTTTTTGTTTTTTATCGTTGCGTTAGCACGACATTATACTAGGAATAATAGAGGGCAAATGTGGACACTCACACAAATGAAGGGGTAACACTATGGGTCCACCTGTCATTGGGTGTGCGTATGCCTCGCGTGCGGGAAAAAAATATGATGGGATCGCTTCTCCTACCCATGGCGCGAAAAATTTCGTTTCACTTTCCAAAATCCCCCAAAATCTCTGAGCCCAAAACCCTTCTTCAATCTTCGTTCGCGGCGATCGGCGATGGTGTTCCTGCAGCGCAGCCATCCGTCCAACCCGCGGAAGCACCCACCTCCGAAGCCGGCGGCGGTGCAACCCGCGTCCACTCCGGCCGCCACGCCCAACGGCACGTCCCCCGTGGACGCGGCGGCGGCGCTGCTCGCGGAAGCCGGATGCACCCTCCTCGTCCCGTCGCACCTGCCCCCCTTGCTCCCCTCCCCGCTCTCGTTCACGCCCCGCCTCGAGCGTGCGCTCGCTGAGGACGCCGCCGTTCTCCCCGCGCGCCTGCTCGCGGGGCTCGCCGCCTTCGTCGAATCCCCCCCGCGGCTCCGCCAGCTCCTCCTTCCCATCTCCCCGCACTCGGCCAGCCTCGCGCGGGCGCTTCTTTCCGTTCCCGCGCTGCAGCCAGGCCTCCTCAGTCTCCTCCTCGAGAAGCTGCCCGAGCACTTCGACGACGCGCTCGACGGGATTCCTCTGCAGGATGACGTGGGGAGGCTCATCGTCACGCAGTTCCGGTGGCTCGATTTCCTCATCGATGCTGACTCGTTTGTCGCCAAACTTGTTGAGGTGTTGTCCATTGCGCCGCATCGGCTGAAGAAAGAGATCATCGGGTCGCTCCCGGAGATTGTGGGTGACCAAAGCCATGTCACTGTCGTAGATGCGCTAGAGAAGCTTCTGCAGGAAGACTCAGAGGTCGTGGTTGCTGTGCTCGACGCTTTGTCAGACCTTAATCTCAGTGAGCAGTTGCAGGAGCAGGTGATGATCACATCGATTTCATTTTTGTTCTTTTATATTTTGTTAATATAGAGTGATCAATTGTTTTTCTATGCTGTGAAAATGTTTGAAGGCGGTGACAGTTGCAATATCATGCATCCGGACAGTTCATGCGGACCAAATGCCTCACTTGCTCAGGTTCTTACTGTTGTCTGCCACGCCGTTCAATTCTGGGAGGATTATATCACAAATCCGCGAGCAACTAAAGTTTGTTGGTGTGGTGGATCCACGGGCTGCTCGGGGAAAGAAGCTGAAAGGGAAGGCATCAACCAAAGGTACAGATGGAGCAATCCTTGATGCCTTGAGATCAGCCCTCCGTTTTAAGAACGTAGGTGATTTGAATCTTCAATTTATCTTTCAACGCAGTAGTGTACTACTGGCCATTCAAACTGCTTTGTTGTGTATGCAGATGCTTTGTGAAGCTTTCTTGAAAGAGTTGAAATCAGTCGATAACCTAAGGGATCACAGAGTGATTGATGTGTGGCTCATCATGCTCATCTATGCCAATGGTGGTGCTCTACAGAAAAGTGCAGAGAAAATATTGAAGTCTAAGATCTTACAATTATGTGTACAAGAGACACTGTTTGATCAATGCATTCATGGGAACACTGAACTGGTGAAGGTCAGTTCTTCAGTACCTTGTAATGATTGTAGAGTAACAGAATATTTTTGAATTTTGACTATCCATGCCAAATAAAACATGAGTGAACTTGAAACCAGGACCATTTCATGTCATACCTCTCAATGAGTGATTTCCTATTGGCTTGCAAGGAAGACAGAGCTAGAGAATTTGCAGCCTATTTGTTCAACGCATTGTTTGAAGAATTCAGTGATACATTTTCCAGGCAAGAGGTATACTTTGGTTGCCTACACTTCTAATTGTTTTCACCACCACAATGCAAAACAAGAAGTTTAATTAACGTTGGCAAGTGCTGAAATTTACCTCATCGGTTCCAAAATAGTTGATCAAGCACTTTTCCCAGTTGAATATATTAGGTGGTAGATTGTTCCATTATCAGTAGCTCAGTTTGTATCTGAAACTGTCTGTTCTACAAAGCTTATATAGAACTATCTGCCATTTTGTGGGAAGAAAGAAAGGGAAAAAGAGATAAAAGAAGAAATAATTGGTGGGTGCCATGGCATTTAATGGCCAATGGTTGGCTTATAACATATGTAAAAGTGCAACTATCTTGTACATGGATAATAATGAGTAAATTCTGAGGAATCACGCTTTGACAAAACTCTATGTGCTTTTCTGAAATATATACAAATGAAAGTGTAGTTTTATGATTTTTTTACCAATGGTAGCATGCTTTTTGTGAAATTTACTTGAAATCTTGAATAATTTGGCACTACCAATTATTTTTTTAACATTATTTATTAGATCAGATTATCAAAAGGGCAGGGTCTCTCAGTTGCTAACTTTCTTACCATTTTTTCAGCTGATAGGTTCGTTGGTTGCTCATATCGGTTCTGGGGTTACCTTTGAAGTTTCTTCTGCTTTGGATATTATGATTTCTCTGACTTCGAATAATTCTGACGAACTGGTCCCTATATCTTCACATATAACTGGTACTATACATTGTTAAGTTCTATTTTTAGGGTCTTTTCTTTGCTGAATAATGTGAACTGTATTGACTGTCACAACATAGGCATATTAGATTACCTGGAGAGTTTTCATGAAGATAATCTCCGAAAGGTTTGTGACAACTGTTCATTTTTCCTTCTAATTTTGTCTAATCGTAATGAGATAAGCAATGGTGCATTCATGAATTAGGTTTACGAGATCTTCTGTCAGTTGGCACTGGCTGCTGGCTTCAATACTGGTTCAGGGGGCTCTTCTGTTGCTAATGATCTTCTAATGGTGGTAAGAAAGCAGGTGTGGTAACAGCCGAATCATTTTCATTAAGATATGACTGCCTCAATTCAAATTTCCAATCTATTGTTGTTGTTGATGTGACTACATCTTCTTGCCATTTTATAGGTCAGTAATCCAGATATAAAGTATAGGAGAATGGGAATAATTGGGGCTTTAAGGATAGTTTCAACTATTGCAGATGTGGATGCTATTATGAACTGCTCATCATCTCAGGTTTGTCTGTGTATGATGAAAGTTAGGAGAACTATAACAGCTAAGTGCTTCTACTGTCATCTGACCTTACGGGCATATTGCATACATCTGTATGTGAATGTCAGCATTTATGAGAGCAACAGTAACATGGCATATTTATTTTTAAATTTACATCAATGCCCACAATGTCTTGTGCTGATGTATTTGAAATACTGAAAGAGATACATCATATTTCATGACACATCTTATCAGACAACAACAATCACCTAATAATAATTAAAGCAACAATATACTGATGTGATTCAGTGATTGATACCTAGGCTAACGTGCATAGTTATTAAGGCGTCGCTTAAGTGATAAGGCGCTAGGGGGTGGTGAGGCTTCTGGACGCCTTAGCCTCCCATGTTGTGGTGCAGCGAGGCCGGGCGTGAGCAGAGCGCTGCATGGCTTGGCCTGGTGCTGCTTGGCGCAAGCGGCGAGAGGCGAGGTGGGGCGCAACTGCGCAAGCAGCGCGTGGCAAGGCTAGGAGCAAGCGGGACATGGCGCGGCAAGGCGTGAGGGAGAGAGAAGAGGGAAGAGGGGAAGAGGAGGCAGCAACTGAGTGAATTGGGAGAGAGGTGCTAGGTTAGGGTTTAGGGATGAAAAAACTTTGTGGGCTATAAATGGGCTATTGGACCAGGCTTATGCGAATAAGTTATTGAACTTAGATAGAATTTTAAATATGCTATTTCAATTTTAATTATATATTTTTTAGTTTTGTAAGTCATCCAAAGTGACAATATTGCTTCTTGGTATTGTATTACTATTTTTATCATGCTATATATATATTTTTTGAAAAATCAGTAGGGGAGGGACCTACAGTAGGGGAGGGACCTACTGAGATATGTATTAATAAAGCAACTGGGTAACCACAAGGAAAACAGACTCCCAGGAGGAGGATAGAACAAGAGACATATTACAGGTTATACCTCCAGAGAAGGATGGCAGAGCGAAGAGGCTGAGAAAATCTACAAGATTGAATAGAAATCTGAACTAAAAAGGAGGACCTCCATGCTGAGACAGAGGGGTTGATGCTGTCGAAGGCGCATCTGTTGTGAAGTAACCAGGTGGCCCAACAACCAAGCTAAACAATTTCCATGAAGAAAATTGCCCCAAAAGAAGATTTGGCCTTTAGGATTCTGTCGTGAACCGAAATGCCATGGTCCCAAAGGAGCCCGAGAGAGGCCCAACAAGAGCGGGAGAAGGAGCAGTCAAAGAAAAGGCGAGCTGAGGTTTCTTCCCAGCACGGTTTCTTCTTCCTAGGACAGGCAGAGGGGGCACAGGGTGTTTGCATCGGCTGGTAGAATATGTGTCTTTGGAGGATATTTCTAGTATTCAGCCTATCCATGCAGAGTAACTAGAAGAAGACCTTGATCTTGTTGGAGCACTTGAAACACCAAAGTGTACCGAAAACCATATGAACTGTAATTTTTTTGTAATGATACATGTAGAACTATTGAGAGGAATAAAATTTGTTGCCCTAGATGAAGCTCCAAGAATCATTACTGTTGTTGTCTAGATGTTGTTGATCCAGAAGCATGATGAGGTTGTTGAACTATTGCGAATCTTTTGGTGATAGCGGGTAGTGGAACAGGTTGTCCAGGCGCTGATGAGAAGTGAAGTCTGAAACTGAGAAATGGGGCTGCCTCGAAGAAGAAAAAAGCCTTGGAAATATCCTATGTAAAGGTTGCTCAAACCAATAGTCGAACCAAAAAGCAACCGTGAAACCATTGCTGATCTTAGGGATGGCAACAACACGGTAAATAAGTGACAGCTTGAGAATGTCTTTCCACCAGAAGGAGCCCTTGGGAGCTGAGAGATGTGGCACATTTCTGTTGTTGCGGAACAAAGTCCAGACAAGATCAACCCAGAGCCTTTGTAGCTTATGAACCTCAAGACCACCATTAAGTTTCGGTTTGATTACTCTATCCTAGGCAACAAGCGACAATCCCTTTGTGGTGCCTAAGGATTTTCCCCAAAGACAATTGCGACAAGCTCTGTCCAAATGATGAATAACCTTGGTTGGCAACTTCAAAGTGAGGAAAGTACCGAGTTGACAATTTACAGTCTTCTAGCCATGGAAAGCCAGGGAGAAAGAGAGCTAAGTCGTCGTTCTACCCGTTCCAATAAAGAGCTGAAATCCATGAATTTGGGTCTATGAATGCTGAGGGGAAGCCCTAAATAAGGGAAGGGTAAGGAACCAAGTGTTAGAATATGTTTTAGGGGTGTTTATCTTTCTATCTCTCTAGCTTGTGGGCCTTGATTGTGGGGCTGCCTTGGCTGTCAAGTAGGCTAGTTGCCTTGGCTGCCAAGCCTAGCTCCCTTGCCTTGGCAGCCAAGTCCTCTCCCTCCTTTTATCTAGTTCATCCTTGTACTGCTGGTATTATGGAATATACATCTTAACTACTGTTCATCATCTATCATGGTATCAATTTAATCTTTCCTCTCCTCTGCTTCCGCCCTCTTGGCACCCGTGCCCTTCTTCGCCAGCTGCGATGGCCCCCGTGTCTCTCTCGGCTGTTGTGGCCCTCGCTGGCAGCTCTTCCACCGATGCCTCTGCGGCCTCCGCCGCGACCTAGCTCCGTGACGTAGCTCTTGCCGCCGCCACCACCCTGGAGGTCGAGGCCTCCTCCCTGCGCGCCTCAAACGTTGAGCGCAGCTAGCAGCTCCAGGAGGAGGTTGACCTCCTCAAGTCCGCCACCGCTGCTCAGGATATCAGGAACTTGATCCTCATTGTTCTTGATCTGTAGTCCTCCAACTACCCCAAATGGCGTGGTTACGTCCTCCTCGTCCTTGGCCGGTTCACTCTGAAGGATCACGTCCTTTGGGACGCTCCTTCCCTTGCCGATCCCGCCTGGTCATGCATGGACTACGTGGACGTCTCATGGCTCTTCAACATCATCTCCGCCGACCTTCTAGATGTCATCCACGAGCGTGATGGCATCACTGCTCGGGCAGCTTGGCTTAGGATCGAGCAATAGTTCTTGAACAACCGCGAATCCCGTGCCATGATACTTGACGCTGAGTTTCACACCCTTTCTCAGGGCGCGCTCTCCATCGACGACTACTGCCACAAGATGAAGGGTATGGTCGATGCTCTTGCCGACCTCGGGGAGCCCATCAACGACTGTACACTTGTTTTGAACATCTTGCGTGGTCTCAACGAGCGCTTCCAGTTAACGGCGCAGCTCGTCTCTCGCCAACGGCCATTCCCCTCCTTCGCTGACGTCCGTGCCGATCTGTGCCTAGTCGAGTTTAACATGGCGCCTCCTTCAGCACCTCCGTCGGCTCTCGTCGCCTCTGCGCCCAACAAGGCCCCTACTCCTCCACCAGCTTACGGGTCTGCTTCCCCTCCACCAACGTCGGCCGTAGGGGGAGGTGGGAGGATTCCGCCCGGCAACAGCAATGGCCGTGGCCGGCGTCGCCGTGGTGGCCGTGGTGACGGAGGATTGCCCGGTGGCTCTCATGGCGGACACCCGTGGCCTTCCCTCTTCAACCCATGGACCGGGTCCATCCACATGTGGCTCGGATCCTCTCCTGGAGGGCATCGCGGTCCACCACCTCGTGTTGGTCCCCCCGCAATAGGCTCTGATGGTCGGCGTTCTAGCAGCCTACGGTGTTCCACCAGGGTCCCTCTACCATGTGCCTCCTCAGGCGCCCCCTCCTTCCTAGGCTCCATGGACACCTGACGACCTCGCCAACGCCTTCAGCACCGTCAACCTCACCCCGCCCCCGAGCTCTTTGGACTGGGTGATCGACTCGGGTGCTTCCTCTCACATCACCTCCAACTCTAGTATGGTCACCACCATGTCATCTTCCCTTTTTCCTTCCTCCATTGTTGTAGGAAATGGCGCCACTCTTCCAGTTGTCGGCACTGGATACTCCATTCTCCCTGGCCCTTTCCGTCTCAACAATGTTCTTATCGCCCCTGACATTATTCAAAACCTTCCGTCTGTTCGCAAATTCACCACTGATAATTCTGTTTCTATTGAGTTTGACCCTCTTGGTGTTTCTGTGAAGGATCTTCATACCAGGAACACCATCCTTCGCTGTGACAGCCTGTGAAGCTCGGATACCCCCAAAAACCGGCGTACTCGTATCGGATTCGTCTCCGGATACAAATACGTATCCGATACGGTCGGATACGTATCCGGTGCGTATCCTGGACTTTTCGATTTTCCAAAAAAATAAAAAAATTCCGATACGTATCGGACTCGGCTGCAAACGCGGGATACGCCAAACAGAGGGAGGAAAACCCGACGCCCAGCCCGTGACCTCCCCCGACCCCCATACCTGTGCCCTAACTCGCGTCGCCCTAGCCCAGCCAGTCGCCGCCGCGCCGCCAGTCGCCGCCGGCTGTGCCGTCGCAGGCCCGCCGCTCCGCCGGCCTGCCGCGCCGCCCTTCGCGGTCAGTCTCACGCGGCCGCGCGCTTGGAGGCGAGGCGCTTCGCTGCTGACTCCCCTGCCGGTGACTCCACCGACGAGGCGACGAGCACGAGCCGGCGAGCTACTTGGAGGCGAGAGCCCTCGCCGACTCGCCGAGTCGCCGCTCCAGCCCGCTCGATCTCACTTCATCGCACGCTTGGAGGCCGCAACCTGTAGCTTCGCACCGCCAGCCGCCGCTCCGCCGACTCCCCCGCCGGAGTGCTTGAGGAGTTGAGGGCTGAGGCTGCAGCCTTCGGCCTTCGCGGCTTCGCTTCAGCAGTTCAGCGCTACTTCGGTTCTTCCTTCCTCGCACGGTTCGGTTGTTCGCACTTCGTAGTGAACCAGTGAGTAAGTGACTCAGTGAGCAATCCTTCGCTGTAGCTCTTTTGATTTGTGTTTTATACAGTGAATATTTTCTGTGTTTTATTTGTAAGTGACTCAGATTTGCTACTTAATTATGTTGGATTGTCACATTTGCTACTTAATTATGTTGAATTGTCATATTTGCTACTTAATTATGCTTCTGTGTGTGTTTATTTTCATATTGAATTCATGTTATTATTTTTCTGTGTGTTAACTTGTTATTTATATATATATATGCGTATCGCCGTATCCATGTTTTTTGGAAAATGCCGTATCGAAGTATCGCGGTATCGCGTATCCGTATCCGTATCCACGTATCCGGGCTACATAGGTGACAGCTCGGGACCCCTCTACACCTTGCACCTTCCGTCGTCACCTTCCGGATCATGCACTCTTGTGGCTACTCCCTCCCCAACCACCTGGCATCGACGTCTTGGTCATCCCGGCAAGGCTGTTCTTCAGAGCCTTGCCCAGTCTTCCTCCATCTTCTGCAATAAGTCTGACGATGACCATCTATGCCATGCATGTCAGCTTGGGCAGCATGTTCGCTTACCCTTTGCTAGTTCTCTATCACGAGCTCCTAAGAATTTTGATCTTATACACCGTGACTTGTGGACATCTCCTGTTATCAGTGTTTCTGGATTCAAGTATTACTTAGTGATTCTTGATGATTGCTCTCATTTTCTTTGGACTTTTCCTCTTCGGTTGAAGTCTGAAGCTTTTCCGATCATTTCTAATTTTTTCGCTCATGTTTTCATGCAGTATGGCTGCACCATCAAATCAGTACAATGCGACAATGGGTGAGAATTTGATAACTCCGCCTCCCGTGCCTTGCTTCTTGGCAAAGGAGTCTCTCTCCGCATGTCTTGCCCTTACACATCGCAACAAAATGGGAAAGCCGAGCGCATGATTCGCACCATCAACAATATCACCCGTACTCTTCTTTTTCAAGCTTCTATGCCTCCTTCCTATTGGGCTGCTGCTCTAGCCACTGCCACATACCTCATTAATCGTCTCCCTACCAAGACACTACACATGAGCACCCCTTTCCTCGCTCTTCATGGCACTCCACCTTCTTACCATGACCTCCGCACCTTTGGGTGCACCTGTTACCCCAATCTCACTGCCACCACCTCTCACAAACTCGCCCCACGCTCCGCTCTTTGTGCTTTCATTGGCTACTCACCTGATCACAAGGGGTATAGGTGTCTCGACCTTGCCACCAACGTGTCATCGTTTCTCACCATGTTATTTTCGACGAGACAACATTTCCTTTCTCCATTCATCGGCCCTCACCACCTCCTCAAGAGCTTGATTTTCGGACGAATGACGACACCCTGCCAGTGTATTCTCTTCCTGCAGGTGCACTGGGGCTCGCTGGCTCCTTGTCAGCACCCACACGATCGCAGCCGACGGCAAGGCCGCCTCCTAGATTTGTACCTCGGACGCTCCCTTTGGGGCATCCACCTGCTCCTCGGTCAGCTTCGGCGCCCCAAGGACCCGTGGCACCCTCGGCTGCCTCCCTGGTGCCTTCGTTGCCGGCTGTACAGGCTGCTGCAGCACTCGTGGCACCCTCGGCTACCTCCCCGGTGCCTCCGGCGCCCTCTGTCTAGGCTGCTGCAGCACCCGCGGCACCCCAGGCGTCTCCGACTCCCTCCTTCACCGAGCTGCCGATCGTCTACACTCGGCTCACAGCACCTACGACTTCGACAACTCCGGCACTTGCGGCGCCCAAGGCGCCCCCGGTTCCCCCCTTCGCCAAACCGCCGGTCGTCTACACTCGTCGTACCACACCAACAGCACTGACTCTCGGCAGCAAGGCCGCGGTGCTCCCTGTCACACCGCCCGTGAACCCTCATCGGATGATCACAAGGGCCAAGGATGGTTTTCGGATGGCTACACAGCCATTCACCTTCACCGCCTTGTCGCCTTCTTCGATTTCGACTTCTATTCGTGCCGCGCTTGCTGATCCCAATTGGCGTGCGGCAATGGAAGAAGAGTACGAGGCCCTCATGAGCAACGGAACCTGGGAACTTGTTTCCCGGCCTTGTGATTCGAACGTCGTCACCGGCAAGTGGGTCTTCACCCACAAACTTCGTGCTGACGGCTCCTTTGACCGCTACAAGGCTCGTTGGGTCCTCCGGGGTTTCACTCAGCGTCTCGGGGTAAACTACGATGAGACGTTCAACCCGGTTGTTAAACTGGCCACCGTGCGCACGGTGCTCTCCATCGCTGTTTCCCGTGACTGACCGATTCAACAACTCGACGTGAAGAATGCATTTCTTCACGGGACACTCACTAAGACGGTCTATTGTAGCCAACCGACTGGTTTCGCAGATCCTGCTCACCCCGACTTGTTCTGCCGTCTGAAGAAGTCCTTATATGGACTTAAGCAGGCACCCCGCGCCTGGTACAGTCGGTTTGCATCATTTCTGCTCTCTCAATATATGTCGATGACATCATATTGACATCTTCTAGCACAGAGCTCCTACATCGGCGGTTCGTCCCAACGGGTTGTTCCTGCACTAGCGCACCTACACCCTTGACATCCTCCAGCGAGCAGTCATGGCTGACTGCAAGCCGTGTTCGACTCCAGTGGACCTCAAGGCAAAGCTGGCTTCTGACTCCGGTCCTACGGTTCAGGATCCCTCCCACTACCGCAGCATTGTCGGGGCATTGCAGTACTTGACTTTCACACGACCCGACATCACCTATGCCGTGCAACAGGTCTGTCTGCATATGCACGACCCCCGCGAGTCCCATCTGACGACCATGAAGCGTATTCTGTGTTACCTTTGAGGCACGCCAGACTACGGACTTCTCCTATGTCGCTCGTGCTCCATCGACCTTGTCGTCTACACTGACGCTGACTGGGCCGGTTGTCCGGATACACGCCGCTCTACTTCAAGCTATGCGGTGTTTCTAGGTGACAACCTGGTGTCTTGGTACGCCAAGCGGCAGACAGTCGTCTCCCGCTCCAATGCGGAGGCCGAGTACCGCGCAGTCGCCAATGGTGTGGTTGAGGCCACCTGGTTATGCCAGCTACTACTGGAACTCTAGGCGCTTCCATCGCGATGCACGCTCGTCTATTGCGACAACATCAGTGCCATGTACCTCTCCAACAACCCCGTTCAACACCAACGCACCAAGCATGCGGAGATTGATCTTCATTTCATCCGGGAGAAGGTCGCTGTTGGGGGAAAATACTTCATCCTCAAGACTTTAGAGATCAACAATCAAAGATAATTTATCAGCATCAAAGCTTGCGTTCATCTCCGGAGATGATGAAGTTTCTAGCTGAAGGATGCTTTGGCTTCATGATTCGAAGGCATCCTCCAAAGGCTCTGAAGCTACAGTGGAAAATAGCAAGACTGATAAGACGTATGCCTTATCTACCTTCTCTGGATAGATTTTACTATTTTAACCCTATTCGGGGTACCGAATAGTTTCCACTATGTCGGTTGTAATTGAGGGGTAAATAGGTCTTTTCCTTAGACTTTTTGCCTATAAATACCCCCTTCTTACCCTGTAATAGGCATCGAATACTCAACTATTCAATGCACAATTTCGGACTACTTGAGCTATTATCCTATTTGGAAGCTCGAGATAGTTCTCAACACGAACTCTCTGTTTGTTAGTTCTTAATTTTCGAGAACCTGTTAGCGTAATCTTTTACGTCAACAGTTGGCGCCGTCTGTGGGGAACCTAGTTCTAAAAGCAGCTGCTGACTGTACTTCGAAGAGCACTTGCGGAGGGAGCTTCGAAGTCTCAGGATTCTGCGCACCTTTCGGTAAGGGGCTTCCTAGTACAGCTCGAAGGCCTTTCCTCGCCTTCCAAAACCAAGTCTTTGGTCTTTGGACCTTATCTTCATTAGCTATGCCTCTCAAGCGGAGCCTAGCCTCTGATCCTCCCCGAAGGTCCCCTCGGACCAACGAAGCAGGACCTTCAGTTATCCCGGTAACCCCCGAAGGGGCCGCCGGACGTCGAGCACCCAGAGGCCCCCGAGCTGCTCCCACGGTGCTCCAAACTGACTACACCAGTTCCCGAGACCTGGAGCTCCCCTCCGAAGGAGACAAAGACCTTCCTGAGGACGAGGCTACCCAAGTAGCGCGACTTTAGGAGGAAGTGGCAAGGTGGAGGCAGGATGCTGCCGATCGACTCCGCTCTCAAGCTTCCACTCATGCTCTAGAAGGGCCTCAAGACGGTGGTATTGGCGGCCTTCCCGAAGCTGTCCAAGTCCTGGAGGAGGCCGAGAATGCATCTTTCGACGACGAGTCTCCATTGCATCCAGACCTGCAGAAGGTGTCCTTCGACCCCAGGTTTAAAGCTTCGAAGCTGCACAAGTACTCCGGTGGGTCTGCCCCTAGAGAATTCGCTCGTTCATATGCTTTGGCAATAGAAGCCAGCGGAGGGGTGCGTAACACTATGGCGAAGTGCTTCCCCCTCGCTCTTGAAGGTGTAACTCTTCGATGGTTCTGGTCTCTAAAGCCAGGATCGATCAAGTCTTGGGAGCAACTGAAGAGGAAGTTTGTAAGCAACTTCCAAGGTATATTTGTGGCCCCAATGTCGACTGGGAGTCTATTCCAGGTGAAGCAGCAAGTGGGGGAGACACTTCGGGAATACTTCACACGCTTCGCCCACACCAAGTCTCAGATCAAAGGCTTGTCTATCTCTTCGGTAGTCGATGCCGTGCGCGAAGGGGTGTTGAACCCAAATCTCCTCAGCAAGCTTCATCGAAAACCGGTGTCATCTGTGGCACAACTGATGGCATACTTCGAACAGTATGCCAAGGCAGAGGAAGGCTGCCTCCAAAGAACTGCAGCACTTGCACCAGCCCTTCGAGAAGTGAAGACGGAGCCTGAAGTCCCAACCTCTTCGCAAGCCACCCTTGATAATCGCTTCAATGATCATAGGCGGGGAAAGAAGCACTTTCGCTCAGAGGTGTTGAATATTGCACCCTCTGCCCCGAAGGCACCTGTCAACTTTTGTTGGACCGGAAACGACGACCAGAGGGGGGGTGAATGGGAGCTTTTAAAATTTCAGACTAAATATAGCCTTTTGTTTTAATTTTGTCTTCTGCGGAACAGGTTTCGAACACACCCTTCGAAGTTCTGGTTCGGAGGTATTTCACAGCTCCGAATACAGGCTTCGCAAGGAGTAAAAGTTCGAAGCCAAGAAGACTTCGCTCCACCCACAAACCCAAAAATTCAGCTTCTGCTAAGTCAGTGCAGCCTTCGTACACAGGGTGCCTTCGTGCAAACTTCACACTTCACCCTTTGCAAGAGAGGACTTCCCTCTGAGGACTTCGATCAACTTTGCTAAGTCAGTGCAGGCTCCGCACACTGGGTGCCTTCGAGCAGGCTTCGCACTACAGACTTCGCAAGAGCAGACTTCACTCTGCGGACTTCGACCAAATACTTAGCGACAACAACTGCCAACTGGTGCTGGGCTTCGTACTTCGAAGGTCAAAATGCACACTAAACAGACTTCGCTAAGGGCTTTGACAAGGGAAGGAAACAGGCTTCGATTCATCACAAAGACAGTGCTTCGCTAGTAATCAGAGAGGTCCAGCCTCTAGTTTACACAGAGCGAACAGACACTGAAAAACACACTTCGCTCAAACACACTTCGGTCGAACAGACTTCTCACGGGCTTCTCACACACTTCTTCAGAAAAGATTCAGTGCACAAACTCAACTCAAAAGAAGTGAGACAAAAGAGATCGAAGCATGCAGCGAAGTATGCATACAAGCTCAAGCAGTAAATGAACACAGAATCAAAGCTTCGATGCTTGAACAGGGAACACAAAAATTGAACTCACAGATCTGAATACAAAGTATGTGGTGGCTAGTACAGGAGCTCAAAAATGAATGCTCAAAGTGTTGATGTTACCTAGCCAGCCTCCACTATTTATAGGCTCTATTCAGCCCTGTGAATAGACTACTTTACCCCTAGGGTTTACACTGTTTTTGTCTCATCAGAACAGGGGGTACAACGGGTAGTCTACTTTATTTGGAGGCTTCTTTTGTCAGCTTCGCAGAGGGGACAACACCAGCTTTTGCAGAGCAGACGCTGTCAGCCTTTGTAGTTTTGGACCCTTCTTAAGCCTTCTTTCGCACGCGAGGGGTGCGGTAGCTTCGGTGAGAAGCCTTGAGCCTGACGGCCTTCGCTTCACCGAAGTCAGCCTTCGATACAGTGACGGTTTTGAGCCGAAGCCGTCAAAGCCCTTGGGCCTTCGCACCAACACCTTCGGAGTGGACCACCACGGCTTCGCAGCTTCTCCCAGCTCGAACTCCGTCAGTCCGTGTACCGAAGCCATGCATGGCCGAAGTACCTCAAGTCATCCTCACTCCGGAGCCAGCCTCACTCCGGAGCCAGCTTCGCTCCGAAGCCTGCTTCACTCCGAAGCCTGCTTCACTCTAGAGAAGCCTGCTTCACTCCGAAGCCCCACCTTCGGAGTACCACCCTTCGAAGTCCCTCCTTCGTCCAAGGCCTCCGCATGAAGCATTCCATGAGCACTTCGTCGTAGTGTCTCTCCCCGAGCACACTCCTCGACGATCCTCACCCGGACCATGCCTTCGATGCACCTCGACTTCTGAGACCTTCGTCGAGTATACCTTCGAGTGTCTCCCTCCAGAGCACACTTCGAACACCTTGCCTCATTGCTGAGGACTTGATCCACCATACTCCGAAGTCACTCCATTTGGAGTACCCTTCGAAGTGCCTCACCTCTGAGGACTTTGTCTCGGGGTACCTTCACCCGGAGCCAGGCTCCGCATTTACTGCCTTCTCCTGGCGCACCTCGACCTGAGGTCCGACCTCGACCCCTTTGCAGCCTTCGTGATAGAGCTCCCTGCTCCCCTGGCATCAAGCCTCCCGCTTGACCCAGGTTCACTTGCTACGAACCGTCCGTCACCTCCGAAGTCCCCTGCGCACCACAGACAAACAGACAAGTGTATCCAGTACCCCGGAGACCTCTCCGAGTAAGCAACCTCCAATACACACTTCGGTGTACCGCCCAAAATACCGAACCCTTCGGTACAACCAAGTCATTGTGTACTGTCGGACCCCTCCGACAGGCACACTCCACTGCAACAGCTGCAGTAACCAGAGCCCACCAAACCCTTTGGTGAAACAGCCTCCGAACCCCTTCGGAGGGACCCCTTCGAATCAGAGGGTAAAATCTGTCAATCACTCATCACAAACTCCGAAACCAACCCTTGGTTTCTCAACTTTCAACAGGCGCAAGGCTTCAAGGTTGGAGCTTCGAAGCCCCAAGAAAGAATAGCTGGTAGGCGCCCGAGCTTCTTCTGTTGTGTGCATGGCGAGAATAGAAGCCATGACACGAAGGATTGTAAGTTTGTATTAACCCTTCGGGGTGAATATCTTGGACGAAGTACAGGGCGAGGTACTTCGAATCGAGCCCCTCCAGCAGCACGTTCGGAGCCCGTGCAAACCGTGGCCCGAGCCGGCATCCCCGAAGCACCAATGCAGCTCCCGGTGGCCAATATTATGCCACCATCGAAGCAGGAGGATCCCCAAGATCGCGGCAAGCGAGTGGTCTTGCCCATCTCCGGAGGAGGGACCCTCGGTAACATGTCAAAAAGGCAGCGGCGAGAATATGTCCGCGAAGTAGGGCACATAGGGACCTCGAATTCTGCGGCAGGAATGCCCGAGTGGTCTCATGTACCTATCTCCTTTACTGCCAATGATGTTGAGGGGGTGAAATTCCCTCATGCTGACCCCCTAGTCATTTCAGCTGATATAGTGGGAGTCGAAGTTCGAAGGATCCTAATAGACGGCGGGAGCTCCGCAGATATACTCTTTGTCTAGACCTTCGATCAGATGTGCATTCCTTGGAGGCATTTACTTCCGGCGGCCCGCCCACTCCAAGGCTTCGCAGGTCTGCCTCTTGATGCCCTCGGCCAGATAGGCCTCGAGGTTGCCTTCAGAGAGGGGCCCTTAGCCAGGGTGGAAGAAGTGATCTTCGACGTTGTCGATGCCCCATATGCCTATAATATGATTTTTCGATGGGGGATGTTGAACCAGTTCGGGGCTATAGCACATCATAACTACTTATGTCTCAAGATGCCCACGCAAGGTTGAGTTCTCACCATCTCAGGAGACCAAGCTGTAGCCCAAAGAACGGAGTATGGCCACGGTCAGCCATTGGACCCTCGGCAAGTGCACAGTGTGTCGGAGCACACAGAAGAGGCTTCGGAGTCTTCAAACCCCTCGAAGGGCCTTTCTCTAAAGCCAAGCCCGGAAGGTGATGTCGTTACGAAGATAATCCTGAAAGATGGCAAGGAGTACCCAATACAGTTCGGTAAGGGGCTACCTTCGGAGATAGCTACTTCACTGGAGGAAGTAGTCAAGAAAAATTTGGACATCTTTGCCTGGACCGACGAATACATCACCGGGGTTGACCGGAGTATCATCGAGCATAGTTTGCTTGTCAACCCGAAGGCTAGGCCAGTGCGCTAGGGGCTCCGTAAGTTATCAGTAGAGAGGGTAGACCTCGCCAAGGTAGAAGTGGAAAAATTGCTAAGGGTTGGCATCATCAGGGAAGTAGCCCACACGGAGTGGCTGGCTAACCCCGTTTTTGTCAGGAAAAAGGGCTCCGGCAAGTGGCGCATGTGCATTGATTTCACATCATTAAATAAAACATGCCCGCGAGACCCCTACCCTATGCCCCGAATAGACCAGTTGGTGGATTTTACGGCTGACTCTAAATTACTGAGCTTCCTGGATGCATACTTCGGTTATCATCAGATTTGGCTAAAGCGCGAAGACGAAGCCAAGACAAGTTTTATAACTCCCTCCAGAGTATTTTGTTATGTTCGAATGCCTTTTGGCTTGCGGAATGCCGGAGCCACCTTCTCACGTTTGATAGCTAAGGCTCTAGGTCATCAAATAGGCTGAAATGTCGAAGCCTATATGGATGACATTGTAATAAAGAGTGCTGTAAAACACCATCATAGCCTAGACTTAGCTGAAACATTTGAGAGCCTCTGATCATGTGGAGTTCGCCTCAACCCCAAAAAGTGTATATTCGGGGCGCAAGCAGGAAAATTGCTAGGGTACTTAGTTTCGAGTAGGGGAATCGAAGCTAGCCCGACGCAGATAAGCGCATTGCAAAGAATGGCTCCACCAGAAAATTTGAAGCAGGTCTAGAAGCTAACAGGACGGCTCACAGCTCTCAGCAGATTCCTGGCCAAATCAGCCGAGCGAAGCCTTCCAATTTTTAAAGCTCTAAAGGGGTCTGAAAGTTTCAAGTGGTCGCCGGAGTGCCAGAAGAACTTCGATGATATTAAAGAATACCTTGGAAGCTTGTCAATACTTACTGTACCCCTCCCGGAAGAAACTCTCCTTTATCTTGTAGCAACGGACTCCGCAGTGAGTGCAGTATTGGTCAGAGAAGTTGAACTTAAAGGAAAACTGGTGCAAAACCCAATTTATTTCGTCTCAGAAGCTTTGTCCGGAGCAAATACAAGATATTCCGAGCTCGAAAAATTTGCTTATGCTTTGGTAATGGCCTCACGGAAGCTAAGGAATTACTTTCTAGCACATAATCTAATCGTTCCTACCTCATATCCCCTTGGTGATATGCTTCGGAGCAAAGATTCTACGGGTAGGATCGGAAAATGGGCTGTCGAGCTAGCCCCCTTTGGTATTTCCTTCACGACGAGAACAACTATCAAATCTCAGATCATAGCTGACTTCGTGGCAGAGTGGACTCCATCTGCAGTTTGGGCTCCGGAAGAAACCTCCGAAGATCTGTAGGTCTGTGGACAATTTTTTCTGACGGAGCCTATCAGGCATCTGGTGCCGGAGTCGGAGCCGGAGCTGTGATAATATCGCCGTCAGGGCAAAAGGCCATGTATTCCGCGAAGCTCAACTTTAAGACCACCAATAATATTGTAGAATACAAAGGAATCCTGCTAGGCCTCCGAAAGGCAAAGACACTTGGAGCAGCAAGGATTATAATTAAAACAGATTCCCAGGTCGTCGCAGGGCATGTTGACAAAAGCTTTCAAGCAAGGAACCCGCATCTTGCAAAGTATCTGGAAGAAATCCGCAAGACAGAAGCAATGTTTAAAGGATTTTCTGTTCGGAGTATCCTTCGAGCAAATAATCAACTTGCAGACATTCTAGTGAAGGCTCAGCTGGAGCATTGGACATCCTGGAGGGTGCTTTCTATGAAGAACTTGTCAAGCCTATGGTAAATCAATTACCCTCCGCAGAAGTCCTTTGCATCCCAGTTGCAGATTGATGGACCCCGATAATGGATGTCCTGCAAAGCAGCGCAGTCTTGTCAGAAGGTCCAGATTTCCGAAGGTTGCAAGCAAGGGCTCGAAATTATGAGCTTGTCAATGGGATATTATACAAAGCCGGAGTTTGTTCTCCCTTACTCCGGTGCATCTCACAACCCGAAGGTCAAGATATACTTCGGGACATTCACGAAGGTTTATGTGGAAGCCACTTGCCCCCCGTGCTCTAGCAGGAAAGACACTTCGGCAGGGGCTCTATTGGCCAACAATTGTAAGATATGCAGAGGAATTAGTTTGAATCTGTTAAGGATGCTAGTGGATGGGTAGACGGAGCCACCGTCCACCAACACCACTTCAAGTTATTGCCCCGGTGTGGCCAATGGCACGATGAGGAATGGATCTCATTGGCCCTTTTTCAATGGCAAAAGGCAGCTTGAAGTTTGCAGTGGTAGCAATTGAGTATTTTTCTAAATGGGTCGAAACTGAACCCCTAACTGCTATCACTTCAAGAAATGTGCAAAAAATCTTCTGGCAAAATATCATATGCAGGTTCGGAGTGCCAAGGGAGTTAACTGTGGATAATGGCACCCAGTTCGAAGCCGAACCCTTTAAAGAATTTTGCGAAGAACTGGGCATCAAGCTATGCTACGCAGCAGTTCGCCATCCACAATCCAACGGAGCTGTCGAGCGAGCCAATGGAAATATTCTCTCCGGTTTAAATCGAAGGATTGTCGGGCTGGCTAAAGGACTGTGGACCGAAGAACTTCCTAAGATTCTATGGTCCATTCGGACCACTCAAGCTAGGTCCACATGCTTCACCCCATTTAGGCTGCTATTCGGAGATGAGGCCATGACTCCTATGGAGCTCAAAGGTGGATCCCTTCGCGTAGTAGAGCCTGGAAATGAAGGCGAGAGAAGCACTTCGCTGGACTTGTCAAAAGAAACAAGACTTCGAGCCGTCGCCAATCTGACGAAGTACCAAGACCAAACAAAGACATGGTATGACCCGAAGATAAAACTGAACGAGCTTAAACCAGGTCATTTGGTATTGCGAAGTGTAATAGCTCCAGGGAAGCTAGGAAATAAATGGGAAGGACCATATATTATCCTACGCTCAGGGCGCCCTGGCTCGTTTAAATTAGCTAATTTAGAAGGGGAAGAGTTGAAGCATGCATGGCATGCAGAGCACCTTAAACATTATTACACTTAGGGGCTCCTTGTAATCAATTGTAAAAGTACCTTTCTAAATAAAGATGGTGGTTTGAATTTTGTGTACTCTTCAAATATCCCTTACTCCTGGTGGACGCATCAGGAGAACAGAGATGCTTGCGGAGTCAAGCATCTTTCAAGGAACCCAGACAACGGCCTTCGAACCATTGGTTCAAGGATTCCGTTGCCAGCCTACGGATTCTAGGCTTCGGCTTGTTAGGATCCGTAGAAGAGTCTAAGGACTTTAAAAAAACAGATTTTCGGCCTCCGGGTTCGATGCATCTGTAAAAGAGCCGTAGGTGGCCAGCCTACGGATTCTAGGCTCCGGCTTGTTTGGATCCGTAGAAGAGTCTAAGGACTTTAAAAGAACATATTTCTGGCCTCCGGGTTCGAAGCATCTGTAAAAGAGCCGTAGGTGGCCAGCCTACGGATTCCAGGCTCCAGCTCGTTAGGATCCGTAGAAGAGTCTAAGGACTTTAAAAGAACAGATTTCCGGCCTCCGGGTTCGAAGCATCTGTAAAAAGAACAGATTTCTGGCCTTCGAGTTCGAAGCATCTGTAAAAGAGTCGAAGGTGACCAATCAATAAGGTTTCAAGGCTCCGGCCCAATGAAACACTTTTAAAAGTCCTAAGCGACTGCTATCGGAGCTTACAAGTATAAATGTAGCTCCGAAACTTATAAACATCATAATACGAACGTATAGTTTGAAGAACTCTACGAAAGAGTAAAGTATGATTACCAAGTGTTGTGCGAAGCATCAGATTGTTATATAAATCATTGTGTCCGACGGACCCTATCACAACGCGTACAGTCCCCCACCCACAAGGAGGGGCAGGGGAGTAAGGAACAACAAAAAGATGCTTTCAAAGCAATTCATATTAATTGGATAATTATATTTTTACATCAATAGAAGTTTTGGTCTAAGCCTAGATAAAAACAAAGACCCCTCCGACCTCTAGAGCTACTTCTAAGACCACTTCGACCTTCGGAGCTCGAAGCCTTCGGGACTTTCTTCTTAGTCCGAGAGCTTTTCTTCTTCGAAACTCATAGTTTTTTCTGCTCCTCTTGAAGTTCAGCCCAAGACAGAAGCCTTTCAGAGCTAGCCTCTGCTGGATCTTCGGTTTGGTACTTCGAGTCAGACCAATCTACGTATTCAGAGGACGAAGACGCTTCTTCCTTATCCTCTTTTTTGATATAAGCTAAGACCTCGCGATGGACTTCGGGTGTTATCTCCCCTTGATCCCCGCGAGGAACAGAGAAGCGCGAGTGTCGATAAGGCCTTAAGCTTTCGAGGACAAACCATTGCCGACGGAGCTTTGCGCTAAGTTCCAATACTTCAAAGTCGAGCTCCGAAGTGCATGGCAAAACCTAAAAGAATAAACATCCAAACAGAGTTTCCTCGTTTATAAACTTTTCATTCATATAAGGGGCTTTACAAGATTTCTTGTACATGCTTAAGCATCCTATAAGACTAAACCTGCGGGTCGGCTGGCGGAGCTGGTGGCATCGGAGCTGGCGAAGCTGAAAGCGGAGGCCTCGTTTGAGCTTTCTTTTGCCGGTGAGCCTCGTCGATCCAAGTTTTGGCTGCAGCCTTGTGGTCTGTTTTCCATATTGCCCGGAAAGCTTCCTAGGCAGAAGCTACATCCTGCCAAGGACGCAACAAGTCCTCGTCGGCAAAGCCTGCAGGCGTCGAACCCCTATCCGGAGCAACCCAAATCCCAAGAGCTTCGATGTGACGGAGGACTCCAATCCCGGCAACTTGTCCAGAGATCTCTCCGTATCGAACGCTGGAGCCCATCATCAGCTTCGTCGCCACTTGAATCATTTTCAGCTTCCGGTCGAGGGGCTCGCTCGCTACAGTCGAAGATGAAGGGCACATTGTACCGAAGTATTCCAAGGTACCCTGAAGGGCATCCAAGGTATGCTTCGCTATCGCATCATTCTTCACTTCTGCCGCCTCCAGCCTAGCAGCAGCAGCAAACACTTCGGCCATTTTGGATAGCAGAGTGCTTTTCAGAGCCATGGCTTGTTGAAGTGAGTCATGGAGTTCTACGAGTTGTGTGTTTGAAGTGGCTGCTGCTTGCCGGAGCTTCTTGACCTCCACTCTGAGCACCACACATTCGGCCTTGGCCTCTTGGGCCGAAGTTTGGAGTGCAGTGCTGCTCTGCCGCTCGATCCGGAGTGCTTCGTCGGTGGTGGCCCTAGCCCTTCGTTCCTCGAGGAGTTCCTCCTCCAGTCGAAGTGTTTTGTCTTCGGAGCTTTTAAGGGCAGACTGGAGGGTAGTAACCTTCCTCTTGAGCCGATTAGTTTCGAGCTCATTGGAAGTCGCTGCCGCTCTAGCAAGGACAAATTGCTGCAAAAAAGCAAGTAAGTACTAAGTAATTCCATTTATTGATTGAATGCACTTGTGGTGTGTTGTATACCTGAAGGGCAGCCCTTTCGAGGGCTAAGTTGAGCTCCGGGGCTCTAGCTTCGCTCAAGACGGAGACCAAGTCGGAGTTTACGACTTCTTGGCCCTTGTCCGCCAAGGGCTCCAGAAGCGCCCGGAGGCCTGTTCGCTGCTCCAAGAATGGAGCCAACAGAGGGAGCTAGGACAAGTCATGGCGATCGTCTATGGCTGCCTCCTCCTCTGAATTGCTCGCCGAAGGATCGTTGGAGGAAGGTGTCGCCGTCAAGGCAGGGAGGGGATCGAGGCTCGTCATGCTCTTACCCCTCCCCGGCAAAAAAGTCGGAGCAGGGACTCCGACAGAGGTAGATCCTCCTTTGACTGATGACCCCTCGGCCGGAACTTCTTCGCCCGAGACGACTCTAGTCGTTGGAGCTACTGTGTCTGCCGGAGCCTCAACTCCGAGAAAAGCTGAAGCTCCATCTGTAATCGGAGCTATGCTACTCCTCGACGCACCTACAACATTAAGGTACTTATTGAATATTTGTGAGTAATAGTTCTAGGAATTGTAAAGGAAAAAGTTTCGAAGTATACCTTCGTCTGCGCCTTGAGGCAGAATTGCAGGGTCCTCCAATACTTCGTACATTCGGAGGTACTCATCGAGGTCATCCCCCGAAGTCCGCTCCGGTGTAGCTGCTGCAGGCGCCTCGACCTCCGGCACTATCACCCCGTCCACGGGCGAGTTGGGAATAGTTGCCTCAAGCTCTGAGCTCGTGGCGATGGGCTCGGGGGAGCGTGCTGTGTCTGCCTCCGCAGCCTCTCGAGAAGGAGCTCCGGCTGCATCCACAACCTCGTCTTCACTATCATCAATAAGATAGTTCTCAAGGGCCTTCCCCATTCGGGCGTCAGAGTCCTTTTCTCCGGAGTCTTCCGAAGACGAGCTCTGAATGCCCAAGGAGGAAGGCGAGGACACCGGAGTCGGCTGAGGAGGAGGCTTCGTCGTTTTCTTCCCGTTCTTGATGGGGGTCTTGACAGCTTTCTTCGAAGGCTCGGCGGTGGCTTTCCTCTTCCGAGGGGCCACTCCGGTCAAGTCAAAGTTTGGCAGAGGTGGAGGCTCCATTCCGAGAGCCCTCCACACTCTGTTGAAGCGCTCCTAGCTTCCCACCAACTCTATCCTTTTCTGCCTCTCTGCCATCGTAGGGGCTTCGAGCACCCGTTCGGTGGCTCTTGCTATCTACTCCGGAGCTAGCGCCAAAGGAGCCGCTGAAAAAAGGTAGCATTTTATAAGTATGTTATTTCTTTCCTAATATATCCCTGCAGGAAGGTCGAAGATTTACCTAGACATCGAAGTTCTCCCTCCAAAGCGTTTTGGAACGCTATCGGCCAGTCGGCTCCGAGAGGCGGGATCCGGAGGGCTATGAATTCCTCCGCCAAATCCCGCATGCTCATGCGGCTGGCTATCGAAGAAAGCAACCCAAGCCGCGTTGAGAGCAGGCTTGGGTTCAGAGTGACTTCGGCCTCCTTCTGGAACCAAATCTCTTGAAGGGGCCCTGCGAAGCTGGATTCTTCTCCGACCTGGGCATAAAACCACCGGAGGATCCAGTTGGTATACCACCGGTCATTGATGGCCTTCGCAGGGAAATGTTGTGCATGCTCCTTCCGAAGCTGAAAGTTGACACTCCCGAAGGTTGTCAACACCTTGGTATCTCCGGGGCCATCCTGTGGCTTTGGTTGGCAGGTGGTTTCGTGGGTGGTGGCGAAGATCTCCGATCTTCTTTCGCATCCTTCGGCCCGAAAGGCCTATTTGAAGATCGCCAACCTTGCGATGGCGTTGGGGGACAACTAAGGTAAGGTAATGTGAAACATTTCTAGTACCTCTGATAGAAAATCGATGGCAGGGAGTCCAAGTCCAGCTTCGAAGAACGCTTCGAAGACCACTACTTCTCCACTTCGCGGCTTCGGGGTCGACTCCATTCCCGGGACCTGAGTCCTCATTCTGGGGCCCAGCTTCCCGGCCACCGCCTCTTCAATGGATTCCGCAGTGCTTGTGCACTGGCTGATGAGGAAGCTTTGCGGGATCTTCTTGGACGGAGGGCGGAGCTCCCGAGGATTTTTGGGCCAAGAACTTCCTGGAGCCCCCACCATGGCCGCTGCTGCCGAAGCCGCCCAAGCTTGCCTTTGCGCCAAAGTGCTCGTTGCCGCTGGCATGGTTGTGCTGGTCCTCGCCATGAGTTGATCGCTCAGAAAGGTTGAAGGGAAATTTTGGAGGTTGAAGAAAGTGAGCTTTGGAAATTAGGTTCTGTAAAAATTTTCGGTGGGCTTTGACCCCCCTTTTATAGCCTTTCCGCTAGCTATTGCGCTTCAGTCGCGTTCACATTGTAGGTTCGACTTCTGCCGCTGACAGGTAGGACCAGGAAGTGAGAAGGTGTGAACCCACGATAAAATTTTGACCGTTACCTTTTTCGGGAGCATAACGGCTACATGAAGGATGACGACTCAAAATTAACGACTCTTCACGACGTTCCACCTCCGTAATGGTTCACTTCCCTGTGAAGTGTTCACACAACAGTCCCAATTCGAAGCTTTCATCGGGATACTTCGATGACAAATAACCTTCGAATAACTATAACACCTTCAAATTTCTCTAAGTCCCTGAATATGAAAATATTCCTTGCGTGTACTGCTTTCCTACCATACAAGTTAAATCGGAGAAGCGTATTTGAGGGGCTACTGTTGGGGGAAAATACTTCATCCTCAAGACTTTAGAGATCAACAGTCAAAGATAATTTATTAGCATCAAAGCTTGCGTTCATCTCTAGAGATGATGAAGTTTCTAAGCCGAAGGATGCTTCGGCTTCATGATTCGAAGGCATCCTCCGAAGGCTCCGAAGCTACAGTGGAAAACAGCAAGACTGATAAGACGTCTGCCTTATCTACCTTCTCCGGGTAGATTTTACTATTTTAACCCTATTCGGGGTACCGAATAGTTTCTACTATGTCGGTTGTAATTGAGGGGTAAATAGGTCTTTTCCTTAGACTTTTTGCCTATAAATACCCCCTTCTTACCTTGTAATAGGCATCGAATACTCGGCTATTCAATACATAATTTCGGATTACTTGAGCTATTATCCTATTCGGAGGCTCGAGATAGTTCTCAACACGAACTCTCTGTTTGTTAGTTCTTAATCTTCGAGAATCTGTTAGCGTAATCTTTTACGCCAACAGTCGCCATTGGTCACGTCCGCGTCCTCCATGTCCCGACGACATCGCAGTTTGCTGACGTGTTCACAAAGGGTCTCCCGTCCTCAGTGTTTGAGGAATTTTGATCCAGTCTTAACATCTGTAGTGGCTGAGTTGTGACTGCCGGGGGGGGTGTCAGAATATGTTTTAGGGGTGTTTATCTTTCTATCTCTCTAGCTTATGGGCCTGGCTTGTGGCGCTGCCTTGATTGTCAAGTAGGCGAGTTGCCTTGGCTGCCAAGCCTAGGTCCCTTGTCCCTTGCCTTGGCAGCCAAGTCCTCTCTCTCCTTTTATCTAGTTCATCCTTGTACTGCTGGTATTATGGAATATACATCTTAATTACTGTTCATCATCTATCACCAAGCTTGCAGGCGAATGTACGAGCTAGAATATCCGTAGAGTCTTGATCCAAATTGATTGGAATTAGGTTGGATTTGTAGTAGTTGACACAAATACTTGTAGAGCTGGCAAAGGAGTTGTTGAGCCCCTTTAAGTTGAAGAGATTGCGCTGGGAAGTTTTGAGAAAGACAATCGTGTCATCGACATACTAGATGATAGGGATCTCAGAATCTGTGCAGTGACATGCGACAGGCAAGATAACACCCATTATGAATGCTCTGTTGATAATATATTGTAAGTGGTCAGCTGCCAGAGCAAAAAGGAGCGGGGACAATGGGTCTCCTTGCTTGACTCCTCTTTTACAATGGAAAAATTTCCTGGGGATACCGTTGACCAGGACAGAAGAGTAACCAGAGGAGAGGATGCTATCAATCCAAGAAATCCAAATGGCCGGGTGTTGGCGTAAAAGATTACGCTAACAGGTTCTTGAAGATTAAGAAACTAACAAACAAAGAGTTTGTGTTGAGAACTATTTCGAGCCTCCGAATAGGATAATAGCTTAAAGTAGTCTGAAATAGTGTATTGAATAGCTGAGTATTTGATGCCTATTACAGGGTGAGAAAGGAGGTATTTATAGGTAAAAACTATAAGGAAAAGACCTATTTACCCATCAATTACAATCGACATAGTGGAAACTATTCGGTACCCTGAATAGGGTTAAAATAGTAAAATGTATCCGGAGATGGTAGATAAGGCAGACGTCTTATCGGTCTTGATGTTTTCCACTATAGCTTCGGAGCCTTCGGAGGATACCTTCGAACCATGAAGTCAAAGTACCCTTCGGCTTAGAAACTTCATCATCTCTAGAAATGAACGCAAGCTTTGATGCTGGTGAATTATCTTTGACTGTTGATCTCTAAAGTCCTGAGGATGAAGTATTTTCTCCCAACACCGGGAAACCTAAAGAACACATCATGTGAAGAATTATTGAGTGCTCGATAGTGTCAAAGGCTTTCTTGAAGTTTAGCTTAAGGATGATTGAACCTTGTCTCGAGTAATGACAATGATGGGTAAATTCCAAGGTCCATGCTAGACAGTCTTGTATGGAACGTCCCTTATAAAGCCATATTGGTTCATGTGGATAATCTGCCCCATGATGTCTTGCAGGCGTTGGCCAGGACCTTTGTGATGATCTTGATGCTATTGTTCATAGTGATGAAAAATCGTCCGATTAACCGATTAATCGGCCGATTAACGGCTGATCGGTAGCACTGCAGTTAATTTACCCCCTAATCGGAGTATTAATCGGGGGATTGATTAATCGATCGGTCAACACGATTAATCGGTGGTCAACCTGATCAATCGGTCCCAGACCGATTAATTAGCAGTATATAACCAGTGCATTCTTGGATCTGCGCTGACATCGGTCGCTCTTGATCTGCATGGAGCTCATGCCATGGCCGTCGCTGGGTCGATGTCGAGTAGCTTGTCGGACTTGTGCCGCCGTCGCATGTCCGCGTCGGGCTCACCAAGCGCACGCCCATCTTGCTCCCACCGTAGTTCATGCTGGCATTCTTCATCTTCAGCGGAGAATAGGAGAGAGGAGAGGAGTGAAGAATGAGCTGTGTCCGAGGAGAAATGGAGAGGAGGCAGGAAATGAATGGGGCACAAAATATCTAAACACGACGTGATAAAAAGAGAGGATGGGAGAGAGATGGCAGCAGGAAGTGACAAGAGAGAGCAGCAGCAGAGATGGAAGCAGGAGGTGACAAGAGAGAGCAGCATCTTTCTGTAGAAAGATGAGAAAAAGAAAGAGAGCGCAACAGTTTCAGCAGAGATGTGAGAAAAAGTAGAAAAGAGAGCTCTAGCACAGTCTACGGAGAAAGATGTGAAAAAGGTTGAAAAGACAGGTAGAGAAAGAATAAAAAGAGAAAGGAAGAGACAATGTGAAACACGGAAATAGCTAAACTTCTTTTGAAAAGCATATATATTTTGACTATAAACACATGATTTATTATATTAACCGATTAATTGATCGATCGATTAATTCAGTTAATCCCCTGATTAACTGATTAATCCTTACTCGGAAGTCGACTGATCAGTTACCAATCACCAATTTTTCTAACATTGATTGTTCAGAAGAGAGATAGGCCTATAGTCATTGGTGGTTCTGGGATTGACCACCTTGGGGATCACGGTAATATAGGACCTGTTAATGGCTTGGAGGCAAGCAGAACCCTAAGAGAAGTAATCGCCAAGATCGTAGAAATTCGAGCGGATAATGTCCCAACAGGACTTATATAAATGACCATTGAAACCATCGGGACCTGGGGCTTTGTTGTCTTGCACATAGTTGTTACGGCGACGCGGCGAAGCGCGGCGACCTACCACCTTCACAACTTTACAGCGCTTATGGCGCGCGGCGCGGCGTCGCCATAAACACATCGACGTGGCGAACAATATAGAAAAATAACTTATAGGATTTACAAAACTATATCAATATATAAGTACTAAAATACTAAATTGCAAATAACAATAGTAATATAGTATGATAAATATAGCAATACAATATCATGTTACAATATTGTCCCTTTAGATACATTATAATATAAAAAATAATTAAAATTACAAAAATATATTTAAAATTATTTCTAATAATATAATATATTTAAAGTTTAGTAAATAATCTATTTATATATATTTGACCAAACAGCCCATTTAAAGCCCACTTTTTAACCCTAACTTCTTCCACTCTCCCCTCTCTCTCTCTCTCAGCCCTCTCCAGCCGCCAGTCCACCACACTTCTTCCTCTCCTCTTCTCTCCCCCATTCTCCTCTTCTCTCCCCCATCTTCTGCACTGATGCAGTGGCCGCCGCCGCCAGATCTGCCCCCGCCACCCACACTTCACCGGATCTAGCCCCTGCAGCGCCCTCGCCGCGCCCTCGCCGCGCCCACGCCACGTTCTCGCCGCGCCCTCGCCGCACCGGCGAACCCTCTCCACACCATCGCCACGCCCTCGTCGCGCCTGTTGTTCGCCATATCTGCCCCCGCCACCCACACTTCGTCGGATCTAGCCCCTGCAGCGCCCTCGCCGCGCCCACGGCACGTTCTCGCCGCGCCCTCGCCGCACCGGCGCACCCTCGCCACGCCATCGCCGCGCCGTGCCCTCAATGCACATAGCGGCAGTGGCTTTGTATGGCGGGCGCCATGGCCGTGACGGGCGCCACACAACGCCACAGTGGCGCCACGCACCTGTGGCGCCCGCCACAGACCACTGGGCGATATGGCGGTCTGTGGCGAATTGCAAAATTCCGCCACGGCGATATGGCGACGGTATGGCGACGATATGGCGACGCCATAACAACTATGGTCTTGCAAGCAATTGATGACCTGATTGATTTCTTCATGACTGATTGGGTGCGCTAGGAAGGCTAACCCTGGTCTTTCCTGGAGCATAGATGCAACGTCGAAGAGCATTGTGGGGTTATTAGAGAAGCCCATCTTGGATAAAAAAACTTCCATGAAGGCATCAATTTTGTCAATATCGCTTGTCACCGAGGATCCGTTGGGAAGATCAATACTTGGGATGGCATTCTGCCGATGAAGAACCGTGGCCGCAGCATGAAAGAATCTGGTGTTTTCGTCCCGAGCTTTGTCCAACGAATCTGGTGTTTGTGTCACCTTGCCTTATGCCTTACCGCTTAGCAGTAAAGTTGTTGTTCACCACCCTGCCTCGCCTTACCGTCTTAATAACTAATTAACTATGCTAATGTGTACAAAAAATAGCAGGAACTGTGAACACTTCTTTGGAGGTAGTACCATATATTTTATAGAAATGCTGAATCAAGAAGCATGCAATGTCTTTTGCTTTTGATGTGTAACTGTGATTCCTTATGTTAAGATGTTACCTCTAATGTTGTTTTGTTTGGCAGCAACCAAACTGTGATGAAGCCCTGCAAATTTTGAAAATGGCTATTGACTCCTGCAAATTTGTTACATTGCCCTTGATTCTTCTCTATGACGAGTTAACTGCATTATTGGAAAACAGTGTTCTTCACTCTGCAATTGTTGATTGGTAGGTACAAAATTATTGCTAGTACAAGTGGATAAACAGATAAATCGTGTCTTCAGTATTGTTCATGCATCTTTCATTGGTTGTTCATACTAATATACTATAGAAAGATAGCTTGTTTAATGAACTGATAATGTCAGGGTTGGAGACCATGTTGCAGAATTTGACACCCTTTTTCTTACTGATCTTGATGATGGTGAGCTGTCAGAAAAATATGCATGTGATGGCATAGAAGGTAAGCTAAAAGCTTTAGTAGTCATAATTGCAACATGGATGCCATCATTTACTTCAGACACAGAATTTAAATTCTTAGAGTATACAACACATGAGTGTAATTGATGACACCTTGCTCTCAGGAGAATTATGGATGAACTTGGACGGAAATATCTCCCCAGTGTGTGTAAATATTATGCCTCTTGTATCCAGCTCTCCACAAAAGTAAAATTTTGTCTGTTATAATCATTATTGATTGCTATGCAGTCTAGATATTGCCTGTACTAGCTTACTTTACCAATGCCATGACTGTTCATTGCAGGTCTCAAGCCTGTTTACAGATTCTTCCTTCCCAATTTTCACTTTTAACTATTGTGAGTGCCATAGCTTTGTCAGTCGAGCATGTCTTCTTAACAGACAAACTGATGTTTGTACTTTTTTTAATCAAAGATTGAACGTTTTGGAAATCAAGGCTCACTTGGTGGGATAAATGCACTACTTGGCTGTCCTTTGCATCTTCCCTCTACAAAGGTGATAAAAATAGTTCTCTAGAAACCACACTATGTTAGTGCCACATGTTTAATATATAGAAATTTTAAATTTGTTTGTAAAAGCATTCGAGAGATTTCCTTCAATGATTGTATGAAGGAATTAATCCTGGTTTGGGTGACGAACAGCACCTTGATGGATCTAGATGGGAAAGCTTGTCATCAATGCAGAAAAAAACAGTTTGCTATTCACTGTACTATGCAATAAATTGGATTAGGGAGCTGGTATGTTTTATTCTTTTAATTGTATTCACAGTAATTTTCAGATTATGCAATGTATTTGTGTCTAAAACTGGTGGCACCAATGTCAGCTCAATGCTTTCAGTACACAAGTTGCGGCTGGAGTTGACAATGTATCACAAAAGGCAAGGGATGAGACAGCAACAAAACTTCTGAAGCGTCTGAGAAATCTAATGTGAGTGTATAATCATAGTTACCATGCTAGAACAGCAATGTTACTGGGACTAGGACTTGGGAGTTGGTGTACGACTCTGTCATAGCCTCATAGGTAGTGGGCTAGGGCTGCTAGGTCCAACCCACATGAATATCACCACACCGGTACTGTAGCGTGAATAGTACCTGCAGGGACTGTAGCAAGAATTAGGGATTTGATATTTGAAAAGGTAAGATTAAATTAGATTGAGTCTTTAAAAGGTAAGGTTAAATAGGAAGATATTGGTTTTAGTTAGGAATTAGATATAGAGATTAGATTGGTTTTATAATAGGGATTATTTCCTTAGATGTCATGTCGGTTCTCCTAATATAAACGGACCTCTTGTACTCAATTGAAAAACAATAAATAATTAGTCTAATCTCTTATCCCAATGTTCTTCCCTCTAAAGTCTATCCTAAATCTACCTCATCCCTAGCAGTCGCCGCTGTCGGCTATCCTCCCATCCATAATTATCAAGGTATCGCTTTAGTGACAAGGCGGTCGATGTTGCAAAAGCGTCTTGACACCTTACCCCTCATGGTGCTCCCTCGCACGACCTAGCGAGCAGAGGGCCTAGCGTGGATAGTCTAGATCCGGTGCGGTGAGGCTATGTGGGACCGAGCGTACCAGCGAGAGGCTAGGTGGGGTCGGGAGCAACACAGTGTGGCCAAGCACGAGTCACGCACATCGATGCTAGGCCAGGCGCGGTGGGGAAGGGGGGAGAGAAGAGGCTAATCACCTGTTGGACACCATAGGTACATTGCTATTGTTTTGTTGACTGCCTTCGTTTGTCCATTAGACTGCGGGTGGAATGTTGTGCTCATGTTTAACTTAACACTTGCTAGTTGGAAGGTCGTTGACAATTGAAGATGGTATACCATGGAGGCATACAATCTCAGAAAAGAACGTGGCGGTGGCTGAGCATGCTGAATATGGGTGGCCAAGGGCAATAAAGTGAGCATATTTGGAGAATCTGTCGACCACTATTAGGATCACTATATTGCCATACACCATGGGCAGCCCCTCCATAAAATCCAGAGATATATCCATCCAAATCTAAGAGGGAACCGACAACGGCTGTAGAAGGCTGGCGGGATGTAGGTGATCAGCCTTGTTGTGCTAGCACATAGTGCAGCTGCTAACGTGCTCCTGAACCACTTGGTGAAGGTGTGTCATATTGAAGTCAACCTTGACGCGATGCATGGTTTTCTGGATTCCCTCATGTCCGGTTGAGTGTGTTGTTGTCTGAACCTCGGGTGGTAGTGTGGAATCAGGGGGAGATATGCCTTGCCCCTAAACGTGAGGATGCCGTCCACCAATGCCCAAGGACCAGATAGCTCCCTTGCCTGAAGTTGATCTTTAAGTGTCTTGATGGCTGGGTGCCTCACATGTTCTTCATGGAGTCGGGTGAAGAACTCAAATGTCGGAGTCGAGAGGGTAGCCAATTCGGTGGTATCGAAGTCGCGGCATGACAATGCATTAGCCATGATGTTGTCTTCCTGGCTTGTACTCCACATGAAAATCAAATCCGAGGAGCTTGATCACCCATGCATGCTGCGAAATAGTGGACAAACGTTGATCCAATAAAAACTTTAGGCTAATGATCTACACATACTACAAAGGATCGGTCCCAAAGGTGCGGTCACCAATGATGGACTGCTTGGACAAGGCCGATGAGCTCTCGTTCATAGGTTGCGAGCTTGGCGTGGTGAAGAGCAATTGGCAAACTGAAAAAGGCAATAGGGTCGTCGCCCTAGTGCAAAACTGCACTGAACACTTTGCCTGATGCGTCACACTCCACCACAAAGGGCTTGGCGAAGCCTAGGAGTTGGAGCATTGGGGCCGATGTCAGTGCATGTTGTAGTGCTTTGAAGGCTTGAGTGGCATCTAGGGACCGTGCGAAAGCCGCACGCTTAAGGAGTTGTGTAAGGGGTGTGGCTATCTCACCGAACCCCTTAATGAAGCGACGGTACGTAACGTGCCGACTGTTCGGGGTGTTGGCCAGTCGAGGATGGCCTGTACCTTCTGTGTGTCCATGGTGATGCTTTTGCGGTAGGTGATGTGGCCTAGGTAGGTCACAGATGGGACTCCAAAGAAGCATTTAGAGCGTTTGAGGATGAGATGGTGGGCATGAAGACAGGTGAAGACTGCTCATACATTCTTGAGATGATCTTCCCAAGATGCTCATACATTCTACAATCACCACTTTCAGCAACCCAACCCCCCTAAGGTTTTTACTTGGCTATGGAAGTCCAAATGCTCCAACAAGTTCAAAGTTTTCTTCTGGCTTGTGCTGGTTGACCGCCTCTCCTCGAAAAACTTGCTGAAACGGCGGCGCATCCTCCCCGCAGAGGAGTCGGGGGAATGCCAGCTTTGTCTCCTTGGATCGGAGGAAACTACCCGCCACCTTTTCTTCGAGTGCACATTCAGTCGTCGCTGCTGGAACTTTCTGCGAATCTACTGGCTGGATGATCCGTCAATACATCTCAAGATTGCTGCCGCCAGGGCGGCACTATCCAGAACCTTTGCCATGGAGGTGATCAACATTGGTGCTTGGGCAATTTGGCTAGTAAGAAACAAATGTATCTTCGATGGGATTCCCCCTTCTTTTTCTTCCTGGCTGAATCTTTTCTATGTAATTTTTTCTAATCAATCTAGTAGATTCTCCCCCTCTCTGAGATCCTCTATTGGCTCCTGGTTGGAGTCCCTTCATGCTACGTTGTAACCTCTCAACCTTGTCCTACTTGTAAGTTCTGCTTTTTCATTTAATACAAAATCTTAGTAGGAGCCTCTCCTACCGATTTTCATCAAAAAAAACACTAGGACAAATCGATGGAGGAAGGGCTGGAGAACATCATTCATCAGTGTTTGGAAGGTGGCTAGGGCGTTGGTGAGACCGAATGGCATCACAAGGAACTCAAAGAGTCCCTGATGAGTTTGAAAAGCGGTCTTCTTGACGTCTGCTGGGCACATGTGCACCTGGTGGTATCTCGAGCGTAAATCCAGCTTAGTGAAGAATTGCATACCTTTAAGTTTATCCAATAGTTCCTCGATTACTTGGATCAGGAACTTGTCTTTCGCTGTCTTGTCGTTGAGCTCAATAGTCAACGTAGAACCGCCATGTGCCATCATGCTTCTTGACAAGGAGCATTGATGCGGAAAATGGCGATGAGCTGTGCTTGATGATGCCTTGGCGTTGCGTGTATGCACACTATCTCTGAAGTTCATCCTGCTGGTGTTGCGTGTAGCGATATGGGCGGACTGCCACAGGAGCTACGCCAGGTAAAAGATGAATGTGATGGCCATGACGGCGAGGTGGAGGAAGTCCGTGTGGCTCGGTAAAAAGGTCACTGAATTCCTCCAATAGGCCGGCAAGAACCTTAGGGTTGGAGTAGGTATGAATGTGTGGTTTCTCCAAGACTGTTGCGTCAATGCCGCTCCAGATGATCCACTCACCATTGTGATGAAAAGATATGCGCTTGTTGGTGAAGTCTTGTAGGATTGGTCATAGAGTGTGTACCCACTGCACGCCCAAGACCACGTCGAAGGTGTCGAGTGGCATGATGAAACAATCGGTGGGAAAGACCTTGCCATTGATACTCACTGTAACGTTATTGGTGAGCCCACTGCATGTGACGTTATTGGTGAGCGCACTGCATGCGACGCTATCACTGTTGGCCACGCAAACTCGAGTACCAAAACAGGGGTTGAGAGGAAGTCCCATAGTGGTAGCAGCCTTCTCTGAAAGGAAATTATGTGTGGATCATGTGTTGATAAGAGCAACAAGGTCCACACCATTGATACATGTCGCTAGCTGCATAGTCTCGGAATCTTGTTGTCGTATGCCGGCAACTGCATAAATAGAAATCCTTGCGCCATTTGTGTTATCGAAATCATCTGCTTCATCATCACCAGCTGATGGGGCACACAACCAAAATAGCCGCTTGCATCTGTGAGTTGGGCTGGATTTTTCATCACAGTTGCAGCATAATCCTGCCTCTTGTCATGTTTGCATCTCCTCTGGTGACAGAGTACGGCGCTGAAAATGACCTGTCCTAGTGGTAGGGGCTGCACGGGCAGGCACTGTCTCTACTGGTGAATGCCGCGAGCCAAACCTTCTCTTCTTCTAGAGTTCGCTAGCCACGAAAAAATTGCTCGTAGCGACTGAGCCATGTGAGGGGATCTTCCCATCATTGGTCGAAAAATCCCACTTGTGATAGCGTGGAACTCAGCTATGATCTTGAGAATTATCACCGGAGAGGTTGGGACGTCCGAGAATCCCCTTGCCACCCTCTCCATTGCAGGCCGTAGCCCTTTTTGCCTCCAATCGGTCCACCTTGATCTCCTGTGTTTGCTGCCTCGTCTTCATTGCATCTATTTTCTGTATTAGAACTGATAACTGGGCGGTGATGGTAGCAAGGGCATCTCCATCGTTGTCGGATGATATATCCACATATGCAGGTGGTTGCTCTGATACCAAATTGTCATGGCTAGACCTTGGTCGTAGGTTGTAGTTATGCCACGAATGCGGCCACAGCCATGGTGGCTGCGACACGACAGAAAGAAGCGAACAACGCTGACTAGGGAAGGGAAGAAGACAACACAGGATTGGGAAATAGATTAGGGGGAAATTGGAATAATTCTATTAACTTTGCTGCCCCAAATAGGTATGATTACAACCCTTTATATAAGGCCAATCTCCTAAACCTACTAGGACTATATTAATCTTCTAAGAATCTCAAGTACCAAACATAGATCTGGACTCCCTAATCTCAATTACAAAACATAGACCTTGACGCCCTAATCTGCCTCTTCTGCTAGCGCATGGGTCTGGCTGGCTTGGGCCTGGTTGGATGCTAGGACTCCCTTGGGCTTGGGCCTGTGCCGGCTATAGTGCAGCCCCCACATGACAGACAGACAGAGTCCTTAAAAGGTAAGATTATATTAGATTAGATTAAGTCCTTACTTGAGGGCCAAGTCACTCCATTTATAAACCTTAAACTCTAAACCCTCTTCTCAATGTTTCTCTTCCCAACCTAAGTCTATCTTTTATCCTTAGCAGTTGCCACTGCTCAGCTAGCCACGTGGTGATGTTTATCCCATCAAATTTCAGACCATGAAAGATGGATAGAAGACATCCTGGCCTGGCCTAGCTGAATGGGGGGATTTAATTATTTGTCACTCTTAACATGTGAGTGGCAACAAAATTGCCACTCCGAGTCACTGATATGTGAGGTTATCTGAGTCACTGATATGTGGTCCATTAATTAATACATGAAGAAAGTGACAAATAGTTAAATTATCCAGCTGAATGAAATAGATGGACTACCTAAGCCCCTGCCATCTTTTGCTTCCTCTATTTCTTTGACTAGAACTACATGCATGCTTATCATCAACACATTAATATATTATTTAACTATTTTATGTCAACCGATTAATTCAGTTAATTCCTAATTAACCGATTAATCCCTAATCCTCGGCCAACTGATCAGCTACCGATAACTGATTTTTCCAACATTGAGCTAGATGTAAAATCTGAAGAGATGCCCTTAAAAATACCAAAAGTAAGTAAGTAGCAAGTAGCAACTACCATGTTCCAAGTTCTGAACTTCTGATGTAGTCAATCCAACTGTCCAAGCCAATAAAAAATAGGAGCCAAAAGGAAATGGCAACAAAACAACAAATAAAACATCAAACTCAATACTTTGTAGCCAAAACAATAACCTGAATTGGAAGAAATGCAAAAGCAATAATGTAATTTTGTATACCTTGAACAGTGTTGCTAATGAACACTGATTGGGGTAGCACATCTAATACCTGGGATTGAATGACCAACCACCATCCATGGGCAGTGAAAATTTTGCACTATTCCTTTCTAGATTTATGACCCAACGAGTACGTGGGAGTGGATTTTCATCACTACTATTCAGTTAGTAAGTACTGCTAAATCTGTCACGATCGATTTCAACATCTTTTTAATTAATTTGTCAACCAGCTGCGTGCATTTGATGTTCGAAGGCTTAATGCAAGAGGAAAAGATGTATTTTGATTTTGTGATTCTATAGTTTACATATATTGACATGGATTTGTGTGCTACTCCCTAGTCCCCTCAGAACATAATTACTAGATAAATTTACCAAATGCAGATTACTTGAGGGCTTGTTGAATGCCTGTCTCAAACTTCATCCTTTATCTCTACCTGAGCTGCGATATCTTGGCGATCATGGATCAACTAGTGCCAGCAAGTTCAACCTTCCAAGAAAAAAGGTAGATGAGAACATGGAGGGTAAATTTTCCAACAAAAGACAAAAAGGCTACAAGGAAAAAACAGCATCAGTTAAATCAAATTCTGATGAGAAGTTGAAACAACCTACAATACTTGATGCTTTCAAAAGAGCAGGAGTAACTATCAGTCAAGAAATAAAAAGAACATCACAACCATCATCAACTGGAATGATGTCAATGGATATAGAACATGAGGCAAATAATCCTTGTGAACTTGAGGTTGTTGATCTAATGGCTGCGCCAGCTCAGTTGGATACACAACGATTCAAATTCAGAACTCTGCACGTAACTTGTTTGTCCTTGCTAAACTACTCAGAGGTATACATTTGTTCAGTTTGGCTATGGCTTATGAGATCAGAAAATATGTTCTTTCATAGTTTATTATTAACCAATCAGATGTATCCATACACACATAAAAAAGAACTTATTATTTGTTCATTATGGTGATTTTTCTTATTTTGCAGCCTCATGATTCAACATGTTCATACCATGAATCTGAGGTACTTTATTTCAACTACACAAGTTAGCTACTAAAATATGGTGGAATTATTAAGTCTGACTATTTTGTTATTCAGATGCCTTTATTTCTTTATCTGCTCCGTGATCTTCATAGCAAATTAGATAATCTAAATCCTTCAAGCAAGCCATTTTTTAGTTCTTCTCAAGTAAACTCTACCCATGCTTATTGTCGAAAGAGCATGGAAGAATTTCTCAACAAAATCAAGCCACTATTCTCAAGTCTAAGAAAGCACCTAGACGGAGCAGTTTCCATGATCAAAGATGGTAAGGTTTTATTATTATTTTCAGTTCCTAGTTCTTTCTACAGTGTAAAGTGTGTTGGTATGCACAATGCTCTTTCTACAGTGTAAAGCATGTTGGTATGCACAATGCATTGTGCTTCATTTATGTTCTTATGGTCATGAGCATAATGGGTTGAAACTAATACTTTGAAGGATTGGATTCCTGCCCAAACAATTGGAATTCACATTCAGCTTCAGCGGGTAACCCAGACATACCACATATGGTGGTCTTGAAGTCTTCAGTAGCCACTTCAGTGTTTAAGGAGGTCCTTGGCTGCTACAGGAAGGTTGCAATATTAATATCCTTTTTCTTACTTCCAAAGGTAAAAAATCTGGATAGTCAGTCAAATATCTGAGGTTAACATGTCTGATATATTTTGTAGTTACTTGGCATTCCAGACCTATTGAATCAAGCAAATATATCAGTTCTGAAGGAACTATTACAGACATTCCAGCCAACTGAAAATTTTGATGACGTCCTTTCAGCGTTTCGTCCATCACTTATCCCTGGTAATCTTGATTACCTATATTGTGGGGCATATACAATGTTTGAAGCTATAATGGATCCAGGTGATTATCAGTTACAGTGTGTAATGTTCCGTAAGTAGAAGATTGTGTGACCTTTCACCTCATTTTAGTGTTCTAAGTTCTAACCTTCCTGCAGTGTGCTCATTCTCATACATTTTGGCTTCTGATGTGTTGATTACCATGCAATCGGTGTTAAATTCGGTTATCATGTTGGAAAAATCTGGGGAACAAAATGGGAACAACATACGCATGGGATGCTCAAAAGAGATCATTCCCTTTTTACGAAAGCATCTTGGGCTATCAGCTCATCAGTTGCTAACCTCTGATTTCCCTAGTGAAAATGCTGAAAATGGATGGCAGAGTAAAGTAAGCTAAACCAACTAGTACTTTTTAAAGTCCTTATAAGCATGTATTATGTATATGTTGATCAGTTCCTAAAACTTCTGCTGTTCATCATCTGTCAGGGTGATCTCATGAAGAAGATATTACAAATATACCTCAAGAATAGTGAGTCCACTTCAGATCTACTTCATAAACTAGCTTGCTCGGTGTTGCCTCAGGTATCTTGACTTCTTGTGTGAAACAGTCACTGACATCTCATTTAGCAGATGCATTGCAATTCAATGAATCTTATTTTCATATGACAGGGCTTCTTTTAAACATCTAATTAGTAATTTCAAATTTAAAGGTGCCTTCGCCCAAGAATAGAAGTACCCAAGGCAAGTCACATGGTTATCCAACATTGTGTTCTACCACTATCCTCTCCTGGTATCGTGTGCTAGTAAGTATCTGGTACTGAGTGAACTTATGAACAATCCCATATTCGTTTCTTTTTTTAACATTTCGATTTACTAATGCAGCATGAAGAGAATACTGGAAATTTAAACAAGACGGTGAGTTTCTTTAGCTAAGCATATGATACTAATGCTGTTTTTTTGAAAGACAGTAATGTGCTGTTCTGTCGTGTATTGCTACTTAGTCCCTTAATTTTTGATTGACTTCTTTCCTCTTCTCTAGATCAAGCAAGTTCTGAAGACTAGAGCACGGCCAGAAAGAGAAACAGTGGAAACTGCTCTGGAAGAAATTCAGAAATCAATAAATGTGTTTGTTTCTCTAATAAACATTTGCAAGATTCATGAAAAGGTTAGTCTTCTGAAATAACTTGTTCTAAATACTAATATTGAAATAAATCCATGCATTTATCTGCATGAAAATGGGAATTTTTCATGTTTATGACGCTGCTGGTTGAAAGAGGCAAACTACAGACCTTACATTGTTCACATATTGTAGGTTGCTATGCATGCAATGGCAGTTAAGCACGGGGGAAGATTTGTCGATACATTTCTTAAAGGTGAGGAACCTTGATAAGTGTGCTATATATGCCAATATGATAACAGCCATTAGCGTATGCCTGTTGCTGCCACTTGATTAATTTTTTTTTCCGTTTAATCATTATTTCTTTGGTTACAGCCTTCAACTTCTTGGAGACACAGTTCGGACAACATAATGAAATTATACTTCAGATGGTAATTAACTGTTAATTACTTTTCTTATTTTGTTCTTTCTGCGTCACTCAGTGACTGCATATCCCGGCAAACTGGAATGGATTTTTAATGTTTCCTTGTTTACTTTCACTGATACAGATAAAATCACTTCAGAAAGCTACAAGAATAATCCAAACCATATGTTCAGAGGCTAAGGTAGAACTACTGACCTTGTAAAATAATGCTGTTCATAACAGAGATGAGATGAGAGACCTTTGTGTTCCATGGTTACAATAGTATGTTAATCTTTCACAGGGCTACAAGCGAACAATGATCACAAGCAAGATACCTGCCGCAAAGCGATCCATGGAGCGGTTCTTGTTCCATGTGAAGGCTCTCCTACACAACTGCTCTACCGAAGACAGCTTCTGGATGGGTAAATTCTGCAATCTGATTTCCCATTCCTTGCTAACTACATCTAGACTAGATGGAATGCCAAGGCTATCGTTGCTCTAATTTGTTGCTCTGCTGTCTCCATTTCATGATAGGCAATCTGAAGCACAAGGATCTTCAGGGGCATGTGGTGAGCTCTCAGGTCTATGGCAGCGTGGATGACAGCCCGAACGAAGAGCAAGAACAGATGGAGACCGATTCTGACACCCCAGCCGATGGGAACGCTGACGCCATGGACGCAGATGTGCCAGAAGACAGCAACGAGGCACCATTGGAGGAATAGCAGCAAATATATCTGACCTCACCTAACTCTGTCTACCATGTGCAATGCAATGCAATGCAATGCAATGCAAACCCTCCAATAGGAAAACCAGTAGTTTTGATCAGAAGTTCAGAACTGGAGATCAGTCTTCTCAATTGTACAGATTACAGAAAAATAAAGTCTGAGGTTGTAGGCACTCAAGACCAGTCTCACTTGTTGCAGAGGAAACATAAGTCTGAATCCGAACTGTATTTGTAGATCGCCATTACATCTCATTTCACAGGAGATTCATTTCTTAGCCAAAATGAAATGAACAAACAAGATAGAGAGATGGAGGGAGAGAAGAGAATGTGAAAAAAGGAAGATGACTGGTGGGACATCGTGCCGTGGGCAGATCAGATGGCCTTGGCCGGAGCGGCGGCGGAGGCGACGGAGACGTCGGCGAGGAGCGGCTCGCTGGCGGTGGAATTGGACTGGTCGGGGTCGTAGTTGGGGTCGAGGGCGCGGTCGAGGGCGCGGCGGCCGGAGTCGAGGCAGGGCTTGCAGGCCATCTCGATGGTGATCCAGCCCAGCACCACGGCCGCGATGGCGATCACCGCCGTAACCACCGCCCCCATCCGATCCGATAAAATCCTATCCTCGTCGGCTTCTTCTCCGTCTCCGAGGGGAAAGCTGAAAGGACGGATCGATCTGGAGGTGGATGCTGGCCCATCTAACGAACAAGCCATTGATGGTCGCGGCATTTTTTCTTGTTTCCTTGCGTCGAGGGCACTACAGAAGCCGGGGCGTTGGTGTGGGGCCGGCATGGCAGTGAGCGAGTCCACTGTCAGCGGTAAAGTAGTATAGAAGCTGTTAGAGAGAAAATGGGACAGTACGAAAGATTATCTTTTATTGATATTTCAGTACAATGTACAAATGAATTTATAGTATATGAACAGTTGTGTATCGTTTCATCCTGTCGCGTCGTTTCACCCCGTCGCGTCGCCTGCCCAAAACGTCACGTCATTGCCTCCTGCCACCTGCATGCACGCGAAAAGACGCACTGTGCTGTCGCATGCACTGCTGCTGCTGCTTGGGCCCATAGGCAGGCCCATAGGCGCTCCTTTTCGGGGAGATTACAACCGCAACACTCCCTCGAACCTTAAACTATATGATTGATATCATATGATTTGATTACCTCAAAAACCTTTATTAGAAAATTTTGACAGTAATTTTATAAAAGAGAATAATATAACTTTATATGATCTGATGATCATAAATAGAACATATCTTACAAAATGACCCCCCTGAATTTTGCAAATTACGGAGTCTTTGCATACCTATTCCTTATAACATTTTTTTGGAATGTCGAGGTTGGTAGTGATTTTTGAATAGATCTGCTAGATTTTCATATGATTTTGTTTGGGCGATACATGCCGCATTATCTTCATAGATAACTGTAGGTGATTCTGATGAACCAACATCGCATGTTCGTTGTATATGATTAATCATTCTTCGAAGCCATACACATTTACGTGAAGCTTCATACAAAGCTATAATTTCAGAATGATTAGTCGATGTAGCAACAAGAGTTTGTTTCGAGGATTTCCATGAAATGGCAGTACCTCCATATAGGAAAACAAATCCTGTTTGTGATCTGGCATTATGTGGATTATACATATATCTAGCATCAGTATATCCTATCATGGATAAGTCTTGATTTTTCTGATAGAATAAACTAAGATCTCTTGTACCATTTAGATATCTTAAGATTTGTTTTGCTCCAACAAAATGTCTTTTAGTTGGTGCCACACTATGTCTAGCTAGCAAATTTACTGCAAATGCAATGTTCGATCTTGTACAATTTGCTAGATACATAAGTGCTCCTATTATACTTAAATATGGAACATCAGGTCCCAATAGTTCTTCACCTTCTTCCCTAGGCCGGAATGGGTCTTTGTCCATTTCTAGAGATCAAACGACCATGGAGGTTTTTGATGGATATGATTTATCTATATTAAACTTTTGCAATATTTTTTAATATATGCAGATTGGTGAATTAATATTCTTGATGGATGATGCTCAAGTTGTAAACCCAAACATAATTTAGTTTTACCTAAATCCTTCATTTCAAATTCCGTCTTAAGATAATTGCTAGCTTCTATAATATCTTGTGTAGTTCCAATGATGTTGAGATCATCAACATACACTGAAATAATACAAAATCCAGTGATGGATCTTTTAATAAATACACAAGGACAATCATCATTGTTAGAATAACCTTTCTTAAGTAGGAATTCACTTAGTCAGTTGTAACACATTCTACCCGACTGTTTTAAGCCATAGAGCGATTTTTGTAATTTTACACAAAATTTGTTGCGATTTATATTTGGATTCGAAGTATCAAGTCCTTCAGGGACCTTCATGTAAATATCTGAATCCAATGACCCATATAAGTATGCGGTCACAACATCCATTAACTACATGGATAAATTCATTTGTACTGCCAATGATATTAAATATTGGAATGTTATTCAACTCATAACTGGAGAATATGTTTCATCATAATCGATGTCGGGTCGCTGCGTGAACCCTTGTGCTACAAGTCTCGCTTTGTATCTCACCACCTCATTGTTTTTATTTCTTTTACGAACAAAAACCCATTTCGATCGAACGGGGAAAACATTTTGAGGAGTAGGTATTACTGATGTAAATACCTCTCTTTTCCTTAGCGAGCTTAATTCTGCCTCAATAGCTTCTTTCCATTTGATCCAGTCTGAGCGCTTAAGGCACTCTGCCATGGTCTTAGGTTCTGGATCTTCCTCGAGGTCTTTAGCTATATTTGAGGAGAAATATATGTCGACAATTGTAGTCTTTCTATTATAAGATTTTCCTGAATTAATGTAATTTGTGGATATTTCATCTAACTCTTGAGTATTTCCCATATTTATAGAGTTAGGTATTTCTGATGTTCTAGCATTTGTATTGGTGCACCCATTTATGCTAGATTTAGGATGAGAATCATCTGTCTGGTGTCTTTCAACAGAAGGTTGAATATCATTTACTGTTTTAGAAGATATTTTCCTTTGTTTTTTAGATTGCTTTTGAGAAGCATTTTCTGCAACCAGATCTCTCCCCCTGATTTTAGGATTTGGGAGATGAGTTGTTTGATGAGGTATTTCAACTCTTTCTGGTGCATTAACTGCAGGAATATGAGATTTTGTGACACCTTTATACTCAGTAAATGCGTCTTGTAGATTATTTGCAAGTTGTTGTAAATTTATTATTCTCTGAACTTCTTTCTCCGATTCTATAGTACGTGGGTCTAATGATTAAAAACCAGTGGCGTTCCAATCAATTTCCTGACATTTATTATGGTACAAATCTCCCCCTAATGCCAAGAAATTATCTTCATTGAAGATACAGTCAGTATACCGGGCAGTAAATAAATCCCCTGTTAGGGGTTCGAGGTATTTGATGATTGACGGTGAATGATACCCGATATATACGCCTAATTTTCTATGGGGGTCCATAGAGGTACGCTGCGGTGGTGATATCGGTACGTATACAGCACAACCGAATATTCGCAGATGGGAAATACTTGGTTGATTTCCACGTACTAATTGTAACGGGGATGTTACATGATATGCAATTGGTCTAATTTGTATTAAATCTGCGGCGTGTAAGACCGCATGACCCCAACAAGAGGTTGGTAATTTGCAATTATGTAAAAGTGGTCTAGCAATTAATTTTATTCTCTTGATTAGAGATTCAGCAAGCCCATTTTAGGTATGAACATAAGGTACCGAGTGTTCTAGATTGATACCTAGAGCCATATAATAATCATTGAATGCACGTGAGCTAAATTCAGCGACATTGTCCATCCTGATGGATTTTATCATATGTTCAGGATGGCTAGCTCTTAATTTGATAATTTGAGCCATTAATTTTGCAAATGCATGGTTCCTTGTAGATAAGAGACATACATGGGACCATCGCGTAGATGTATCTATAAGCACCATAAAGTACCTAAATGGTCCGAAAAATGGTTGTATAGGACCAAAAATGTCTCCTTGAATGCGTTCAAGGAAACTTATTTGTTCATTTTTAATTTTAAGATGTGATGGTCTTAAGATTAATTTTCCTATGGCACATGCAGTGCATGTAAAGTTTGATGACCCAGGAAATCTTGCAAGATTAATATTGTGACCTATATAATTGCTAATAATTTTTCTCATCATCCCTATTCCAGGGTGACCGAGGCGATTATGCCAAGTCTTGAATTTATCAAGGTTTTGAAAAATTATTTTAAACGCAACATGTGATACGAGTTTTATGTATGTGTAGTATAATCCATATGAAAATGAAGGAAATTTCTCAAGTACCTCTTTATTTAATCCGTTGGATTTAGTGAGAAATAAGTATTTTACATTATTTTCAGTTTGAGTTTCAATATGGTAGTTATTAAGACGAATGTCTTTATAACTAAGCAATGTACGATTTGAATCAGGATACAAGAGTACATCCTCAATTATTAACTTCGTACCCATCGGGAGCGTAATCGTGGCTCGTCCTGAGCCCACAATTAATGCGTCGCGTCCAACGATAGTCATGATATTTATATTTTCTTATGAAGATTTTGGAAATATTTAATCTCACATAGAATTGTGTTAGTAGAGCCACTATCTACTAAACAAATTTCCTCATCTTTCATCTGTGTAAAATCCCGTAAATAATAATAATAATAAATTATATATAAGTGAGAGATAAAGGGATATCATATATATATACATATGATGTTCATGATATCATGTCAAATACATATTACAATATATTTATATAACATTTATAGTTCTAATTGGCTATTACATATGAAATATGTATACAATTTATTTGAGATCCCCATATATATCTTCAGTGTGATATTCGACAATCACATTGTCGATATTGGATGGGTCTTGCTCCTTCTTTTGAACTTCATTTTGATGGGCACTTTGAGAAGGTCCCACAGGTAAGTCGTTGACTTGTTGTTCATTGAAGTGCGTCTCAAATTTATTCCAACGAACTTGCTTATCCTTGCCAAACTTTAGATAATGTTCTGCCAAATGCTTTGAGATCCTACATTTATTTATACGATGGTTCGTACATCCACACCTTTGACAAATTTCAGATTTGTCTACAGAACTATCCTTAAATGGATTTTTCCTTTTGTTTGTCTTATACCCGTGTCTTTTATTCTGAAACTTTGACTTTATTTTGAAGTTTTTATTCCGTTTGTTGCCATGAAACTTAGTATGCTGAGAATTAAAATATACTTCGGGAAGAGGTGCAGCGCCCGTTGGGCGATTCTGATGATTTTTCATCAAAAGTTCATCATGCTTCTCTGCTTGAAGTAATGTGTATATTAACTCAGAATACTTTGTGTATTTCTGTTGGCGATATTGCTATTGCAATACCCGGAATGTAGGATGGAAAGTACATAAAGTTTTCTCGATCATTGCTTCCTTAGAAATAAGTTGATCGCAAAATTTTAATTTAGAGCAGATTTTATGTACAACGGAATTATAATCTGCTACTGTTTTGAAATCTTGAAAGAAAATAAGTGACCACTCACGTTGAGACTCGGGTAGTATGACATTTTTCTGCTGCTCGTATCGATGTTTAAGTGATTTCCATAGAGCAAGACGATCTTCCTCCATCACATATTCAGATTTTAAATCTGAGTGGAGGTGATGTCGCAGAAAATGAAGTGTGGCATATTTGTTGTAGTCCGGAATCTCTGGTGCATTTGGTACTGGATCCATAATGGTATTAATACATCGACGGGCTGTTAAATTTATTTTAACATCTTGTGCCCAAGTTAAATAATTGCTACCATCTAAAGCAAGTTCGGGGAATTCTTTCTTTGAAATTTCAGTCATGTCCTACATGTAGGGACATATTTTAATTTACTAAGAGAGTAAATGTATATATAAATGTTGTAATTAAATCTTAGGTAGGAGCCTCTCCTGCCGTGTTTTACCTCAAAAAAAGAATAAAAATGCTAATCATAAAACTTATTATGCATGACACATAGTGTAGATGACTTTAAAATATAGGTAATGATTTACCATTAATATGTTGTGCAATATTCCTGATGGATTATTTAATGTATGAACAACATATTGTTTATTTTTATTTCATAGAAACAAGTTGGTATTTTAATGTTGAAGGTAATCACCAAATGGTGTAGACCTCTCAATATTAGGCAAATAATTTTGCTGCTTGTGATACGAGAACTGTCTTAATCAAGGCGGATGATATTTATCGTTGTAGTCATCTCCAAGACTATAATATCATGTTTTTAATCCAACATTTATTTGAGTAATAGTCATCAATATATAGCATTTTTTTGAAGTTGATGCTTAAAAGACATGTATATAAAGAAAACATGCATATACTAGGCAAGTAGTATGACAAAGGTATAATATTTCTGCCTTATTACAATGAAGGTTACAACACTGATAGTATTTAACACAAACATTGGCAAAAATTTAAACATTTGAAGATCTATTCATAGATGTTTGGTGCTGATGGACCACTTGTGAGGAACGCCATGTATTACTCCATAGGAGCGTAGGAGTACACTCCATTCTGGTTCTCCGTGACCGGTGTATTCAGTGAGAGCCCTGGCAGGGGACTCCGTTGGAGTTGGCAGTGGGGCTCTGTTCCAATCATAAGGGGAGCAACCACGGCGAGCAGCCATTGTTGTGGGTGGAGACAACCAGACTGGCGTGGCTTGGAGAGGCCCGGTCGGCGCGATGTGGAGGAGTCCAGGCGAGGCAGCGATGAAGTGCGCTGTCGGCATGGCCTGGGGCCGGGCAGATGATGCCTACAGGGGCTGCATGGGCGACGCAGCTAGGGGCTGCACGTGCTGTGGCACGGCACGCACTGTCGGCGGTGCGGCTGCATGGCGTGCAGGTGGCAGCTCGGTACGGAGGCGCATGGGCGGCGGCGGGGCGCGGAGGCGTGACACGGGGGCGCGCGGGCGGAGGCGTGACGCGGGGGCGCATGGGCCGATGCGCGGCATGGGCGCGCCTGACCGGGGCGGCACGGGCGCTCCAGGCCAGGGCGGTGCACGCGCGCCAGCCCGGGGCGGCCGGAGCAGCACGGGCGCGCTAGGGAGCGGTCGGGGTGGCGGCGCAGGCGCGCCAGGACGGTGCGGTGGCGCGGCTGGCCAGAGCACCCCATCCGGTTGAAGAAGAAGCCATCCCTATGAAGGAAAAACAAAAACTGCAGCTTCGTACCTTTTCGCTGGGAAAAGACAGGTAGAGTCTACATGCTGATAACATGTTAGAGAAAGAAAACGGGACACTACGAAAGATTATCTTTTATTGATGTTTTAGTACACTGTACAAATGAATTTATAGTATATGAACAATTGTGTGTCGTTTCATCCCGTCGCGTCGCCTGCCCAAAACGTCGTGTCGCTGCCTCCTGCTGCCTATCACTTCTGCCGCCTGCATGCACATGAAAAGGCACGCTGCGCTACCGCATGCAACTGCTCATGCACTGCTGCTGCTTGGGCCCACAAGCGCTCCTTTTAGGGAGATTACAACCGCAATAGAAGCTTCTAACTGTGGTGAATTTTGTTGTGGCACATACAAATAATTTTAACATGATTGAATATGAATACAAATATAATTAGGCCCGTCTTAGAACTAATTTCAAAACATATTTGGATGATCAAACCAAAGAATCAATTCTATTATTATAGGAAAACATTAGCTATAAATAACGCTACATAACATGTTTACATAATAAAAATGTCTCCACATAACATCAAGATCATCAATTTCATTTGTGTTTGAATAAACTTAAAGATAAAACGACAAGTCTCTGAAACAAGTCTACAAGCTAATTAAACACATCCATAAACTATTCATTGCCTACTTTGACCCTTGCCTTATCTTTCAGTGTTTCATACACTTCTTCCATTGAATAGTAGACAAACAATATAAACATGTATTAGTTACGAAATAGCTACCATATAGCAAATTATAAGCGAGGAAGTATAACTCAACAAACAAAAAAAATAATTAAAGACATCATATGAACGACTTTTTAGAACAGTAGATTTAATGTTTTACTTACAAAGAGAACCAAAGTATTAATTCTAATTAAAAATCCTTCGTTATCTTTCGATCCATATCTGATCTTCAATCATATCTCGTCCATTCATCGTGTCTTTAAAGAAGCATTTGAATCCCTTTCATCGAATTTCCTTTTATTTCGTAAAATGTGAATTTACTAGTTAAATTTGAATTTACTTATTTTCAGAGGTTTCCTGTTCCTTTGAAAATTAGTTGTTTTATATTCAAAATCAGAATTTCTAATTTTGACGTGAATGCGAAAATTATTAATTTTCAGAACCATGGAATGTTCCGTGTTATTCTTTGGTGTTCGTTTGAGTTCTTGTCAAATTCCTTGAAAAATTGCTAGGACTTTTGAAAATCAAAATTGGGGAATTTTTTTACAATCTACTTTTTCTTTTCTTTCCTCTTCTTTTTCTTTTCTTTTCCCTTCCCTTTTCCTTCTCTCTCTTCATTTTTCCCTTCCTGGCTGCATGCATCTCCTTTTTCCACCCATCACCCCATGTGCAGACTCCTCCTGCCTTTCTCCCTCCCAACCTATGGACATCGACCTAGCCTAGAGGCTAGTCCCTCTCATCACCAGCCCACACCACTCCTTGGCACGGCCCAATGCTAGGTCACGCAGCTAGGCTGCGACCCAACCATGCCCGTTCTCCTGTTGCTCCTTACCGTGCTGCCAGACTACCACCACTGCTTTCCCTTACCGGCGAGCCACAACCACCTAACAGCCCCGCATTGCTGCTCTGCACACTGGCGATGACAACAAACACATGAGACTGAGGGGTTTCACTCGTGGTGAGGAGGCGAGAGGTAGGAGGATTCAACCCAACTCTTTTTTGAGAGATATAAATTGTGTCTATGCATGAAATTCAGTTTTAATTCTAGATAGAATTTGATTATTCTAAACCCAAAATATCCCAAACAGCTCACTTTAGAGAATTAGATTCCAATTCTTCAATTCTATGCCCAGTATCTACGATCCAAATAGCCACTTATTGATATCCAACAAGTATAGATATAAATTCAGCAAATCTAAATAACTGTTGCTGGAATTTTGGGATAGACTTAGGGATGAAAATTGTGCCCAATTAACCATGAGTAAAACCCTATTAGGGTCAGGTTTGTTCTTAATTTCATACCCGATGGGTAAACAGGTATGGGTATGGGTATCGACTACCCATACCCATTTACCCGATTATCCCCACTATAAAAAATAAATCTCATACCCTAAAACCACCCATCCCTCTTCTCTCTCCTTCCTCCTCCCTCACTAGCCGCCGCTTACTCCAATCTTCCTTCTCTCTTCTGTCCACTCCTCTCCTACGCCACTCCACTATGGAATGCCGCCGCGAGCCTGCGCCCCCATGCGCTTCTAAGTGCTGCTGCTCTCCTGCACCAGCGCAACCACAATCCCGTGTCCTGTGCGCTTCCAAGCGTCATCGTGCTCCCGCGCCTGAGCTAGTCCACATGGTCACGCTGGCCCTCGCGTGCGCTACAAGCGCCACTGTGCGCCCGCACTGGCCTATGTGTCCGTATGCGCACCGTCCAACCGACCTCCATGCCGATCCCTTCTCTCTTTTGTTTAGTTTTTTCGCGGGTAAACGGGTATACCCGCGGGTATACGGCGCCCGTGGGTAACGGGTATGGGCACGAGTTTTTACCCGTCGGGTAAACGGGTATGGGTATGGGTATGCACTACTCGTACCCATCATACCTGATTGTCATCCCTCGATAGACTCACATGAATATTTTAGAAATTTCTAAATAAATCTCAAAGACATGAGCGATGTAAAGGAATACCACATGGTCGGGAGTCGGGTGTTGGACTTGGCTTTGCCGAGTGCCATACTTGAGCTAGGGACTCAGAGGTCTAGGGTTAGCACTTCTCGAGTGCTTGATTCCAGCCGGGACTTTGTGGTCAAGGTTCGGTCTGCTGAGCCCGACCACGTGTTCCCTAAAGCCGACTCCTTACCTTGTAGAGACGTGGTCTTTCCTTTATTGTTCCGATTCTTTGGGAACATGGTGAAGTTTATGGAATATGGTTATATGGAAACCGACTTGATTGAGATTGTGATAGCGATACAAGATCTAGTCGCTCTCATATAAATACCTGTACATCTAGTTGATTCCATACACTCATGAGAAATAGATTAGAACTGAGAACCTTGCTAGGGTTCTTGGTTCTCTTTTATCTAATGTGTTGCCACCATAGTCTACTCCAACCCGCCTACCGACATGCACCGGGAATGGGAGAGCAGGTCTCCGGAACCAATCACCCTTGCGATCCCGCACTTGGAGAGGGCGAATAAGGTTTTTGGGAAGCACTCTGCACGACTGCTCACGTCCGTCAACATGACACCTCTTCCTCCTACGTCTACCATTAGTCGCCGTCAGGTACTACGATCTGACACCAACAGAAGCGTCTCTGCCTCGACCGTGGATTCATCCTCGACTAACACACAATACATGAGCTATTTTTCTGTGCGGTTATTAATCATGTTTTGTGAAATCATGATTGTTGTGTTCATATTTACTACTATGATAAATCTATTCATGCTAGTTTGTGAGGATGCCATGATTTATCTTATTCAAAAATTAATCGTAAAATTGCCTAATATTCCAACAATCAAAAAACCTTATTTTAGACAATCTGTGATTAATTCAATGGCTGGATTTGTGGATGCACTAAGGCTAGAAAAATTTTCTTGTGTGAATTTTAAGAGATGGCAAGCAAATGTCCGTCTCTGTATTACTACTATGAATATACTGGAAGCGATACTTGGAAAACTTAAGGGCGAACTTTCTAATGATGAGCAAAAGATGTTCGCTAAGGCCAATAATCTCTTCGTGGGATGCATTCTAGGAGTGCTCTCTGACTGTCTGTGTGATGTTTACATCACTGTGACAAATGCGAAGGACTTGTGGGATGCTCTGATTACAAAATATGATGCATCAGACGCAACAGTGAACTATACCTCATGGAGAGCTTTCATGACTATAGAATGGTGAACAACCATTCTGTGGTGGAACAAGCTCATAAGGTTGTGTGCATTGTCAAGGAGCATGCCCTCATTAAGTGTCCTCACCCGACAAATTTATGGCTGGATGCTTAATTGCAAAGTTGCCTTCTTCATTGAGGGACTTCGCCACTACTCTAAAACATCAGAGATGGGAGATATCAGTTGAAAACCTGATAGCGTCTCTAGATGTTGAAGAGAAATCTTGGGAAAATGATGCTTCTGAGAAAGGAGGTGAGGGTCAATCTAGCGCTAACTTGGTGTAGAAATCCAAACATAGCAAGAGCAAAGGGAAATATAAGCCTAACAAGGTTATGAGAATCACTACCTTTAAGAAGAAGAAAAATATAGTTGAGTTGAGTTGCTTCACTTGAGGTGAATTGGGACATTTCTCCGAGGACTGTCCATATCGTGCAGACCATAAAGGGAAAAAGGCTAAGAATGTCAACATGGTGACCATCGGCAATACTGATGATGGGTACTGTTGGGGGAAAATATTCCATCGTCGGGATCACTACTGCAACAAAGCAAAGGCAGGAGACTTGATCGAAGGGTTCCATCATTTAACTTCGGTTATGTTTTGGAACAAGTTCGATGGCTAGAGGTGAACTCTAGTTCAGAGTATATCTTCGAGCGTTGATTCTTCGGAGAGTTTCCTTGCCAGCTAAGATGGAAGGCTTATCTTCTTTCCCATTAGATTAGTCTTTTACTGTTTTAGCCCTATCAAGGGCACCAAATAGTTTCCACTATGTCGGTTGTAACAGAGGAGTAAACAAGTCTTTTCCTTAAGGTTTTGGCCTATAAATACCCCTCGTTTTACCCTGTAATGATCATCGAATACTAAGTTATTCAATACACACCTTCGAACTGTTTTGAGCTATTATCCACTCAGAGGCTTGAAACAGTTTACTTCACAAATACTTCGTTTGTTAGTTTCTAAGCTTCAGAAACCTGTTAGCGTAATCTTTTACGCCAACAATTGGCGCTGTCCGTGGGGAACCTAGTCCAAAAAACTTTGTTCTCTACCAAGTTCTCAAACCATGCCTCCCAAGCGGAGTTCAGGTGGTAGTCCTACTCGGAGGTCCCCTCAGACCTCCGGAGTTAGATCTTCGAACATAGTTGAGGTCGGAGGACCTTCGGCATTTCCTCCACCTTAGACTCCGGAAGGGATTCCCCTTCCTCGAGCTCACGGAGTTCCTCCCCCAACTCCATCCATACTTCGGCCAACCGGAGTCCCTCTTCCACCACAGATTCCACTTCGGACTGATGCGTACAGTTCTCAAGACCCGGAAGGTCCTTCCGGAGGAGATGAAGATGGTCTTGGCGATATGGCCGCTCAAATGGCCAGTCTCCAAGCTGAAGTAGCGAGGTGGCAGCAAGAAGCCGCAGATAGGCTTCATTCTCAGGCCACCCCGGTCATCCCCGAAGTGCCCCAAGATGATGAACTTTCTTATCCCGAAGCCCCGGAGAACGCTTCCTTCGACAGCGAGTCTCCGCTGCATCCCGAGCTACAGAAAGTGCGCTTCGATCCTAAATTTAAAACATTGAAGCTCTGCAAATATTCTGGAGATGAGGACCCTGGGGAGTTCTCCCGTTCTTATGCATTGGCAATTAAAGCCAGTGGAGGAGTGCGAGACACAATGGCCAAATGTTTCCCTCTAGCTCTCGAAGGGGTGGCTCTGCGGTGGTTTTGGTCCTTGAAGCCAGGGTCAATTAGAACTTGGGACCAATTAAGGAAGAAGTTCATAAGTAATTTCCAGGGTACCTTCGTATCCCCAATGTCTACAGGAAGCCTTTTCCAAGTGAAGCAGCTGCTCGGAGAGACTCTAAGACAATTTTTCAAGCGCTTCGCCCATACGAAGTCGCAAATTCGAGGGTTGACTACATCCTCCATAGTTGATGCAGCTCGAGAGGGAGTTACCCATGCGGGAATCCTTGATAAACTTCACCGGAAATAGATATCTTCTGTTGCTCAGTTGATGTCTTATTTCGAAGACTATGCAAGGTCAGAAGAAGGGTGGCTTCGGAGAACTGCTACAACTCCATCAATCTTGCAAGAAGTCAAGTTGGAAGTTAAGACTTCAACACCTTCGCAGGGCCTAGCTTTGAAGTTCAACATGATAGACGCCGGGGGCAAAAGCATCCTCGTTCGGAAGTTTTGAACATCGCACCTCAGCAGAAGTTTGCCCCTAAGACTTTGCAAGCTTCGGGAAGCAAGAACAGTGGCTGGAGGTCGCCAGGGAAGCCGGCTGGCAAAGCCCAGACCTTCTTCTGCTGCGTTCATGGTGAGAATCAAAGTCACGCAACTGATGTGTGCAAGTCTATACTCGCTTTAAGAGGCGGGTACCTTGAAAGAACCTCGGGTCGAGGCACTACTAACCGAGTTCCTTCCGAGGTGCGTCCAGAGCCTGTCCAAGCTGTGGCACGTATAGACAATTTCAACCCTGCAAGGCAACCTCCGGTGGTCAATATTATGCCACCTCCGAAGCAGGAAGAGGGTCAGGATCGAGGGAAAAGAGTAGTCCTCCCCATTTCCAGAGGAGGGACCCTTAGAAGTATGTCGAAGAGGTAGAGAAGAGAATATGTCCGAGAAGTGGGCCATATTGGAACTTCTTCGTCCGCAACTGCTATGCGTGAATGGTCCCATGTGCCGATATCTTTTTCTGCAGATGATGCAGCTGACATAAAGTTTCCACATGCAGACCCACTTGTCATCACTACCGACATAGCAGGGACTGAAGTCCGGAGAGTACTGATTGATGGAGGGAGTTCAGCGGATATTATCTTCGTCCAAGCCTTCGATCAACTCTGTATCTCTAGGAAGCATCTTCTCCCAGCAGCTCGTCCTATGCAAGGCTTCACAGGACCCCCTCTTGATGCCCTCAGCCAAATAGTCCTGGAGGTCACTTTCAGAGAGGGGCTACTGGCCAGGACAGAGGAGGTAATTTTTGATGTTGTGGACGCCCCGTATGCATATAATGTTATCTTCGGGAGGGTCATGTTGAATCTGTTCAGAGCTGTGGCGCATCATAATTACTTGTGTATGAAGATGCCCACACAAGCAGGAGTGCTCACTGTTTTTGAAGATTAGGCCACTGCGCGAAGAGCGGAATATGGTCATGGCCCCCCTCTTGACCTGAGGCAAGTGAACAGCGTGCAAGGCAACCCGGAGGATACCTCTTCTTCAGGTGAACCTTCGAAGAAGTCCTTCCCAAGGCCAAGCCTCGAAGGGGAGATTATAATGAAGGTTATTGTCAAAGATGGCAAAGACTATTTATTCCAGTTTGGTAAAGATTTGCCCGCAGAAGTCGCTACTTCGTTAGAAAAGTAGTTGAAAAAAATTTAGATGTCTTTGCCTGGTCTGATGAGGACATTACCGGAGTCAGTCGGGATATTATTGAGCATAGTTTACTTGTGAACTCGAGGGTTTTGCCTGTCCGACAAGGACTCCAGAAGTTATCTGTGGAGAGGGCCATCCTTGCTAAGTTAGAAGTGGAAAAGTTGTTGAAGGCTGGGATTATCAGAGAAGTAGCTCATACGGAGTGGCTAGCCAACCCAGAATTCGTCAGAAAGAAATCTTCTGGGAAGTGGCGCATGTGTATTGACTTTACATCTTTGAATAAAGCATGCCCCCGTGACCCCTATCCCATGCCCCGAATTGATCAATTGGTAGACTCCACTGCTGGTTCGGAGTTATTAAGCTTCCTTGACGCGTACTCCGGCTATCATCAAATTTGGCTAAAGCACAAAGATGAAATCAAAACAAGCTTTGTAACTCCTTCGGGAGTCTTCTATTATGTAAGAATGCCCTTTGGCTTAAGAAATGCTGGGGCAACTTTTTCGAGGTTAATTGCTAAAGCTCTAGGTCATCAAATAGGCCACAATGTAGAAGCCTATATGGATGACATTGTTATAAAGAGTGCTCTAAAGCACCAACACAACCTAGACTTAGCAGATACATTCAATAGCCTTCGGGCATGTGGAGTCCGCCTTAACCCCGAAAAATGTATCTTCAGGGCTCAGGCTGGAAAATTGTTAGGGTATCTAGTTTCAAGCAGAGGGATCGAAGCTAGCCCTACTCAAATAACCGCATTGCAAAGGATGGCTCCTCCGGAAAATTTGAAGCAAGTGCAGAAGTTAACTGGCCACCTTGCAACACTTTGCAGATTCCTAGCAAGGTCTGCGGAGAGAAGTTTGCCCATTTTCAAAGCATTGAAAGGGTCCGAAGATTTTGCATGGACACCGGAGTGTCAAAAGAGTTTTGATGATATTAAGAATTATCTCAGTAACCTCGCTACACTCATGGTGCCTATTGCGGATGAAACCCTACTCCTTTACCTTGCAGCTACTGACTCCGCAGTCAGTGTAGTCCTTGTCAGAGAAGTTGATTTCAATGGGAAGTTGGTACAGAATCCAGTTTATTTTGTATCCGAAGCATTGTTTGGAGCAAAAACAAAATATTCGAAGCTTGAGAAGTTCACCTATGCTCTGATAATGGCTTCGAGGAAGTTAAGGCATTATTTCCTAGCACATAATGTGATTGTACCAACTTCGTATCCCTTAGGAGATATGCTCCAAAGTATGGATTCTACAGGAAGAATTGGGAAGTGGGCTGTTGAATTAGCACCCTTTGGCATCTCCTTCGTGGCAAGGACATAAATTAAGTCACAAGTGTTGGTAGACTTTGTGGCAGAATGGACTCCCCCTGCAGTATGGGCTCCGGAGAAACAAACTGAAGGAATTTGGACCATATACTCTGATGGAGCTTTTCAAGCATCTGGAGCAGGTGTCGGAGCGGTAATAATTTTGCCTTCAGGGCAAAGAGCAATGTACTCCACTAGGCTCAACTTTAAGTCCACTAACAATACAGCAGAGTATGAAGGAATTTTGTTAGGACTTTGAAAGGCACGTGCTTTGGGGGCTATAAGAGTTATTATTAAAACAAATTCTCAAATTGTAGTAGGGCACATAGATAAGAGTTTTCAAGTCCGCCATCCACAACTTGCAAAATATCTGGAAGAGATCCGTAAGATTGAAGCAGCATTTAAAGGGATTTCCATTTGAAGCATACCAAGAGCTGAAAATATGCAAGCTGATGTCTTGGCGAAAGCTGCAGTCGGAGCTTTGGACATTCCTGATGGGGGAGTGGTCCCGATCTTCCGCTAGGTAAAGGATAAACTTGGGTTGGTGGAGAATCTCGACGTTGGCGATCCAAGGCTCCGGTCCGGCGGATCAAAACCTTGCAATCGTTACACCACTGTCTCCGTTGGTTATCAACCACGCAGAACGCGATTGACCTCGCCACGAAGGCTAATTCCTGCAAGCGAACCCAAGAACACAAGCAAGAACAGGAAGGATACAAATCGAATGCCAAATCACAGACAAACGAAGATAAGGTGAGGTTTCACAAACGCCAATGCAGCAGCCAATCGGTCCGGTGCAAGAGGCGGGATCTAAACACAACAGTGTAGATGCAACAAAGCAAAACCTAACCCTAGAGGCGGCTGGCGTGAGAATATATAGGGCGGCGGCCTGTGGAAGGCGAACAGACATGGGCTGTGGACTAGAAGGCGAACAGACATGCACTATGGGCCAACACAGCCCAGTTCTGTCACGCAGGACGGTTTCGGTCACACAGAACGACTCGAGACTCCAAATGATGTGAAACCAACGGCAAACGATCCGTCTTCTCCTCATCTTTCCAAAAAATCAAAGAACGCGCCAATCGGACTTCGTATGAGGAAGTTATGCCCATTTTGGTGCATGGTGGTCGATGTAGTCCGAACCAGCGAAATCTTGACTTCAAACATCCGTGCGGCTCCGTCTTCAAGTCCAACTCTTCTATTCCATCTCCCATGTTCCTAAGCAACAAAATATCACTAGTAATCAGTAGAATCCCATCCAAACAAATATTGAAATAGTTGCTAAGGAAAGAATTAACCTCATAGTTCAAGCGACGGGCACGAGAGGGTGTGATTGGTCCTTGTAGTTTTGTAGGTGGAGGCTCCATGTGTGTATCATGTGAAGTGATGTCCTCATCATCCTCCCCCTCTTGAATTGGAGTCGTCCTCGACTCAAGCTCATCGTCAGCTCCTAAATAGGGTTTTAAATCATCAGCACGGGTCATCAATTTAAACTTTCTCAAAAAGTGTGCCTTCTTTTCTATAACTTCCTTGGTCTTTAGAGGCATAGCTTTCACAAACTCTGCACGCTTTGTTGCCTCCATGTTTGCTCTCTCTTGAAAAGGAAGTGGCAACAAATCAAGTGGTGTGATTGGCTTAAAACCATACACCACTTCAGACGGGCACAATTGTGTTGTTGAGTGGACAGCTATATTGTATGCAAATTCAACATGTAGAAGACAGTCCTCCCATTCTTTCAAGTTCTTCTTAATCATTGTTCGCAGCAACATGGAGAGTGTACGGTTTACCACCTCTGTTTGACCTTCAGTTTGCGGGTGACAAGTTGTGGAAAACAGCAATTTTGTGCCAAGCTTGGCCCACATTGTCTTCCAAAAGTAACTCATAAACTTCACATCATGATCTGAAATAATGGTTCTAGGCATCCCGTGCAATCTCACAATTTTCCTGAAAAATAAATCAGCAATATGTGAAGCATCGTTGGTCTTGTGACAGGGAATAAAGTGTGCCATTTTAGAAAACCTATCCACTCTTACAAATATGGAGTCTCTCCCCCTCTTTGTCCTAGGCAATCCCACAATAAAGTCCATGCTAATATCTTCCCAAGGTGCACTAGAAACAGGAAGTGGAGTATACAAACCATATGGATTAAGTTTGGACTTAGCTTTATGATATGTGGCACAACGCTGCACAAATCGTTCAACATCTCTCCGCATCTTGAGCCAATAAAAATTATTGGACAGCAGGGCCAAAGTCTTTTCTCTCCCAAAATGTTCCATTAATCCATCGCCATGTGATTCCTGCAACAACAACAAATGTACGGACGAATCTGGAACACATAGCTTGTTAGCATGGGACAAGAAACCGTCATAATCATGAAATGTTTTCCAGTCTTTCCCCTCATTACATTTAGTGTATGGTTCAGCAAATTCTTTATCTACAACATACAAATCTTTCAAACTTTCCAAATCTGGAACGTTAATATCAAGTTGAGATAAAAGAACAACCATGCGAGACAATGCATCAGCAACCACATTTTCTTTGCCATTCTTGTATTTCACAATGTATGGGAAAGATTCAATAAATTCAACCCATTTTACATGTCTACGGTTCAGTTTAGCTTGCCCTCTCAAATATTTGAGTGCGTCATGATCAGAATGTATAATAAACTCCTCAGGCAAAAGGTAATGTTGCCAAGTTTCAAGCACACGCACTAAGGCATATAATTCCTTATCATAGGTAAAATAATTCAATTGTGGACCATGCAATTTCTCACTAGAATAGGTCACGGGTTTACCTCCTTGTAGCAGCACATCTCCTATGCCAAAATCACTAGCATCACATTCTAACTCAAAAGGCTTACTAAAATCGGGTAGCTGAAGTAGAGTTGCGTGTGTAATGCGATCCTTGAGTGTGGCAAGAGCTTGTTCTTGTGCTGACTCCCAAGTAGAAGTAACTCCCTTCTTGGTCAACTCAGGTAAAGGACCGGTTATGGTGCTGAAATCTCTCACAAAACGCCGGTAGAAACCTGCAAGACCAAGAGAGCTACGTACTGCAAGGTTAGTTTTAGTTGCATGCATGACACGTCCTTTCAGATTAATAGCTTGTGATGAAGAAGGAAAAACAACTTTATCTTTTTGTTGCCCCGAAAGTGTCTCAGCTACTTGCTGATTTTCAGAAAGTTGTTTGCTCTTTTGTGCGTCCCTAGCACGTTTTTCTTGTTCAAATTTCACAATTTCAGCAGGAGTCATAGGAAGCAATGTAACTTTCTTTCCTTTATACATAAATGTGTACTTATTGCTCCTACCATGGTGTGTAGCATCAGTATCATATACCCAAGGTCTACCAAGTAATAGAGAACATGCTTGCATTGGTACTACATCAAAATCAGCACTTCCGAAGTATGTACCAATGGAAAATTCGATGTGAACAGTTTGTGTTACCTTGACCTTACCGCTGTCGTTGAGCCATTGCACATGGTAAGGGTGTGGATGTGCACGTGTGGGAAGTTGAAGCTTAGTTACCACGTCGAGGCTCACCAAATTGTTGCAACTACCGCTGTCGATGATGACACGCGCATGACGGTTATTGACGAGGAAGACGGTCTGAAATATATTGTTCCGTTGTGCCTGGTCGTCCTGGTCCATGTGAGTGCTCAAGTCACGTTGTACAATAAGTGCTGCCATGTTAGTGAAAAGGCAAAACAACAAAGAATAATCCTTATGTAAACAGCTAGGTGGGGTGGTGGATGTGTGGTGGAAGCAATCCGTCAAACACCTTACCCACGCTTGCAAGTGTTCTTACCACGCCGCAGTGAGGTCACCGGCCTACAGGTGATGAACCAAGTGGAGGGTGGTGGCAATTGCAAGGAATGAACCTGTCCTGACCAAGAGAAATGTATAGCTTGGAAGGCAAGTGAGTAGCAAGGATTAGCGAGAATAATAACAGTTAAACCAAGTTCAATAAGTATTCCCAAGTACTCGTCAAAGTTGCTGGCCTTAGTGCTCCCAAGGTGAAAATTCAAGCAATAGAGGGAAACTATGTGCCCAAAACTCAAATGGAAGCAACACAGGCCAAATTCAGCTCTCTACAGATCGGACAAGGGATCGGACAAGAGATCGGACAAGGGTATGTGCACAATTTTTTTTTTGCTGCTGATCGGATCGGACAAGGGATCGGACAAGAGTTCGGACAAGAGTTCGGACAAGAGATCGGACAAGCAACAAACAGCCAATGCCTTCCTAAGATCGGACAAGTGTTCGGACAGGAGTTTGGACAAGAGTTCGGACAAGCAACAAACAGGACTGCTTCTCTCTTTTTTTTATATTTTTTTTCTTTTTTTTTCTCTCTATTTTTTTTTGAACAAGGATGACCAGGGATGCAGCCACAAAAAATTGGCACCTACAACTGAGGTGGGATGTGGCTCACAAAAATTCAAACAAGTTTGCTGTCCGGCGAGCAAAAACTTTGTCCAATTTTTTTCTTTATCTTCCTGATTTTTTTTGGCGACTTTGGAGAGGGCTAACCGGCATAGGGTACCCACCCAAATTGGGTCAGGAACACGCTCAAAAAATTTCAGATTTTTCTGCCAAACGAGCGAAAAGTTATGCCTGTTTTACTGAAGGGGGGTCACAAAGAGCAGATGTGGAAAACAAAATAGGGTTGTGGAAGGGGGGTTTTTCGGTGGGGAAATTTTTTTCTGAGACACAAGAACAACTAATACTCAAACGACACAGAGGGATGACTAAACCAGCAACAAGACTCGACCAAGAACACGAACTCAACAAAGTTAAAAACTGAAATTAAAATCGCAAGGCACAAAGGGGTTCTCGGTGGGAAATTTTTTTTGGTGCGATTTTCTGGACTCTGGGTAAAAACAAAAGCAGATCGAGATTACCTAACGGGAAAACTGATCTTTGATACCAACTGATGGGGGAGTGGTCCCGATCTTCCGCTAGGTAAAGGATAAACTTGGGTTGGTGGAGAATCTCGACGTTGGCGATCCAAGGCTCCGGTCCGGCGGATCAAAACCTTGCAATCGTTACACCACTGTCTCCGTTGGTTATCAACCACGCAAAACGCGATTGACCTCGCCACGAAGGCTAATTCCTGCAAGCGAACCCAAGAACACAAGCAAGAACAGGAAGGATACAAATCGAATGCCAAATCACAGACAAACGAAGATAAGGTGAGGTTTCACAAACGCCAATGCAGCAGCCAATCGGTCCGGTGCAAGAGGCGGGATCTAAACACAACAGTGTAGATGCAACAAAGCAAAACCTAACCCTAGAGGCGGCTGGCGTGAGAATATATAGGGCGGCGGCCTGTGGAAGGCGAACAGACATGGGCTGTGGACTAGAAGGCGAACAGACATGCACTATGGGCCAACACAGCCCAGTTCTGTCACGCAGGACGGTTTCGGTCACACAGAACGACTCGAGACTCCAAATGATGTGAAACCAACGGCAAACGATCCGTCTTCTCCTCATCTTTCCAAAAAATCAAAGAACGCGCCAATCGGACTTCGTATGAGGAAGTTATGCCCATTTTGGTGCATGGTGGTCGATGTAGTCCGAACCAGCGAAATCTTGACTTCAAACATCCGTGCGGCTCCGTCTTCAAGTCCAACTCTTCTATTCCATCTCCCATGTTCCTAAGCAACAAAATATCACTAGTAATCAGTAGAATCCCATCCAAACAAATATTGAAATAGTTGCTAAGGAAAGAATTAACCTCATAGTTCAAGCGACGGGCACGGGCGCGTGTGATTGGTCCTTGTAGTTTTGTAGGTGGAGGCTCCATGTGTGTATCATGTGAAGTGATGTCCTCATCAATTCCAGAAGAAGCTTTTTACGAAGAGCTCAATTCACCTCCAGTAACACAAATTCCTTCTACGAACGTTCTTTGCATTCCAAGTACAGATTGGCGGAGTTCAATTATGGAAATGCTGCAAGGAGAAGCAACTCTTCCTGAAGGGCCAAAACTTTCGAGGTTAAAGCTTAGAATTCGAAGTTATCATATAATCAATGGTATTCTGTACAATGCCAGAGTATGTTCTCCTCTGCTCCGATGTATATCTCAAGCCGAAGGTCAGGAGATTCTCCGAGAAATTCATGAAGGACTTTGTGGTAGCCATCTGGCCCATCGAGCTTTGGCAGGAAAAACACTTCGCCAGGGGCTTTATTGGCCTACAATAGTAGCTGATGCGGATAGCCTAGTCCGCACGTGCCAAGGTTGTCAATGGATGGGAAGAAGAAGTCATCGTCCGCCAACAACTCTTCAAGTTATTGCCCCAGTATGGCCCATGGCTAGATGGTGCATGGACCTTATTGGCCCCTTCCCAGTAGCAAAAGGAAATTTGAAATTCGTAGTGGTAGCAATTGAGTAGTTTTCCAAGTGGGTCGAAGCAGAGCCCCTCACAGCTATCACTTCGAATAATGTGCAAAAATTTTTCTGGAAAAATATTATTTGTCGGCTCGGAGTACCTCGGCAGCTCACAGTTGACAATGGGACACAATTTGACGCAGAGCCCTTCGGGAAGTTTTGCGAATATCTTGGCATACAAATATGCTTCGTTGCAGTGCGCCATCCTCAATCCAACGGAGCTGTTGAAAGAGCCAATGGTAATATCTTGTCAGGGTTGAATCGAAGAATAGTAGGGTTGGCAAAATGGCTGTGGACTAAAGAGCTCCCAAAGATTTTATGGTCCATTCGGACCACTCAAACAAGGTCCACAGGGTTCACTCCTTTCAGACTATTATTCGGAGATGAAGCTATGACGCCAACGGAGCTTAAAGGAGGATCTCTTCGCAGCACCGAACCGGAAATAGAAGCAGAAAGGCAAACTTCGCTTGATTTAACAGAAGAAACAAGACTTCGAGCTGTCACCAATTTGTCAAAGTATCAGTAGCAGACGAAGACTTGGTTTGACTCGAAGGTTAAGCTTAATGAACTTAAGCCGGGTCATCTAGTTTTGTGAAGCATTATAGCACCAGGGAAGTTAGGGAATAAGTGGGAAGGTCCATACATAATTCTCCGCTCAGGATGCCCTGGTTCTTTTAAGTTAGCTAATTTAGAAGGCGAAGAATTAACACATACATGGCATGCAGAGCACTTAAAGCGATATTTCGCATAAAGTCTCCTTGTAATCATTTGTAAACACCTTCTGAATTAATAAAGCTCATGGTTCAGATAATGCCTACCTCTCAAACACTTCCTACTTCTAGTGGACGCATTGGAAGAACGAAGTTGGCTAGGAGGGAAGTGTCATTAATTTGAACCAATTTTTTGGACTTCAAACCACTGGTTCGAAGCTTCCGACGAGGTGGGAAAATCACTGAAAAATTGATTCCAAGCCACCGGCTTGAAAGCATCCGTAAAAAGAGTCGAAGGAGACCAAATAATGCGGATTCCAAGCTCCGGCTTGAAAGCATCCGTAAAAAGAGTCCAAGGAGACCACTGCGAATTCCAAACCACCGGTTTGATAGCATTCACAAAAAGAGCTGAAGGAGGCCAAAATAAAATAGAGTTCAAGCTAATAAGCTTCGAATATCTGTGAAAAGAGTCCAAAGTGACCAATCATTTTGGATGCCAAGGTGTCCGAGAAATCAGTCCGAAATGACTTCTTTCAAACAAAGGTATTAAGTTACCACTTTTCAGACTCCAAGTAGTCGAAGACGTTTTGTAAGATTTCAATTAATCTTTAAGCTGCAGAGGGGCTCCGAGCCTCCAAAATTGTACTAAGTTTTTTCTTTGCGCCTAACCATCTTCGAGTACACTTCGAAGTTGCTTGTGCCCAAAGAGGGGCTAGGAAGTAGGGAGACAATTTTAAAAATCAATCTTTATTATTCAAACAGATTACATTACATCATGAAAAATCTGTATCTATTCCAAGAAGGAATCGAAGACTCCTTCAATTTCTAGAGCTATTACTAAAGCCAGAGAGACTAGTTCCAGAGCCAGGAGTCCTGATAACTTTACGTTTAACTCTTCTCCCTCACTTTGAAGCTCGAAAATCTTTTTGTTCATGTTGAAGTTCAGCCCAAGTTCGAAGTCACTCGGGACTTCTTTCCCAGCTTCGAAGTTCTTTAGGCTTCTTTTCTTGTTCTTCAGTAATATCCTCGTCTTCAGACCATTCAACGTATTCAGAGGATGAAGTTTCCAAGTTAACTTCTTTTTCTTCCTCTTTAATATAAGATAATATATCTTTACATACTTCAGGCGCAATTGCACCGGAGTTTTCTCGAGGAATCAAAAATCGAGGTCGTTTGTGAAGTTTTAAAAGATCGAAGCTAGCCCATAGTAGGCGGAGTTCTTCGGTAGCATTTAATACTTTGACATCATTCGTACGAGGTTGAGAAGCCTAAAAACATGATAAATAAGTTTTCATTCATAATATATGAGCATAATTTTTACATATTCGGACCTCTAAACAAGACTAAACCTGTGGGTCTAGCGGAGGCTGGCTGCTCGAAGCTTGAGACCAAGCTTGTTTTTGGCGATGCCCTTCATCGATCCAAGCCTTGATCGCTGATCGACCTTCGGCTCTCCATGAAGTTTGGAAGGCTTGCCAAGCTGCGGTCACATCTTCGGAAGGGTTGAGCAGTTGGTTGTCGTCGAAGGTAATGGGAGCCACCCCCAAATCTGGTGCTATTGATAGCCCTAGATCTTCGTAGTAGCGAAGTACTCCGAGAGCAGCTACTTGGTCGGAGATTTCTCCATACCGAATACCTGCTGTCTTCATCATCTTCGCTGCTCCTTGGATCATTTTTAGCCGTCGCAGCAAGGGGATGTTGTCACTCGGAGGTAGTGTCCAAAGAGTACCGAAGTACTCTAGAACACCTAAAAGGTTGTTCATGACCTCCGCTGCTACCTTCTCCGACTTCACCTTATCTTCAATCAAAGCATCCTTTGACGAAGTTAGCTCGTCTACCACAGCGGATAGTCTAGCTGCCTCCGTAGCCAAAGAGTTCTTCTGGCTAAGTAGGTTGCTGGCTTCCTCTGTGGCTTTAGCCTTCTCCTCTTGAAGTTTAACCAGCTCAGCCCCCGCCGTGGCATGCTCTGCTCGCATTTTCTCTATTTCAGCCCGAAGCACGATTTGTTCGGCTTCGAGCTTTTTATTTGCAGCTTCCAGACCAAGTCTGGCCCTCCTTTCCACTGCAACCATCTCGTCTAAACTGGAAATTCAAACTTCGGAGCCTTCAAGACTCCTCTGGAGAGTAGTAATCCTCTCCTGAAGACGAAGGCTTCCTCGTTCATTCAAGATGGCTGCAGCCTGAGCCAAGACTATTTGTTGCGAAGAGAAAAAGCAAGGTGAGGAAATATTCATAAGTTGAAATTAATCTTGTTCCGTAGATACTTCGTACCTGGTATGCTGCCTGTTCTAAGGCTGCATTTAGCTCCGAGCCCTCAGCTTCACCAAGTATGGCTACTATGTCCATCTCCCCAACTTCACGGTTAGATCGATCCAAAGGCTCGAGCAGGGCCCGAAGTCCGGTCCTTCGCTCCAGAAAAGGAGCTAGGAGGGGGAGCATGGATAGAGCCCTTTGATCATCTTCGTTTGGCGAAGGGTCGGAGCGCTGTGCTGCATCGCTGGAGACTTCGGTGGACTGCCCCCCTCCATAGATTGACCCCCGTCTGTTGATTCAGACGGAGTTAATCCTGAGTTCGGAGCAGGAAAGGGGTCCATTTTGCCTTTACCTTTTCCAGGCCCCATTTGTGTGACTGCTGGAATCGACCCTGGAGATGTTGAAGTCCGGGGAGCCATATCTTCGGGAGGAGTCACCTCCATGGGAGCGGACCCTGCCAAGACAAAGGTATTATATATTGCATAATTTTGCAGGAAGAAGGAACAATTGGTTCAAGCGGAGTTTACCTCCGAAAGTCTGTCGGCGGATGAGTACATGGCTACTCGGAGGGTCAAAAGCCACTTCGAAGTCATCGTCGGACTCGAAGTCTTGAACCAAAGGGTTGGCGGTAGAAGCCTCTCTTGGAGCTACAACTACCACTTCGTCCGGAATCGAAGCTTGCTCAGCAGTAACTTCGACTCCGCCTTCAATTATAGGGGCTTCTTGCTGCGGAAAGTCCGGCTGGACCCTTGAAGTCCCAGCCTGCCCGGAGCTACCTGGAACATCTGGCACGCTTGGTGTGTCGCCAGTGTTTGCCTTCACCTGGGTTTCATCTTCAGTAATCAGGTTCATGAGAGCCCTCTGCATTTCTCTAACTCCCTCATCTTCAGATGAATCGGAGGGTGAAGCCACCGGGCTTGAAGGCACCACATTTTTTGGCTTTTGGGCTACCTTTTTCGATGGGGTCTTAGCCGAAGCCGAAGTCCCAGCATCCGCCTTCCTCTTCTTCAGCCCTTGCTCTAAAGGTACCCAGTCTGGAAGAGGAGGAGGAGCAACTCCGAGTACACCCCATACTCGGTTGAGCCGCTCCCAGCTACCCACTAGCTTTATCCTCCACTCCTTTTCGGCCGGAGTTGGAACTCCCAGAATCTTCTCTGAAGCTCGAACAACTTGCTCTGAAGTCATAGGGGCTTGAGAAGCTGAAAGATAAGTTGGCATTAGTCATTTCGTCATACAATCATATATAAAACATGTTGTTTTTCGAAGTTACCTGCAGGGCTTGAGTTCGAAGAAATTTTTCGAAGTCCACCTTCTGGGTCTTCTTCGAAGATAATAGGCCAGTTGGCCATCAGACGTGGAATTTGAAGCCCGATGAACTCCTCTGCTAAGTCCCGCATGCTCATGCGGTGACTAATCCTTTGGAGCAGGCTAAGGCGAGCTTCGAGCTGGCCGGGGTCTGGGTGAACTTGGGCTTCTCTTCGGAAGTAAATATCTTGCAGAGGTCTGGCCAGACGACTGCATGTCCCAACTTCGGCATAGAACCACTGGAGAATCCAATCTATGTACTATCTGGCGTTGATGGCCTTCGCTGGAAATCTTGGTTGGAATACATCCCGAAGTCTGAAGTTGATACTGCCAAAGGCTACCACAATCTTCTTTCCTCTGGGCCTAGGTAAGTCTTTGGTTGGCAAGATGCTCTATGCAATGCTGTGAAAATTTCTGCTCTCCCTTCGCAGCCTTCAGCTCATAGCGCCCATTCGAAGATGGCTAAGCGTGCTATGGCATTCAGAGATAGTTGAGGAAGAGTCACATGAAACAGATCCAATACCTCTGACAGGAAGTCCACTGCTGGGAGTCCTAGCCCCGCTTCAAAAAAGGCTTCAAAGACCATGACTTCTCTCGGCCTTGGTGAAGGGATGGCCTCCTTTCCAGGTTTCCTGATGATGACTTCCGAGCTAATCTTCCCCTCTACTGCTGCTGCGATTGTCTCCCTCTTGCAAGTAGAAGGCCCCAGTTTGTAAGACAGGTCCTAATACTTCGTAGAAGCAGGGAGGAGATCATGGGGGCCAATCTGTTGAGGATTCCTCGCCGGGGCCGCTGTCGCCGAAGTCATCGCCACTGCTGGTGCTGCCACCATCGAAGTCACTGCTCCTGCTGGTGCCGTTGTTGTTGCCACTGCCACAGCAGCCGCCGCTTGTTGCCGGGCTAGGGCCGAAGTCGCCCCAGGAGCCTTGAAGCTAGTTTTTGCCATGAACTCGCACTGAGTGCTAAAGCTAAAGATTGGAGGATAAAGATTGGTTGCTCAAAGACGGTGAAGAAGGTATTCGAGAAGTGTCTGGGTCCTTTATTTATAGCCCAGGCCCACGATTTTTTACCGTTCACATTTGCCTTTTCGCATTCTTGCCCGTTACTCCTTGCGAACTTAATGCACCGCGTAACTTCCACTGGAAGGAAAAGACCAACAGTTATTTCTTCTAAGTCTAATAGATTTTCTGGCTTCTAAAGTTAATCCTGGGATTGTTCGAATGTAACTTCCTAGGAATCAATTCGAAGTTTTGAATCTTCATATATTCGGAGGTTGATTACATCCGTTAACCCCTATGCATGATTATTCTTCTTGCGTATACTGCTCTCCTAACATTACAGATCTAGCGGAGAAGCGTATTCGAGGGGCTACTGTTGGGGAAAATATTCCATCGTCGGGATCACTGTTGCAACAAAGCAAAGGCAGGAGACTTGATCGAAGGGTTCCATCATTTAACTTCGGTTATGTTCTGGAACAAGTTCGATGGCTAGAGGTGAACTCTAGTTCGGAGTATATCTTCGAGCGTTGATTCTTCGGAGAGTTTCCTTGCCAGCTAAGATGGAAGGCTTATCTTCTTTCCCATTAGATTAGTCTTTTACTGTTTTAGCCCTATCAAGGGCACCGAATAGTTTCCACTATGTCGGTTGTAACAGAGGGGTAAATAGGTCTTTTCCTTAAGGTTTTGACCTATAAATACCCCCGTTTTACCCTGTAATGATCATCGAATACTAAGTTATTCAATACATACCTTCAAACTATTTTGAGCTATTATCCACTCGGAGGCTTGAAACAGTTACTTCACAAATACTTCGTTTGTTAGTTTCTAAGCTTCAGAAATCTGTTAGCGTAATCTTTTACGCCAACAGGTACGGTAATCCATTTATTGTACTTTTAGTATTTCAAATTACCAACCGGTGGTTTGATATGGATGCCAATGTTCATGTGTGTGCTGATATCTCTATGTTTTCTTCTTATCAGTTCGTCTAGGATTCTTCCGTCCTTATGGGGAATGGGACACATGCTTCTGTTCATGGTGTTGGCACGTTAGATCTGAAGTTTACTTCGGGAAAGATCGTGCAACTAAGGAACATGCAACATGTCCCAACTGTCAAAAAGAATCTTGTTAGCGGTTTCATTCTGTGTAAGGACATGTTCAAGGTAGTCTTAGAGTCCAATAAACTAGTCTTGTCAAAACATGAACAATTCATTGGTAAAGGCTATGATTGTGGAGGACTGTTCCATTTTTCTCTTTCTGATTTTAGCAATAAGTCAGTGAACCATATTTACGGTGGCATTAATGATGATGCGAGAATCTGGCATTCTTGTTTATGTCATGTTAATTTTGGCTTGATGTCTCATTTGTCTAGCATGTGTTTAATTTTAAATTTCACCATTGCCAAAGGTTCTATGTGCCATAATTGTGTGCAATTGAAGCAACCTCGGCAGCCTCACAAGGTGTCTAAGGAGAGAAACTTGGCACCTCTAGAACTCATACATTCTGATCATTATGAGATGAATGGTGTGTTGACAAAGGGTTAAAAGAGATATTTTATGACTTTGATCGATGATGCATCTAGATTTTGTTATGTATATTTATTGAGAACTAAGGATGAAGCACTAGACTACTTTAAAATCTATAAGGCTAAAGTTGAAAATCAATTAGAGAGAAAGATCAACCATCTAAGGTCTGATCGGGGTGGTGAATATTTTCCCAAAATATTTGATGAATTCTATGAGGAACATGGTATTATTCATGAAAGGACGCCTGTGACGCCCCGATTTATCGAAATAGGAACATTATTGAATTTCCAAAGAAAAACAATAATACAAGAGGTTCATCATGCGACAACGTACATACGACAATCATTCGTGGTATGCAGACCACATTATTACATAAGAGTAAAAATAAAATAAATAATAAAAAGCATGATGAACACTCTCTTCAGGATCTTTCTTCTTGACTGGGTCGCTACTCCAGACCATCCTCGTAATAGGCATCCTCTGAATGGTGTGTCCAACGGGTATGAGTACAAAAAGTACTCAACAAGCCACCGCAAATGCAAATAATAATGCAATATAATAACAAAGGAAGGATAATGGCTAAAAGTGCGGAAAAGTACATTTTTCAGTTATTGCATTTAGTGTAGTCAAATTTTATCATGCGGGATAATAAACACGAACATCAATAATACCATCTAACTCGAGGAGTACGTTTTCCCTCCTCGCACAACAGTCCTTACATGTCAAACCATCATGCACATACATCACAAAAGTAAACTATCTGTGGGATGTCACGCAACCCGCCCTTGACCGTGGGCTCGGCTTTTCGAAAAGATTTATGACTCTGATCAGAGACGTACTACTGTACCCACAAGGCACGCACTCATCCCAAACACCAACGTGTAACGAGATGACCCATACCACGGGAACTCGTGCCAAAAATTCAGCATGAAATGCTCCAAGCGATAACCACCCGCTCTAGGTTTCGCCGGCGCGCCGGGCCGCATCCTGGCTAACATCGCACCCCCTTTTGCGCCACGTCGGTACAAGCCACCTGCAGGTGCTGCATGACCCATCTCCAAGTGGTGGCCTCAGTTTGGAACACTCCATACCTTATTTAGGACTTACCCATTAGACTTGTGGTTAGTACGGAAAGTGTATTGCAACGGATCCCGCAGACTGGTCCTTATAGTGCCCCGGGTGCTACCGACCAATGCCCTAGCTTGCACCCGGAACCCACCATGCATACACTCTCAACCATAACTCTATCACCAATAGCATTCCAGGGATGAGAATAATGGGGATCATATAGTATATTCCAATCGCTACGACTCATTTTTAATCCTATAGCAATCATGTTGATACATTGGACACTAGCTAATAATACTAATCATAGGGTGACAAGGAGTTTAGGCTAGATAACATGGCTTGGGTTGCACAACAAGGTCGGGGGATCCTAAATAAATATATTATAAAGGTTTCATTTGACTAATGCATGTATATCCTATGTGTTTTAGCTATAGTTTAGTAAAGCATGGGTTCAACATGCTCAAAAGATTGGTTTGGTGACTTGGCTTGTTCAGTGAAAGGGGAGAGAGGAACTTCCGGGAAGTATTCCGGCTCCTCGGCGATGTCGTAGTCTTTCCAATATAAATAAAATAAAATAAATACGACATTCAATTAAACAATCTAAAACCACACAATAAGCATATAAGTTTTGATTGGGTTAATTTAAAGAATACAAGTAGTTAAGTTTTTGAAATTCATTTTATGAATAATTTAAAATGAACTAGAATGAAATATGGTCCTTTATAAAAGGGGTTTTAATTGTGAATAAACTTATTTTAAGTTTTCTAATTCATTTAAAATAAGAGCTTCAGAGAAAACTTAGTGGTTTCATTAAATTAACAGGAAATGAATAAATATAAATTTTGCTGAAATTTAAATAATTAAATTTGTAATTTACTCTAAGGGCATTTGGATACTTTATTAAATAAGGATGAAATATTCAAAGCAAGTATACTGTTTTTATTGTATTAACATGTAGAGAATAAAATTACAAATTTTCTGGAATTGAAATGATAATTTTTAGAGTTCAAATGCGCCAGTTATGAATTTTAGAAGTTTAAAATCAGTTTCTGGAATTTAAATTAAATCCCAAAACAGTCTCGGGTCCACGGTGAGCCAGGCTCACAGTGAACCCGCGCACTGTGCGCGTGGTCCGGCCCATTCTGTACCGTTGGATCCAGATCCAACGCGCGAGGGTGAGGTGGGGCGTTAAGTTGCAATCAACGACCCACATCGCTCGATACCTCTTTGACCATATGGACGCGTGAGATTAAACGACGAAAAGGCTCTAATCTACGCCGTTGGATCGAGATCGTGCGGCCAGGATAGAATCCATCATGGCACGCGTCGGGAGGGGTAAAGTACCCGTCTTCCCCGACTCCGGTGACGCGACGGCGAGCGATTCCGGAGACGACGAGGGTTATCCGGCCTAACTAAAGCTAAAAACGTAAAGAGGGAACTACGGGGAACACGAGGGTACCCTTGCGGTGGTCCGAGGTTGACGGGGCGTGGCCGGCAATGAGGGGAGGTGGAGAAGTTGTTCGGGTTCTCGTCAACGGTGATGTTCTGGCGTGGTTCGTCATCGACGAAGGGGTGGCCGAGGTCGAGGAGGCTCTGGCGGTCATGGAGGTGTGGTCGGCGAGGGCGTAGAGGGAATCCGGCGACAGTGAACGGTGACTGGAGTGCGGGCGGTGGTGAGGCGCTAAAAACTGAATTGCGAGTGTTCTGTTCGTTCTCGTGGCGAATTAGCGTGAGGGTTGAGCACGGCGGTGGTTGGAGGTTTAAATAGGGGTACCGGTGGGGGCAGGGAGGGCGCAATCGGGGGCGGCTGAGAGTAAACGCCGGCGAGGTAGTTTCCTTGCATGCGAGCGACTGAGGGGCGATTACGCGTGGAATTAAGAGGGGAAATGGTCGGCGCGATGCAGGGGATTCAATGCCGGCGATAAATGGAGGGGAGGGGGCCGGCGATGAGCGAATTGCGGAGGCTTTGATTTGGCCGGCGAAGTTTGGGGGCGATGGCGCGAGGTGGACGATGGTCCTGACAGGCGGGGGCCACCAGCCAGGGGGCGAGGGGCGAGAGCGAGGCAACGGGACGCGACCGACAGGTGGGGCCGACGCGTCGGGTGCGCCCGTGCGCGGAGAGAGGGGGTCTCTGGCGGGTGGGGTCCGGGTGTCAGTCCGAGGCGCGCGGGGTAACGGGCTGGGCCGGCCGGGAGAGAGAGAGGGAGGGGGAGGGCCCGTTACTGTTTAAAGGATTTTCTGAATAAAAATAATTACTGAAAATTGATTAAAATATTTGGGCTACTTCAAAGGTTGATAAAAATTTGTAAAAATTCTCAAAAATATATCTTGGCCTTGGGATCATATACAAAATTTTCTAGCCTCCGGTATGGTCATTACATCTAGGTTCTAGTTCAAAAAGGTTAAGGAGGGCATTAAAGGTATTTCCAAAATAATCAATTCCAGGAAAAATAGGTTAAATAATATTTTTATTTCTTTGAAAATTTGGGGTGTTACAAACCTATCCCCCTTACAAAGAATCTCATCCTCGATATTGGAACGCTACTCGAATAGCTCGGGGTATTGGGCTTTCAACTCGTCTTCTTTTTCCCATGTGGCTTCTTCAACGGGGTGGTTGTCCCACTGAACCTTGCAGAAGCGAACCACACGGCTCCGGGTTACCCTTTCCTTGGTTTCCAAGATCTTGATGGGTTTCTCGATGTAGGTCAAGTCCTCTTGAACGTTGAGTTGTTGGAGGTCGGCTTGCTCGGCGGGCACACGAAGACACTTCTTCAGCTGGGAGACGTGGAACACATCATGAACTCCTACCAAGGATGGAGGCAGTTCTAGTTGATATGCTGCCTCTCCTTGCCGTCGGAGGATCTGAAAAGGTCCAATGTAGCGGGACGCTAGCTTGCCTTTCATGTTGAACCTTTGAGTTCCATGGAGGGGAGTGACTCGGAGGTAGACATAATCACCCTCCTCAAAGGTTAGGTCTCTACGTCGGTTATCGGCGTAGCTCTTCTGTCGGGACTGGGCTATCTTCAATCTGTCCCTGATGATCTTGACCTTCTCTTCGGCCTCTCTCAATATATCTGTCCCAAACAGTTGCGACTCTCCGGTCTGATCCCAGAGCAACGACGTTCTGCATTTACGTCCGTAGAGTGCTTCGAACGGGGACATTTGCAGGTTGGCTTGATAGCTGTTGTTGTAGGAGAACTCTGCGTAGGGCAAGTTCTTGTCCCACATTCCGCCAAAGTCTAGAGCGCAAGCTCTAAGCATATCCTCCAATATCTGTTTAACCCTTTCGGTTTGACCATCAGTTTGAGGATGATAGGCGGTCCTAAAGTTCAGCCGGGTGCCGAGTTCCTCTTGAAGGTTCTTCCAAAACTTAGAGGTGAACTGACTCCCACGGTCAGATACAATCTTCTTTGGAACTCCGTGCAGGCACACGATCCGGGTCATATACAACTCGGCCAACTTGGCGACGGTGTAAGTTGTCTTGATGGGGATGAAGTGAGCCACTTTGGTGAGTCGGTCGATGATTACCCAGATAGAATCATGACCGGCTTGGGTCCTGGGCAGTCCCGTGATGAAGTCCATTCCTATCTCTTCCCACTTCCATTCGGGGACCTTGAGGGGTTGCAATAGTTCAACAGGTCTTTGGTGCTCTGCCTTGACTCACCGGCATGTGTCGCACTTGGCCACATATTCATCTATTTCCCTCTTCATGTTGACCCACCAATATTTCTCCTTCAGGTCTTGATACATCTTTGTACTCCCGAGATGTATGGAGTACAGAGTATCGTGGGCTTCCTGAAGGATGAGAGTCTTCAACTCAGGCTGGTCGGGTACGCATATCCGGTTTCCGAACCAGATGGTACCGTGCTCGTCCTCGGAGAATCCGGGGCTTTACCCTTCCGCATGTTCTGCTGAATCTCTGAGATGTCCGGGTCTTCCTTCTGCTTTTCTCATATTTGGTATATTAAGACAGGTCTAGACTCCAAAGAATTGAGGTACGCTCGGGTGGTGATCCCTAAATTCAGCCTTTCCATCTCCTTATATAGCAAAGGGGCCTAGTCCTGTATCATGATGGCATTGCAGTACCCTTTTCGACTAAGGGTGTCTGCCACCACATTTGCCTTGCCTGGATGATAATGGATGCCCAAGTCGTAATCCTTGATCAGTTCCAACCATCTCCTTTGCCTGAGGTTCAGGTCCGGTTGGGTGAATATGTACTTGAGGCTCTTGTGGTCGGTGAAGACCTCACACCGATTTCCCACAATGTAATGTCTCCATATCTTCAAGGCATGAACCACGGCTGCTAACTCCAGGTCGTCGGTCGGGTAGTTTAGCTCATGTGGTCTCAGCTGTCGGGAGGCGTAGGATATCACCTTCCCATCTTGCATCAAGACACATCCCAATCCTTGACGAGAGGCATCACAATAGACGTTGTTGGCGTAAAAGATTACGCTAACAGGTTTCTGTAGAATAGAAACTAACAAACGAAGTGTTTGCGAAGAGAACTGTTCTAAGCCTCCGAAAGGATAATAACTTAGAATAGTTCGAATGTGTGTATTGAATAACTTGTATTCGGTCCCTATTACAGGGTGAAATGGGGGGTATTTATAGGCCCAGATATTAAGGAAAAGACCTATTTACCCCTCTATTACAACCGACATAGTGGAAACTATTCGGCTCCCTTAATAGGGCTAAAATGGTAAAAGACTAATCTAATGAGAAAGAAGATAGGTCTTCCATCTTAGCTGGCAGAAAAGATCCTGAAAAGCATTAGTTCGAAGGTGTACTCCGAACCAATGCCTATCTTCGTACTTCGAACTTGACTTCGAGTATCTTCGAAGATGAACGTCTGGGAACCTTCGAATCCGCTGTCTACCTCTATGTTGCTTCAGCAATAACCCTGAAGATGAGATATTTTCCCCTAACAGTAGCCCCTCGAATACGCTTCTCCGTTTGACCTGTAACGTTAGGAGAGCAGTATACGGAAGGAAAAAATAACCAAACATAGGGGTTATTGGTTTTTAGTTCTTCTCCGAAATGCATGAAGATATAAACTCCGAATCAGTTTTAAGATAATTGCTTTTCGAACTATCTTAGAACCGACTCAAGAAGTTCGAAAGTCTTTTAGACTTAGAGAAAATAGCCGTTAGTTTTCTGTTTCTAACGGAAACTGTAGTAAGCGTTAATCTCGGAGAAAAGTAACGGCAGGAATGTGAAACGACATGGACTAACGGTAAAAAAGTGAAATCTAGGCTATAAATAGAAGTCCTAGAACTTACCCGGTTACCTTTTCACCGCATTCTCGCAATCAAACACTTTTTAGCCCTTTGAATTCTTTGAACCCTAGCCTCCATTTCCTCAAAGCAATCCAGCGACCACAATGGTGAAGACTAAGGGATCTGCACCTCCGTCGGCCTTGGCTCGGCAGCAGGCGGCTGCAGCAGCAGCGGTGGCAACGTTGGCGGCGGCACCTCCGATACCGGCGGTGACATCCATGGCGGCAGGAGGGAGAAATCCCCAAATCATCGATGACCAAGGTCTGTGCCCGCCATCAACAAAATACTTGGATCAATCTTTCCAGTTGGGGCCTTCTACCTGCAAGAGAGAGTCACTGGCAATCGCAGCGGGAGGGAAAATTAGTAATGGAGTTATGATCCGGAAGCCAGGCAAAGAAATGATTCCATCGCCAAGACCCGGAGAAGTAGTAGTATTCGAAGCATTCTTCGAAGCTGGCTTGGGCCTTCCTGCAGTAGACTTCCTGGCGGAGGTACTTGATCTTTTCCATGTCACCCTCCCTCAGTTATCTCCGAATGCGGTAGCTAGACTGGCTATCTTCGAATGGGCCTTGAGAGCCGAAGGGTGTGAAGGAAGGGCAGAGATCTTCGCTGCATTACATAGGGCTACATGCCAACCGAAGACCTTCGTAGGCCCCGGAGGCGAAAAAGTAGTAGTATCCTTCGGTAGTATCAACTTTAGGCTTCGAGATGAGTATGCCCTTCAGTTTCCTGCCAAGGCCATCAATGCCAGATGGTATACTGATTGGGTTCTGAGATGGTTCTATGCCGAAGTTGGGGCAAGCAGTCCTCTGGCCGGACCCCTTAAAGAAATTCAATTCCGGAACGAAGCTTTAGTGCAGCCCAACGAAGGTCAACTCGAAGCTCGTCTTAACCTGCTTCAAAAGATTAACCGAAGGTTAAGCATGCGAGACTTAGCCGAAGAATTCCTCGGCCTGCAAATTTCTCCGCTAATGGCCAACTGGCCTATCGTCTTCGAGGATGATTCGGAAGGCGGTCTCCGCAAGATTAACTTGACTTCGAGCCCTGCAGGTAACTTCGAAACCAACATGTATTATACATATTTACTTTGAAGAAAGACTAACTTGAATTATTTATTTTTTAGCTTCTTCAGCCCCTATTACTTCAGAGCAAATTATAAGGGCTTTGGAGAAGATTTTGGGTGCCCCAACTCCGACTGACAAAGAATGGAGAGTTAAATTGGTTGAGAGTTGGGAGAGGTTTAACAGAGTATGGGGAATGTTGGAGATGACTCCGCCCCCTCTGATGGACTGGGTGCCTTCGGAGAAAGGACCCAAGAAGAGGATAGCTGAAGCCGGAGCTTCGAGCTCCGCAAAGACTCCGGTGAAGAAGGTGGCTCGGAAGCCTAGAAAACCCGCATCTCCGAGCCCAAGAACCTCAACCTCTAGTTCTAAAGAAGACGAAGGTAAACTATTAGTGAGGTTGATTGATGAAGATGCGGCTCAAAAAGATATTCACATTGAAGATACTGCAGGTATGCCGGAATCTCAAGCTAACATTGAAGAAGTGAGAGCTCCGGATGCTCAAGAGGAAGAGCAAATCGAAGCCCCTGTGGGTGAAGATGAAGTTGAAGTTACTACAACTTTAGTTGTGGATGAAGGAAGGACTGCTCACGGAGATACTCCGGCAGTTGAAGTTTTAACTTTGGATTCAGACGAAGATCTCACCTTTGATCCTCCGAGCAGTCCGGTGCTCGATCGCCTCCAGAATGCCGAAGGTAAACTTCGCACAATTCTCTTATTATTTTCTGCAAAATTATACAATGTATAATACATTTGCTTTTGCAGAGCCCCCTTCTGTAGAAGTACAACACGAAGATCCAATTCAAAGGCCTTCGACAACTTCGGAGCCGCACCCGGAGGTTGCTCAACAGGGGCCTGGAAGGGGTAAAAGACATATAGAGCCTCTCCCTGCTCAAGGATCAACTTCGTCTGAATCAACAGATGAAAGTCAATCAACTGAGGGGGGCCATCTACCGAAGTTCCAAGGACCTCAGGAGAACGCTCCGGAGCTTCGCCAAGCAGGGATGACCAAGAAGCTTCGGCAATGCTCCCTCTTTTAACTCCTTTTTTGGAGCAAAGAACCGGCCTTCGGACTCTGCTCAAACCTTTAGGTCGAGTCAGTCGCGAAGTCGGGGAGACAGAGCTGGTAGCGATTTTAAGCAGGGCGAAGAGTTCGGAGCTAAACGTTGCTATGGAACGAGCAGCTTACCAGGTACGGAGCACCTTCGAACCAATAGCAAATTATACATGAATAGTTTCTTACTTCAGTTTTTTTTCTTTTCTTAGCAAGCGGTCTTGGCCCGCGCTGCAACTTTATCAAGCGAAAATGAAATTGCTCAGCTTCGGGAAGAAAATGAAGCTCTTAAACGTAACTTGTCTTTCTCCGAAGCTAGAGTAGTTCAAATGGATAACATGATTTCGACGAAGCGTAGGGCCAGACAGGGCTTGGAGGCTGCTAATAAAGAGCTCGAAGCAGAAAGAATCGTGCTTCGGGCGGAAATTGAAAGGGTTCGGTTGGAGCATGCTAATGCTGGGTCCAAACTTGTGAGGCTCCAAGAGGAAGCTAGCCAACTCCTAAATAAGAAGAATATTTTAACTACGGAGAATGCTAGGATTTCCGGAGTTCTAGCAGAAACGACTTCGAGCAAGGATGCACTAATTGAAGAAAAGCTTAAGTCCGAGAAGGTAGCTACGGAGGTCATAGAACAGATGCTAGGTGTTCTGGAGTACTTCGGTACTACTGGATCACTTCCTTCAGATGACAACGTCACTCTGCTGCGCCGGTTAAAAAGGATCCAAGGAGCAGCGAAGCAAATGAAGACGGCAGGCATTCGTTACAGAGAACTCTCTGGACATGTGTCTGCCCTCGGACTACTTCGTTACTACGAGGACTTGGGTCGAACAATCACTCTGAGCGCAGAGGGCTCTATTACCTTCGACGACGAGCGGCTTTTAAATCCTTCCGAGGGCGTGACTGCTGCCTGGCGAGCCTTTCAAACCTCATGGAGAGCCGAAGGTCGTTCCGCAATCAAGGCTTGGATCGATGAAGGCCAACGCCAGAAGCAAGTTCGGAACCAAGCTTCGAGCAGTCAGCCTCCTCCGAACCCACAGGTTTAGGAATCATTTAGGATTTTTGACTATGTAAAGCTTCATGCTTGTAAACATTTATCAATGAAAATCTTGTTTGTCATATTTTTAGGCTTTGCCTCTTATGGAAGACATCGAAGTGTTAGAGCTTAACGACGAACTTCGCTTATTATGGAATACCTTCAAACTTCTAAAGACTTACAAGTGTCCTCGATTTCTAATTCCTCGAGATGACTCCGGCGTAATTGCGCCCGAAATAATCAAAGATGTAATGTCTTATATTAAAGAGGAAGAGAAAGAGGTTAACGTAAACACCTCGTCTTCTGAAGACACTATTTGGTCTGAAGACGAAGGTGAAGCTCGAAATAAAAGATCTGAAGATCTTAGAAGCTGGGAAAGAAGCCCCGAACGACTTCGAACTTGGACCGAGCTTCAACAAGAGCAGAAGGATTTTAGAGCTTCGAAGGGGAGGAAGAGAGTTAAACGTAAAGTTATTAGAACTTCCGATGCTGGAACTAGTCGTTCCACCCCTAGCTCTAGGGACCGAAGAGGTCTCCGATTCCTTCTTGGTATAGATACCAATTTTTCATAGTGTAATCTGTAAACACATTTATTTCAATAATGAATGCCGATTTAAAATTGTCTCCATATTTACTAGCCCCTCTTTGGGTATAAGCAACTTCGAAATGTATTCAAAGATGGTTATGCGCAAAGAAAAAAAACTTCGGAGTACAATTTTTTGGAGGTTCGAAGCCCCTCTGTCATTTAAAGATCTTTTAAAATCTTATGAAATGTCTTCGACTTTTTGCAGTCGGAAGAATTGTAACTTAGTACCTTTGTTTTATGAAATAAATCACTTGAGATAACTTTCAGGACACTTTAGTGTCTTAAAAATTTGTCACTTTGGACTATGTTAATAGACATTCGAAGCTCATGGCTCAAATTCTGTTTTGCTTTAGCCACCTTCGGCTTATTTTTGCGATCTCTGTCGAACCAATGGTTCGGAGTTTGCAATGGTCTCTTTGGACTCTTTTTACGGATGTCTACCAGCCAATGGCTTGGACTCCGTATATTTTGGCCACCTTCGGCTCTTTTTGCAGAAGTCTACCAGCCAATGGCTTGGACTTCGCAGGATTTGGCCACCTTCGGCTCTTTTTACGGAAGTCTACCAGCCAATGGCTTGGACTCCGCAGATTTTGGCCACCTTCGGCTCTTTTTACGGAAGTCTACCAGCCAATGGCTTGGACTCCGTAGGATGTGGTTTTGGGCTCTTTTACGGATGCCTACAAGCCGGTGGCCTGGGCTCCGGATTATGCCAGCCCCCATGTCGGAAGCTTCGAACTTTATGGGTTCGAAGTCCGAAAATACAACCCAGCTTCATGACACTTCCCTCTCGGTCGACCTCGCGGTTCCAGTGCGTCCACTTGGAAGCTGGAAGTCTATGAGGGGAAGGCACTATCAGGATCATATGCTTTATTGATTTAGAAGTTGATTACAAGCGAATTACAAGGAGCCCTTATGCGAAGTATCGCTTTAGGTGCTCCGCATGCCAAGTATGTGCTAACTCTTCACCTTCTAAATTAGCTAATTTAAATGAACCAGGGCGCCCTGAGCGGACAATTAGGTATGGACCTTCCCATTTATTGCCTAACTTCCTTGGTGCTATAATGCTTCGTAGAACAAGATGACCCGGTCTTAGTTCATTGAGCTTAACCTTCGGGTCAAACCAAGCCTTCGTCTGCTGATGATACTTTGATAAATTAGCTACAACCCGAAGTCTTGTTTCTTCTGATAAATCTAACGAAGCTTGTCTTTCTTCTTCAATGTCCGGTTCGGTGCTGCGAAATGATCCCCCTTTGAGCACCGTTGGAGTCATAGCTTCATCTCCGAATAGTAGTCTGAACGGAGTAAAACCTGTGGACCTTGTTTGCGTAGTCCGAATGGACCACAGAATCTTCGGAAGCTCTTCGGTCCACAGTCCCTTTGCTAATCCTACTATTCTTCGATTTAGCCCTAATAAAATATTTCCATTGGCTCGCTCTACGGCTCCATTAGACTGAGGATGCCTCACTGCAGCAAAACATAGCTGAATGCCTAGGTCTTCGCAAAACTTCCTGAAGGGTTCTGCGTCGAATTGTGTTCCATTATCAACTGTGAGGTATCTAGGCACTCCGAACCGGCAAATAATGTTCTTCTAGAAGAATTTCTGTACATTGTTCGAAGTGATAGCTGTTAAGGGTTCTGCTTCCACCCACTTAGAAAAATATTCAATAGCTACCACTGCGAACTTCAGATTTCCCTTTGCTACCGGAAAGGGACCAATTAAATCCATACCCCATCTGGCCATAGGCCATACCGGAGCAATGACTTGAAGAGCTGTTGGTGGGCGATGACTCCGTCGACCCATCCACTGGCATCCTTGACAAGTGCGGACTAAGGTCTCCGCATCAGCTGTGATTGTAGGCCAATAAAGCCCCTGGCGAAGTGTTTTTCCTGCCAAAGCTCTAGGGGCTAAATGGCTGCCACAAAGGCCTTCATGAATTTCTCGAAGAATTTCTTGGCCTTCGACTTGGGATATACATCGGAGTAGAGGGGAACATACTCCGGCCTTGTATAATATACCGTTGATTATTTGATAGTTTCTGGCTCTGAGCTTTAATCTTGACAGCTGGGGCTCTTCGGGCAAATTTGTTCCTCCCTGTAAAAGTTCCATGATCGAATTTTTCCAATCTGCACTAGGAATGCAAAGAATCTCCGCAGAAGGAATTTGTGGCACCGAAGGTATATTAAGTTCCTCGTAGAAAGCTTCTTCGGGCACATCCACAGCTCCGGCTGCAGCCTTCGCTAAGATGTCCGCTTGCACATTTTCTACTCTTGGTATACTCCGAATGGAAATACCTTTGAAGTGTGCTTCGATTTTACAGATTTCTTCTAAATACTTTGCAAGCTGTGGATGTCGAACTTGGAAACTTTTGTCTACGTGCCCTGCTACAATCTGAGAATCTGTCTTTATAATTATTCTTGTAGCCCCTAGAGCACGTGCTTTTCGAAGTCCTAATAAAATCCCTTCATACTCCGCTATATTATTGGTAGACTTAAAGTTGAGTCTTGCGGAGTACATTGCTCTTTGCCCTGACGGTGAAATCAACACTGCCCCAATGCCTGCTCTAGATGCTTGGAAAGCCCCATCTGAGTAAACAGTCCAAACTCCATCACTTGACTTCTCCGGAGCCAAATTTGCAGGTGGAGTCCACTCTGCTACAAAGTCTGCTAGGACTTGGGATTTGATAGCTGTCCTTGCCAAGAAAGATATGCCGAAGGGTGCTAGCTCAACTGCCCACTTTCCAATCCTTCCAGTGGAGTCTTTGCTTCGGAGCATATCTCCTAAAGGATACGAAGTTGGTACAATTACATTGTGAGCCAAAAAATAATGTCTTAGCTTCCTCGAAGCCATTATCAGAGCATAAACGAACTTCTCAAGTTCGGAGTATCTTGTCTTCGCTCCTGATAATGCTTCGGATACAAAATAAACAGGATTTTGGACCAACTTCCCATTGAAATCCACTTCTCTGACAAGGACTGCGCTGACAGCTGAACCTGTAGCTGCAAGGTACAGGAGTAGGGTTTCGTCCGCAGTAGGCACCGTGAGTGTAGCAAGATTACTGAGATACTCTTTAATATCTTCGAAGCTTTTCTGACACTCCGGTGTCCATGCAAAATCTTCGGACCCTTTCAATGCTTTAAATATAGGCAAGCTCCTCTCCACAGACCTTGATAAAAACCTGCTAAGTGCCGCCAGACGCCCAGTCAGCTTTTGCACTTGCTTTAAATTTTCCGGAGGAGCCATCTTCTGCAGCGCAGTTATTTGAGTAGGGCTAGCTTCAATTCCCCTGCTTGAAACTAAATACCCTAACAATTTTCCAGCCTTAGCTCCGAATATACATTTTTCGGGGTTAAGACGGATCCCACATGCCCGAAGGCTATTGAATGTTTCTGCTAAGTCTAGGTTATGTTGGTGCTTCTTATGCCGAAGGGCATTCTTACATAACAGAAGACTCCCGAAGGAGTTACAAAGCTTGTCTTGATTTTATCTTCGCGCTTCAACCATATTTGATGATAACCAGAATACGCGTCGAGGAAGCTTAGTAACTCCGAACCTGCGGTGGAGTCAACCAATTGATCAATTCGGGGCATGGGGTAGGGGTCACGTGGGCATGCTTTATTCAAGGATGTGAAATCAATGCACATGCGCCACTTCCCGGAAGACTTCTTTCTGACGAAGACTGGGTTGGCTAACCATTCTGTGTGAGCCACTTCTCTGATAATCCCAGCCTTCAACAATTTTTCAACTTCGTCCTTAGCTAGAGCAGCTCTTTCTGTGGACATCTTCCGGAGTCCTTGCCGAACAGGCCGGGCTTTTGGGTTTACAAGTAAACTGTGTTCAATGATATCCCGATCGACTCCGGTGATATCTTCGTCAGACCAAGCGAAGACATCCAAATTTTCTTCCACTACCTTTTCCAAGGAGGTTGCAACTTCAGGAGGTAAATCTTTACCAAATTGAAAAGTATACTCTTTACCATCTTTAACAATGACCTTCGTTGCAATCTCTCCTTCGGGACTTGGTCTCGGAAAGGACTTCTTCGAAGCTTCGGAGGAGGCTGAAAAAATTTCTTCATTATCCTGCACACTGTTTACTTGCCTCGGATCAAGAGGGGGACCATGACCATATTCCGCCCTCCGAGCAATGGCTTGATCTCCGAAGATTGTAAGGACTCCTGCTTGTGTGGGCATCTTCATGCACAAATAATTGTGATGCGCCACAGCTCCGAACTGGTTTAGCATGCCCCTTCCGAAGATGACATTGTAAGCATACGGGGCATCTATCACATCGAAGATTACTTCTTCAGTCCGGGCCAATAAACCTTCTCCGAAGGTAACTTCTAGGCCTATTTGGCCAAGTGCATCAAGCGGAGGTCCTGCGAAGCCTTACAGAGGACGAGCCGCTGGAAGGAGATGCCTCCTGGAAATGCACAATTGATCGAAGGCTTGAACAAAAATGATATCTGCCGAACTACCTCCGTCAATCAACACCCTTCGAACTTCAGTGCCCGCAATATCAGCAGTGATAACCAATGGATCTGCGTGCGGGAACTTAATACCAGCTGCATCTTCCGCAGAAAAAGATATCGGAACGTGAGACCACTCCGGCATTGCAGCTGCAGATGACGAAGTCCCAATATGACCTACTTCCCGAACGTACTCTCTTCGCTGTCTCTTGGACATGCTTCCGAGGGTACCTCCTCCGGAGATAGGGAGAACTACTCTTTTTCCTCTATCTTGCCCTTCCTCTTGCTTCGGAGGTGGCATAACATTGGCCACCGGAGGGTGTCTTGTAGCATCAAAATTTTCTATCCGCGCCACAGCCTGGACCGGCTCTAGGCGCGTTGCAGCTGGAACTCGGTCGGTACTGCCTCGACCCGAAGTTCTCTCTAAGTACTCTCCCCTTAGGGTAAGTATAGCCTTGCAAGTATCAGTTGCATGGCTTTGATTTTCTCCATGAATGCAGCAGAAAAGGGTCTGGCCCTTGCCAGCCATTTTCCCTGGCGGCCTCCAGCCGCTGGCCTTGTTCCCCGTAGACTGTGGAGCTCTTGGTGCAAACTTCTGTGGGGGTGCAATATTCATGACTTCAGAACGAGGGTGCTTTTGTCCTCTTCTCCGATCATGTTGCACTTCGAAGACTGGTTCCTGCGGCTGTGCTGAAGTTTTCACTTCTACTTTGACTTCTTGCAATATGGACGAAGTAGCAGCAGTCCTCCGAAGCCAACCCTCTTCTGACCTCGCATACTCCTCGAAGTATGACATCAACTGAGATACCGAGGAGATGCTTTTCCGATGAAGCTTATCCAGAAGGCCTTGATGACTGACGCCTTCCCGAGCTGCATCAACCACTGAAGATGTGGACAGCCCCCGAATTTGCGACTTCGTATGAGCGAAGCGCTTAAAGTACTACCTCAATGTTTCTCCGGGGAGCTGTTTCACCTGGAAAAGGCTTCCTGTTGACATAGGAGGCACGAAGGTGCCCTGAAAGTTGCTTATAAACTTCTTCTTCAGCTGCGACCATGAATTGATTGATCCTGACTTCAAGGACCAGAACCATCTCAATGCCACTCCTTGAAGAGCTAAAGGGAAGCACTTCGCCATGGTGTCTCGAACTCCTCCGCTAGCCTCAATTGCTAGGGCATAAGAACGAACGAACTCTCCGGGATCTTCATCTCCGGCATACTTACAGAGCTTCGAAGTTTTAAACTTTGGATCAAAGCGAACCTTCTGCAGCTCAGGATGCAGCGGAGATTCATTATCGAAGGAGGCGTTCTCCGGGGCTTCGGGATAATCAAGATCATCGTCTTCGGGCACTTCTGGGATAGTTGGGATGGCTTGAGAACGAAGCTTGTTCGCAGCTTCTTGTCGCCACCTCGCTACCTCAGCTTGAAGGTTGGCCATTTGAGTGGCCATATCTCCAAGATTGTTTTCATCTCCTCCGGAAGGATCTTCCGGGTCTTGAGAACTGGTAGGATCAGTTCGAATTGGGATGGAGGGTGGAGAAGGGACTCCGGGCGGTCGGAGTATGGAAGGGGTTAGCGGAGAAGCTTCGTATGTTCGAGGGATGGAAGCCCCTTCTGGAGTTTGCTGAGGGAATGTCGAAGGCCCTCCAACTTCAACTGTGTCGAAGGGTATCTCTCCGGAGATCCGAGAGGATCTCCGAGTGGGATTGCGGGGTGCGCTTCGCTTAGGAGGCATGATGTAAGAAGTTGGTAGAGAACGAAATTTTTCGGACTAGGTTCCCCACGGACGGCGCCAACTGTTGGCGTAAAAGATTACACTAACAGGTTTCTGTAGAATAGAAACTAACAAATGAAGTGTTTGCGAAGAGAACTGTTCTAAGCCTCCGAAAGGATAATAACTTAGAATAGTTCGAATGTGTGTATTGAATAACTTGTATTCGGTCCCTATTACAGGGTGAAATGGGGGGTATTTATAGGCCCAGATATTAAGGAAAAGACCTATTTACCCCTCTATTACAACCGACATAGTGAAAACTATTCGGCTCCCTTAATAGGGCTAAAATGGTAAAAGACTAATCTAATGAGAAAGAAGATAGGTCTTCCATCTTAGCTGGCAGAAAAGATCTTGAAAAGCACTAGTTCGAAGGTGTACTCCGAACCAATGCCTATCTTCGTACTTCGAACTTGACTTCGAGTATCTTCGAAGATGAACATCTGGGAAACTTCGAATCCGCTGTCTGCGTCTATGTTGCTTCGGCAATAACCCCGAAGATGAGATATTTTCCCCCAACAGACGTGGAAGTCTTTCCGGATGTCTGGCGGGGTCAGAATAGGGGCTGACACGAGCTTCTTCTTGAGGGTTTGGAAGCTTTCTTCACAATCTGGGGTCCATTCAAATTTTACCTCCTTTTGCAATAGCCTGGTCATGGGATTGGCGATCTTCGAAAAATTCTCGATGAACCGGCGATAGTATCCGGCCAATCCAAGAAAACTCCGGATCTCGGTCACGCTCGTGGGCTGCAACCAGTTGGTTATGGCTTCCACGGTGGTTGGGTCCACAGCTATTCCTCCGGCAGATATGACATGGCCGAGGAACTTCACCTCAGACAACCAAAACTCGCACTTGCTGTATTTGGCGTACAGTTGCTGTTCCCTTAGCTTTCTAAGGGTCAGACAGAGGTGGGTTTCATGTTCTTCCTTGGTCTTGGAGTAGACGAGGATATCGTCGATGAATACCATGATGAACTTATCCAAGAACTCCATGAATACATTGTTCATCATGTTCATGAAAAAGGCCAGGGCATTCGTGAGTCCGAACGACATCACAGTATACTCGTAGAGTCCATAGCGAGAGGTGAAGGCAGTCTTGGGGATGTCCTCTTCTCTAATCCTCAATTGGTGATAACCTGACCTGTGGTCAATCTTGGAAAACACCGAGGATCCTTTCAGTTGATCGAACAGGTTGTCGATCCGGGGCAATGGGTACTTGTTCTTGATGGTTACGTCGTTTAAGGCTCTATAGTCCACGCACATCCTTTTTGTCTTGTCCTTCTTCATGGCGAAGATGACCGGTGCACCCCAGGGTGAGGTACTCGGTCAGATGTACCCTTTCTGCTCCAGGTCTTCAATGTTACTCTTGACTTCTGCTAGTTCATTAGCGGCCATCCGGTATGGGCGCTTGGAGATTGGAGTGGTCCCGGGGACAAGCTCGATTCTGAATTCGATGTCCCGCTTGGGAGGCATTCCTGGTAGGTCCTTTGGGAAGACGTCCATAAACTCCTTGACTATGGGCACTTCTTCAAGGGCTAGAGAGTGAAGAGATGTCCCCAGTGGTGTGCGGCTGGTCATCCGAAAAGTGACGGCTTCTTCTTCGGGGTTGGTCACTGTTACGGACTTGCTGGCGCAACCGATCACTCCTTTGTGTTTCATTAGCCAATCCATTCCTAGGATGAGGTCGAGTCCGGTACACTTAATGAGGACTGGCTCGGCCCGGAATAATACTCCTTGGATCTCTATCTTAACCTTAGGACTGTATAAGTGGGCTAAGGTTTTATTGCCTGGAGTGGCAATCATCATGAGGATTGGTAGAAGGAGCACTTCTAAGTCGTTGGTTTTCACAAAATCTTCCGAGATGAAAGAGTGTGTTGCTCCAGAGTCAAATAGAATCATAGCTAGTATGGAATTTGTGGTAAACGTACTAAGCACGACTTCGGGAGCTTCCTGGGCTTCCTCCGTACTGATGTGGTTGACGCGAGCACGAACCGCCTGGTTGGGTGCCGCGCCTTGGTGTTGCTTGGGGTGAGGACACTGGTGCGAGTAGTGCCCTTCCTTCCAGCAGTTGAAGTAGATGACCGGCTTCCCTTGGCGATCCCTTAAGATCGGGGCCTTGGCGGTGGGCGTCAGCTGAGCGGTCGGAGCTGGTTGAGCGGGGAGGGGATGCCCGGCGTTGGATCCACCGGCGGTGTGAGGTGTCCTGTAGGCGGGCCGAGGATGGTAGGCGGGTGCTGGTGGCAGGGGGATGAAGCGGGGTCTCTAGGAATTCGCCTACTGATGCTTGAAGGCCATCATCTTCCTCTTCTTGAGGTCCAGCTTGTTTTGCTCAGTCTCTTGGATGAGCGCTTTATTCACCAACCGTTGAAAGTCGGCGTAGTCGGTGGCGACGAGCTGGATGGACAGCTCATCCTTAAGTCCCCAGAGGAACTTAGCCTGGCGGAGGGCGTCGGTCCGCACCTCTTCTAGCGCGTAGCATGCCAGACAGTTGAACTCATGGAGGTACTCCATGATAGTCCGGCTGCCCTATTGTAGGTCATGGAACTCCTGCTGTTTTACCACGATAATTCTGGCGGGGACGTGGGCGGCGCGAAAGGCGATGGTGAACTCCGCCCAAGTCACCACGTGGTCCTCTAGCTGGGACTCACGGTAATTGTCCCACCACTCCGCGGCGGGACCCTGGAGCTGGTGAGTGGCGAACGCGAGGTCCAACTTCTTCCCTATGGTGCGGAGCCAATCTCCGGCCTCCATGGGGTTGGTGGTGCTGGAGAAGATTGGTGGGCGTATACACAGGAACTCCGAGAGTTGGGAGCGGGCGTGGGTGCCGGTGCATGAGGGGCGGGCTCCACGTTTTGCAGGCGGTCCAACTGCGCCTGTTGGTGTTACATTTGGGTGAGGAGGGCAGTGATCAACTGGTTTTGATTCGCCATCATTTCCGCCAAGGTAGGGTGGTTGGCGGACAGCGATCCAGTCTGTCATTGGCCCGTTGCACCCCAGTTGGGCACAACACTTTCGGGCAGGCCGTGGCTTCCTCCTTCTCCATTGTTGGAGCCGGTGTTCTGGTTGTCGGCCATCTTCTAAACATATAAAAGCTTAAGGCATAAGGTAAAAAGATGTTGAAACAACATTGCAATCAAAATCGCCCATGGGGCTCATATATATATTTCTAGTGGTATAAAAAGTTTGTTACAATCAAGCTCTTATTTTATTCTACCTACAACACAAGTTGTTGTAGATAGCACCACATATATAAAATTATTAGTCAAACAATGGTAACTAGCGCCTACTCGCCACCGGAGGCGGTCTCCGTCCTCTCGAAACCACGAGCACGCGGGTCCTGAGGGACAGTGGGCTCGAGAAAATTCTCGATGATCGGGTCGGAGACGAGGCCGGGGCGCGGTGCAGGGGCGCTGGTGGTGGACGGTCCAGCAGTCGAGGGGTGTGGTGGGATCCTCTTGGGGCGAGGGGCAGGCTCGTGGATGGGTTTCCTCTTCCTTGGTATGAGGGGAACCATCTCCGCAATATCCTTCTGCAGCTGCATGATCTTGCGCTGCAGCTCGCCATTTTGCTGGATCAAGTTCTTCGTCTCCTCACGAAGGAACTCAACTGCCTCATGGCGCTCATCGGCGTTGAGCATGGCCTCAGTATGGAGGTCATCCATGGCCTAAAGAATACGCGACTGCCGGGCCAAGACCGGATCACGAACGGAGTGAACTCCAAGGTAGATACTACGGTAGGCGCCGGGAGTGCGGTTCGGCACAAGCCGAAAAGACGAGTTCTGAAGACGATCATCATAGATCATCCTCAACTCCATAAGGGCTTGGAGGGCGACGTGTTGGCACGCGACGTCGAAAGTCGGGCCCCCAAGTGCTGTTGTTTAGGGCGGAAGGTGTTCTCTAGATCCGTGGACGGTGAGGGAGACGTCATAAGGTTCGGCGAATTCCTCTAGGTACACCCCCTAGAATTCGGGCTCGAAGAGGAACCCGAGGAAGGTGAGCATCATGCGGAGCTCCCTGACAAAGACCTCGTAGTGGCGGTAGTAGCTGTGTACTTGGTAGACCGGCATCTACAAAAACAACAAGTTGAAGAAAGTGAGGGGAGGAACAAAGTTTATAAAGTAGGTTTTCGAGAAATAATTTTCTACAACTATTGGCTAGGTTGGTCCGTTTGGCTTCTTACAGTCAAGTCAGCTCTGATACCATCTTGTGACGCCCCGATTTATCGAAATCGGAACATTATTGAATTTCCGAAGAAAAACAATAATACAAGAGGTTCATCATGCGACAACGTACATACGACAATCATTCGTGGTACGCAGACCACATTATTACATAAGAGTAAAAATAAAATAAATAATAAAAAGCATGACGAACGCTCTCTTGAGGATCTTTCTTCTTGACTGGGTCGCTACTCCAGACCATCCTCATAATAGGCATCCTCTGAATGATGTGTCCAACGGGTATGAGTACAAAAAGTACTCAACAAGCCACCACAAATGCAAATAATAATGCAAGATAATAACAAAGGAAGGATAATGGCTAGAAGTGCGGAAAAGTACATTTTTCAGTTATTGCATTTAGTGTAGTCAAATTTTATCATGTGGGATAATAAACATGAACATCAATAATACCATCTAACTCGAGGAGTACGTTTTCCCTCCTCGCACAACAGTCCTTACATGTCAAACTATCATGCACATACATCACAAAAGTAAACTATCTGTGGGATGTGACGCAACCCGCCCTTGACCGTGGGCTCGACTTTTCGAAAAGATTTAGGACTATGATCAAAGACGTACTACTGTACCCACAAGGCACGCACTCATCCCAAACACCAACGTGTAACGAGATGACCCATACCACGGGAACTCGTGCCAAAACTTCAGCATGAAATGCTCCAAGCGATAACCACCCGCTCTAGGTTTCGCCGGCGCGCCGGGCCGCATCCCGGCTAACGTCGCACCCTCTTTTGCGCCACGTCAGTACAAGCCACCCGCAGGTGCTACTTGACCCATCTCCAAGTGGTGGCCTCGGTTTGGAACACTCCATACCTTAGTTAGGACTTACCCATTAGACTTGTGGTTACTACGGAAAGTGTATTGCAACAGATCCCACGGACCGGTCCTTATAGTGCCCCGAGTGCTACCGACCAATGCCCTAGCTTGCACCCGGAACCCAGCATGCATACACTCTCAACCATAACTCTATCACCAATAGCATTCCAGGGATGAGAATAATGGGGATCATATAGTAGATTCCAATCGCTACGACTCATTTTTAATCCTATAGCAATCGTGTCGATACATTGGACACTAGCTGATAATACTAATCATAGGGTGACATGGAGTTTAGGCTAGATAGCATGGCTTGGGTTGCACAACAAGGTCGGGGGATCCTAAATAAATATATTATAAAGGTTTCATTTGACTAATGCATGTATATGCTATGTGTTTTAGCAATAGTTTAGTAAAACATGGGTTCAACATGCTCAAAAGATTGGTTTGGTGACTTGCCTTGTTCAGCGAAAGGGGAGGGAGGAACTTCCGGGAAGTATTCTGGCTCCTCGGCGACATCGTACTCTTCCCAATATAAATAAAATAAATAAATACGACATTCAATTAAACAATCTAAAACCACACAATAAGCATATACGTTTTGATTGGGTTAATTTAAAGAAAACAAGTTGTTAAGTTTCTGAAATTCATTTTATGAATAATTTAAAATGAACTAGAATGAAATATGGTCCTTTATAAAAGGGGTTTTAATTGTGAATAGACTTATTTTAAGTTTTCTAATTCATTTAAAATAAGAGCTTCAGAGAAAACTTAGTGGTTTCATTAAATTAACAGGAAATGAATAAATATCAATTTTGCTGAAATTTAAATAATTAAATTTGTAATTTACTCTAAGGGCATTTGGATACTTTATTAAATAAGGATGAAATATTCAAAGCAACTATACTGTTTTTATTGTATTAACATGTAGAGAATAAAATTACAAATTTTCTGGAATTGAAATGATAATTTTTAGAGTTCAAATGCGCCAGTTATGAATTTTAGAAGTTTAAAATCAGTTTCTAGAATTTAAATTAAATCCCAAAACAGTCTCGGGTCCACGGTGAGCTAGGCTCACGGTGAACCCGCGCACTGTGCGCGTGGTCCGGCCCATTCTAGACCGTTGGATCCAGATCCAACGCGCGAGGGCGAGGGCGAGGCGGGGCGTTAAGTTGCGATCAACGGCCCACAGCGCTCGATACCTCTTTGACCAGATGGACGCGCGAGATTAAACGACGAAAAGGCTCTAATCTACGCTGTTGGATCGAGATCGTGCGGCTAGGATAGAATCTGGCATGACACGCGTCGGGAGGGGTAAAGTACCCGTCTTCCCCGACTCCGGTTATGCGACGGCGAGCGATTCCGGCGACGGCGAGGGTTATCCAGCCTAACTAAAGCTAAAAACGTAAAGAGGGAACTACGGGGAACACGAGGGTACCCTTGCGGTGGTCCGAGGTCGACGGGGCGTGGCCGGTGACGAGGGGAGGTGGCGAAGTTGTTCGGGTTCTCGTCGGCGGTGACGTTCTGGCGGGGTTCGTCGTCGACGAAGGGGTGGCCGAGGTCGAGGAGGCTCTAGCGGTCATGGAGGTGTGGTCGGCGAGGGCGGAGAGGGACTCCGGTGATGGCGAATGGTGACTAGAGTGCAGGCGGTGGCGAGGCGCTAAAAACCGAATTGCGAGTGTTCTGTTTGTTCTTGTGGTGAATTAGCGTAGGGGTTGAGCGCGGCGGTGGTCGGGGGTTTAAATAGGGGTACCGGCGGGGGCAGGGAGGGCGCAATCGGGGGAGGCCGAGAGTAAACACCGGCGAGGTAGTTTCCTTGCATTTGAGCGACTGAGGGGCGATTACGCGTGGAATTAAGAGGGGAAACGGTCGGCGCGATGCAGGGGATTCAATGCCAGCGATAAATGGAGGGGAGGGGGCCGGCGACGAGTGAATTGCGGAGGCTTTGATTCGGCCGGCGAAGTTTGGGGGCGATGGCGCGAGGTGGACGACGGTCCTGACAGGCGGGGGCCACCAGCCAGTGGGCGAGGGACGAGAGCGAGGCAACGGGACGCGACCGACAGGTGGGGCCGAGGCGTCGGGTGTTCGGGTGTCAGTCCGAGGCGCGTGGGGTAACGGGCTGGGCTGGCTGGGAGAGAGAGAGGGAGGGGGAGGGCCCGTTACTGTTTAAAGGATTTTCTGATTAAAAATAATTACAGAAAATGGATTAAAATATTTGGGCTACTTCCAAGGTTGATAAAAAATTGTAAAAATTCTCAAAAATATATCTTGGCCTTGGGATCATATACAAAATTTTCTAGCCTCTGGTATGGTCATTACATCTAGGTTCTAGTTCAAAAAGGTTAAGGAGGGCATTAAAGGTATTTCCAAAACAATCAATTCTAGGAAAAATAGGTTAAATAATATTTTTATTTATTTGAAAATTTGGGGTGTTACAATGCCTCCCTATTCGCTTGAGTCCAACAGGATTACTGAGAGGAAAAACTGCACGTTAACTGAGTTGGTTAACGCCATGTTAGATACTGTCGGTTTATCAAAGGCATGGTTGGGGAGGATCTACTGACTGCGAGTCATGTCTTGAATATAGTTCCTAACAAGAATCAAGATCAAACTCCATATGAGATATGAATTTGGAGGAAACCATCACTTTCTTACTTACATACCTAGGGGTGTTTGGTGAAAGTCAATATCCCAATCGTCAAGAAACACAAGTTAGGACCTACAACAATGGATTGTGTCTTTCTAGACTATGCTTAGAGGAGCATGGCATATTGATTTTTAGTAGTAAAATCTGAGGTTCTTGATATGCATGTGGATACTATTTTAGAATCTCGTGATGTAAGATTTTTTGAGAATGTGTTTCCTTTGAAAGATATGCATAACATTACTAGATTTTCGAGTGAGATAATTCCTAAATCTAATGCACCTTTCGAGTCTTCTAAACAACATGATCAATTTGAGGAAATCCTTGAGGAGGATGAAAGTGAAAGTCCTAGAAGGAGTAAGATAAAAATGGTTGCAAAATCCTTTGGCTTAGTACCATTCATTGCCTAGGTATATGCATCTCCGAATATAGATGATTGGAAAAAAAGCTATCCATAATGAGATGGACTCAATTCACTCCAATGGTACATGGAAAATTATTGATGACCATACAGTTGCAAACCCGTGGGTTGTAAGTGGGTGTTCAAGAAGAATCTTAGACCAGATGGTACTATTGATAATTACAAGGCTTGGCTTGTGGCCAAAGGCTACACAGAAAAAGGAGGAGAATACTTTTTCGATACTTATTTACCTATCGCTAGACTGACCACAATCATAGCATTACTTTCCCCGGCTGCCTCATATGGTCTTATCATTCATCAAATGGATGTAAAGACAACTTTCCTAAATGGAGAGTTGGATGAGGAGATCTACATGGATCAGCCTGATGGGTTTATAGTGAAAGGTCAAGAGAGTAAGATGTATAAATTACTAAAGTCTTTGTATGGTCTGAAATAAGCACTTAAGAAATGGCATGAGAAGTTTTACAAAACTCTAACTTCTGTGGATTTTATCATAAATAAGGCCGATAGATGTGCATACTGTCGACATAGTGGGGGTGAAGGATTTATATTATGCTTGTATGTCGATGACATACTAATTTTTGGCACAAACATTGATGTCATCAATGAAGCCAAGTCTTTTCTATCAAAGAGTTTTGATATGAAAGATCTGAGAGAAGTTGATGTTATTCTGAACATCAAATTGAAGTTCAGGATAATGCGAAGTCATCAAGACAAAGTTTTCTGCGAACAAGTTTCACTCAAAGCCTTAACTAGTACTTGGCTGCTAGTAGCCTACCCCTCAGGTGGAGCATATGCATCATACTCCCTAGTCTCATAATGAGCTTACTAGAGATCACTCAAGTCTCGTGGACTACGAAGTTAGACAATCAGACTCATATAGGTGTATTCTTTCAAGAATGCTCTATAGGATAGCATCTTTGTTAATTAAATCCAATAGAATACATTAAGGCATGAGGCCAACCTGCCTTACAATTTCTAAGAGTATTGAATCTTAGAGAGGGTTAGAAAGTAACGATTACTCTCATTAGTTAACCAATAGCTTGTTTTTCCCAAGTCTTAATTCACGGGATCTCCGATTATATAGGTTAGGTTACCACTATGGCAACTCATATGGGTCTCACACCCATCTCCCTTGATGCATTTTCTATCACATTACATGATAGCCTTTTTGTAAAGGGATCTGTCATGTTTTGTCTATTTGAATATAAGTCGCACTAATAACTCCAGAGTTTCTCAACTTCCTGACAAACTTCAATCGTCTTTTAACTCCCATGGTTGATGACTTCACATTATCCTTAGCACTGATCACCTTGATGACTTGCAATTCAAGGTATAGTCAATTGTTCAAGTTCTGAATTAGTGTAGCTTGAAGTTATAGGTGGGAGTTCAACTTAACAGTCCTCACCGAAATACTAGTATATTAAACAACAGTGAGAATCAAACAAATCTTCAAATGAACATTTGAGATCTGGTGGGGGATTGCTGGAATTTTGTGATAGACCCATATGAATATTTCAGAAATTCCTAAATAAATCTCAAAGGCCCGATCCATGTAAAGGAATACCGTGTGGTTGGGAGTCGGGTGTTCGACTCGGCTTTGTCGAGTGCCGAACTCGAGCTAGGGACTTGGAGGTCAGGGGTCAACACTTCTCGAGTGCTTGATTCTATTCGGGACTCAGTGTTTGGGGGTTAGCCTACCGAGCCCGACCATGTGTTCCCTAAATCCAACTCCTTGCCTTGTAGAGAGACGATATTTCCTTTATTGTTCCAATTCTTCGGGAATGTGGCGAAGTTTATAGGATATGGTTATATGGAAACTGACTTGATTGAGATCGTGATCGTGACACGAGATCTAGTTGCGCCCATATAAATACCTGTACATCTGGTTGATTCTATACACACATGAGAAATAGATCAGAACTGAGAACCATGCTAAGGTTCTTGATTGTCTCTTCTCTCTACTGTTGTTGTGTGCACTGGGAACGAAAGAGCTGGTCTTTAGAACCAGTCGCCCTTGCGATCTTACACCGGGAGAGGGCGGATAAGGTTTTTGGGAAGCACTCTACGCGACTACTCACGTCCATCACCATGACACGTCTTCTGTCTATATATACCGTTGGTTGCCGTTGGGTACTATGATCCGACACCAACAGAAGCGTCTCTACCCCGACCGCGGATTCATCCTCGACTACTGTACAATACATGCACTATTTTTCTATACGATTATTAATTATGTTTCGTGAAATCATAATTGTTGTGTTCATATTTACTAGTATGATAAATCTGTTCATGCTAGTTTGTGACGATGCCATGATTTTTCTTATTCAAAAATTAATCGTAAAATTTCCTAATATTCCAACAACTCTTACCTATATAATTTGTATAACGATTATATAGATATAAGGATGTTAGCCTAACTTCAAGCTTGAAGTGGCTATGATTGCTCTAAAATTGGTATAAAAACTCTAAGGGCATTCCCAACCTTTCATATCACCTAGTGTTCATGGTATTAAATTGGATGCCCTATAAGCAAAAAGTTGATTTGACAATCAAGTTAATGATGAGAGAAAAAAATCATGAAAACTGAGTGTCATGCAGGAAATCAACTCTTTATGAGAACCTAGAGAAGCAAAGGAGGGGATTGGAAGAGAAAGAAGAGAAGATAAATGATTGGATGAAAACACTATATATTAGGAAGGTGATGTATATGGATGATGTCTCACTCTATCTTTCAATTAAAACAACACCCATAATAGACACTATGGATTGAATTATCTTAACTGTTGGGACATGGGGAAGCTACGCTAGCCGACAATTTCAAAAATTTCATCCCAAACCCTAGAACCATGCACGTAAGGGATCATGAATCGTTACCTTCTAACATGAGACATGCTAGTGTAGCGGAAGAATATGTTGGGGAACCACATTCTCGCTTATCCTTGTCTCACTTCACTCGTTCCCTGATGATCCAATCGGCGAAGACCGGCGATATCCACGTGAAGAAGCCCACGAGCACCGCTATTCAAGCAGTGCCTCTATGGAGTCCACACGTATTGGGATGAGATTGATCTCACACCGACTTGCTAGCACCACTCGTGAAATCTGTGGGAGAAATCTCAATCTTAACTATTGAGATCAAGAAGGGAGAGGAGAGGTTCTTTGAGGATAAGGTTTAGATCTAATTTAAACTACAATTAATCTGATGTCCATGATCTCCTCCTCCCCCATTTATATAGAGCTAGGACCCTAGACCCAAATCCAAGATAAAAGGCCCAACATATCCAATCTATTCACCTACTTCGGAACTTCAGATCCTGGATCGAAACTTCTGATCTAGAATCTCTATTTCAGTTCTAGAAATTATCGGAAGTTCTGATCCACCATAAGAACTTCTGACTCGTTCAAAAAATAGAAAATCATCCCATGTTAAGCTGTGTCAGAGCTTTCGATACCTTATCGGAACTTTCGACGTGTGCAATATTATCGGAAGTTCCGATCTACCTAGAATTGTCTTGGGCACAATTCCTTGAATCCCTCACTTGCACAAGAACCAATTCTTAGCAAGTATCTTAATCCATCCCCTTAAGTATGTGACCCGATAGGTTCATACACAAACGGTTGCTCACCGGAAGCCCTTTCTGGCCCACTGATCAATAGCGGTACCTAGCAGCACATATTGACCCCCCGAAAATGTACAAAAACAAATTTTCACTAAACCTTGATATACGCATGCACCAGTCCCGTTACCACATGACATCAGTCAAGATCAAGGCAAGATACGTGCCACCCTTGTTAGATAGCTCGACTTTTCACTCGATCAAGTAACGGATTTGTTGGGGGGGAAATGCTTCACATTCAGGACTTAGAGATTAACAGCTCAAAAGGATTTATCAGCTTCGGAGCTGAGGGGCTCATGCTCGAAGGTGCAGGAGTAGTGAAGCCGAAGGGTGCTTCGATCTACGATCCGAAGGAACCCTCCGCACGATATGAGGCTTCGGAGCCAAATGACAGGATTGATAAGATGTTTGGTTTATCTACTTGCTTTGGGTAGATTTTACCATTTTAACCCTGTTCAGGGTACCGAATAGTTTCCACTATGTCGGTTGTAATCAAGGGGTAAATAGGTCTTTTCTTAGACGTTTTTGCCTATAAATACCCCCTCCTTACCCTGTAATAAGGATCGAATACTCAGCTATTCTAATACACATATTCAGACTACTTAAGCTATTATCCATTCGGAGGCTTGAGATAATTCTTAAACACGAACTCACTGTTTGTTTGTTCTTGATCCCAGAGAACCTGTTAGCATAATCTTTTCCGCCAACATTTAGCGCCGTCCGTGGGGAGCCTAGTTCTAGAAGCTAGTTCTCTACTGCTGACTGCACTTCGAAGAGCACTTACGGAGGGAGCCTCGGAGTCCCAAGATTCCGCGCACCCTTCGGTAAGGGGCTTCCTAGTGCATTTCGAAGGCCTTCCCTCGCTTTCCCAGACCAATCAAAGTCCTCGGTCTTCGGATGTCTCCGTTGCTAGCTATGCCTCCCAAGTGAAGCCAAGCCTCGGGTCCTCTTCGAAGGTCCCCTCGGACCAACGGAGCTGGACCCTCAGCTGTTCCAACGGTTCCCGAGGGTGTCACTGGGCGTCGAGTGCCTAGAGGCCCTCGGGCTCCTCCTACGATGCTCCAAACTGATTATGTCAGTTCCCAAGACCCGTAGATACCCTCCGACGAAGACGAAGACCTTCCTGAGGCCGAGGCTACTCAGATAGCGCGGCTTCAGGAGGAAGTGGCTAGGTGGAGGCAAGAGGCTGCTGATCGCCTCCGCTCCCAAGCCTCCACCGAGATTCCAGAAGGGCCCCAAGACGGTGGTGCTCGCAATCTTCCCGAAGCTGGTCAAGTCCCGGAGGAGGCTGAGAACACATCTTTCGATGATGAGTCTCCGCTACATTCGAACTTGCAAAGGGTGCCTTTCAATCCCAGGTTCAAGGCCTCGAAGTTGCACAAGTACTCCGGCGGGTCAGACCCCGGAGAATTTGCCCGCTCATACGCCCTGGCAATAGAAGCAAGCAGAGGGGTGCACAACACTATGGAAAAGTGTTTCCCCTCGCTCTCGAAGGTGTGGCGCTCCGATGGTTCTGGTCCTTGAAGCCAGGATCGATCAGATCTTGGGAGCAGTTGAAGAGGAAGTTCGTAAGAAACTTCCAGGGTACCTTTGTGGGTCCAATGTCGACAAGGAGCTTGTTCCAGGTGAAGCAGCGAGCGGGAGAAACACTTCAGGAATACTTCACATGCTTCACCCACACCAAGTCGCAGATCAAGGGCCTGTCTACCTCTTCGGTAGTCGACGCCGCCCACGAAGGGGAGCTGAACCCGATCTCCTCAGCAAGCTCCATCAGAAGCCTGTGTCATCTGTGGCACAGTTGATGGCATACTTCGAATAGTATGCCAAGGTGGAGGAGGGCTGCCTTCGACGAACCATAGCACATGCACCTACCCTCCGAGAAGTGAAGACGGAGCTCGAAGCCTCAGCTTCTCTGCAACCCCCTCAAGACAATCGCTTCAACGATCACAGGCGAGGAAAGAAGCATTTCCGTTCGGAGGTATTAAGCATCGCACCCTCCATTCCGAAGGCACCTGCCAATTATCAGCAGGCGCAAGGCTTCAAGGCTGGAGTGCCGAAGCCTCAAGAAAGAGTACCTGACAGGCGCCAGAGTTTTTTCTACTGCGTGCATGGCGACAATAGAAGCCATGACACGAAGGACTGCAAGTAGGTGTTAACCCTTCGGGGTGAATACCTAGGATGAAGTACCGGGTGTGGTACTTCGGATCGAACCCCACCAGTGGCACGGTCGGAGCCTGTGATAATCGTGGCCTGAGCCAGTGTCCCCGAAGCCCCCATGCGACTGCCGATGGCCAACATTATGCCACCACCGAAGCAGGAAGACCCCCAAGACCACGGCAAGCGAGTGGTCATGCCCATCTCTGGAGGGGGGACCCTCGGTAACATGTCCAAGAGGCAGCGGCGTGAATACGTTCGCGAAGTAGGGCACATTGGGACCTCGAGTTCCGTAGAAGGAATGCCAGAATGGTCTCATGTGCCCATTTCTTTTACTGCCAGTGATGCCGCGGGGGTGAAGTTCCCCCATGCTGACCCCTTGGTCATTTCCGCAGATATAGCAGGGGTGGAAGTCCGAAGGATCCTGGTGGACGGAGGGAGATCCGCATACATACTGATGAGGACATCACTTCACATGATACACACATGGAGCCTCCACCTACAATTCAGTTACTAGGACGAATCACATGCACCCGTGCCCGTCGCTGGAACCATGAGGTTAATTCGTTCCTTAGCAACTTTGATTGTATTTGTTTGGAAGAGATGCTACTGAATACTAGTGATATTTTGTTGCTTAGGAACATGGGAAATGGAATAGAAGAATTGGAGTTGAAGACGGAGCCGCACGGATGTTTGAAGTCAAGATTTCGCTGGTTCGGACTACATCAACCACCCTGCACCAAAATGGGCATAACTTCCTCATACGAAGTCCGATTGGCGCGTTCTTTGACTTTTTGGAAAGCTGAGGAGAAGACGGATCGTTTGCCGTTGGTTTCACCTCATTTGGAGTCTAGAGTCGTTCTGTGTGATTTAAACAGTCCTGCGTGACAGAACTGGGCCGTGTTGGCCCATAGTCTGAGTCTGTACGTATTCCAGCCCATAGCCTGTGTCTGTTCGTCTTCCACAGGCCGCCGCCCTATATAAACTCACGCCAGCCGCCTCTAGGGTCAGGTTTTGCTTTGTTGCATCTACACTGTTGTGTTTATATCCCGCCTCTTGCACCGGACCGATTGGCTGCTGCATTGGCGCTTGTGAAACCTCACCTTATCTTCGTTTGTCTGTGATTTGGCATTCGATTTGTATCCTTCCTGTTCTTGCTTGTGTTCTTGGGTTCGCTTGCAGGAATTAGCCTTCGTGGCGAGGTCAATCGCGTTCTGCGTGGTTGATAACCAACGGAGACAGTGGTGTAACGATTGCAAGGTTTTGATCCGCCGGACCGGGGCCTTGGATCGCCAACGTCGAGATTCTCCACCAACCCAACTTTATCCTTTACCTAGCGGAAGATCGGGACCACTCCCCCATCAGTTGGTATCAGAGCTCAGATTTCCCGTTAGGTAATTTCGATCTACTTTTGTTTTTACCCAGAGTCCAGAAAACCGCACCAAAAAAAATTCCCCACCGAGAACCCCTTTGTGCCTTGCGATTTTAATTTGAGTTTTAACTTTGTTGAGTTCGTGTTCTTGGTCGAGTCTTGTTGCTGGTTTAGTCATCCCTCTGTGTCGTTTGAGTAGTAGTTGTTCTTGTGTCTCAGATAAAATTCCCCACCGAAAAACCCCCCTTCCGCAACCCTATTTTGTTTTCCACATCCAGTCTCTTTGTGACCCCCCTTGAGTAAAACAGGCATAACTTTCCGCTCGTTTGGCAGAAAAATCTGAAATTTTTTGAGCGTGTTCCTGACCCGATTTGGGTGGGTACCCTAACCGGCTGTGCCGGTTAGACCTCACCAAAATCGCCAAAAAAATCAGGAAGATAAAGAAAAAAATTGGACAAAGGTTTTGCTCGCCGGACAGCAAACTTGTTTGAATTTTGTGAGCCACATCCCACCTCAGTTGTAGGTGCCAATTTTTGTGGTTACTCCTCTGGTCATCCTTGTTTCAAAAAAAAATAGAGTGAAAAAAAAGGAGAAAAAAATATATAAAAAAAAGAGAAGCGGTCCTGTTATTTGCTTGTCCGAACTCTTGTCCGAACTCCTGTCCGAACTCCTGTCCGAACTCTTGTCCAATCTGAAGCAGTCTTTGGCTGTTTGTTGCTTGTCCGATCTCTTGTCTGAACCTTTGTCCGAACTCTTGTCCGATCCGAACAGCAGCAAAAAAAAAATTTGCACATACCCTTGTCCGATCACTTGTCCGATCTCTTGTCCGATCCCTTGTCCGATCTATAGAGAGCTGATTTGACCTGTTTTTGCTTCCTTTTTGATTTTTGGGCACATAGTTTCCCCTCTATTACTTGAACTTTCACTTTGGGAGCACTACGGTCAGCAACTTTGACGAGTACTTGGGAATACTTATTGAACTTGGTTTAACTGTTATTATTATCGCTAATCCTTGCTACTCACTTGCCTTCCAAGCTACACATTTCTCTTGGTCAGGACAGGATCATTTCTTGCAATTGTACACCACCCTCCACTTGGTTCATCACCTGTAGGCCGGTGACCTCCCTGCGGCGTGGTAAGAACACTTGCAAGCGTGGGTAAGGTGCTTGACGGATTGCTTCCACCCCACACCCACCACCACACCTAGCTGTTGTTTTGTCTTTCACTAACATGGCAGATAACAGTGGTACCCCTCCATCTGATTTTAATGAATGTGTCTCACGACGTGCTCTACTAGAGTCTCAGCGGCAGACCCAACATTCCATCGAACGTCTCGCACGTACTGTGGCTGACCTAGTAGACCGGATGACTGCCTTGGAAACACGCTTGCCTGCTGCACGAGCCAACAATGACCATGTTGAAGAGGAAGACGACCATATTGAAGAGGAAGACGACCTATCCTATGCTGGGAACAATGGCATTGGACCTGATGAGGCTGCACATCACCGCTTTCAGTTCAACCGTCAAGGTATGGGCGGCCACCGCAACCGCCCTCCACGAGGTAACAATGACAACCACAGGAACAATGATCCCTACTCTAAGGTAAAATTTTCAGTACCTCCTTTTGCTGGCACCTATGATCCAGATGCATATTTAGATTGGGAGATGTCAGTCGAACAAAAATTTAATGCTCACATGGTTCCTGCTATCCACCGCGTGCGTTTAGCTACTAGTGACTTCACTGGATATGCTCTTCTTTGGTGGACTGAAATAGTTCAGGTTGGAAATGAACCACAAACTTGGGATATGTTAAAACGGCAAATGCGTGGTAGATGGGTCCCTCCTTCATATAAACGTGATTTGAGAAAAAAATTGCAGCGCCTAAACAAAGGAAATAAATCGGTAGAGGAGTATTATCAGGAGTTGCAAATAGGTTGCATGCGTGCTGAAATTGAGGAGGACAATGAGGATAAAATGGCCCGTTTTTATGGTGGTTTACGACGTAAAAAATTCAGGATATCATAGATTATAAAGAATACAATACTATCACTCGTCTTTTCCACCTTGCTATGCTTGCAGAAAAAGAATTGCAGGGTCGCCAACAACCACAACGCAGCATGAGGACCAACATTGGTGGTGCTACTTCACGCTCAAGTGGGCAGCAGCAACGACCACTCGCACCCCCTTCTCGACCGGCGGCTACATCAGCACCTTCTACATCTACAGCCCAGGTTGAGAGTTCCAAGACTGCAGCATCCAAGGCGCCAGCCAAGCCCACCTCCTCGGCAGCCTCTACTGCGCGTTCTGCAGCGATCCAGTGTCACAAATGCAAAGGACTTGGCCATGTGATGAAAGACTGCCCTAGTCAGCGGGCTTATATTGCTACGGAAGACGGTGGCTATGTAAGTGCTAGTGATGTTGAAGATGAATATGCACTTGCTGCTAACATTGCAGGAGATGATGATACATCCGATGATGGCGCTGTTTTTACATCGGATACCTATGCCGACCATGAAGCACTTATTGTACAACGTGTTTTAAGCACTCACATGGAGCAGGACGACCGGGCACAACGGAACAATCTGTTTCAGACCTTCTTCCTCGTCAATGACCGCCGTGTACGTGTCATCATCGACAGTGGTAGTTGCAACAATTTGGTGAGCCTCGACATGGTAACGAAGCTTCAACTTCCCACACGTGCGCATCCACACCCTTACCATGTGCAGTGGTTCAACAATAGCGGTAAGGTGAAGGTAACACAAACTGCTCACATCAAATTTGCCATTGGTACATACTTAGGAGTTGCTGATTTTGATGTAGTACCAATGCAAGCATGTTCTCTGTTACTTGGTAGACCTTGGGAGTATGATACTGATGCTACACACCATGGTAGGAGCAATAAGTATATGTTTATGAACAAAGGAAAGAAAGTTACATTGCTTCCTATGACTCCTGCTGAAATTGTAAAATTTGAACAAGAAAAACATGCTAGGGATGCACAAAAGGGCAAACAACCTTCTGAAAATCAGCAAGTAGCTAAGACGCTTTTGAGGCAACAGAAAGATAAAATTGCTTCTCCTTCTTCATCACAAGTTATTAATCTGAAAGGACATGTCATGCTTGCAACTAAAACTGACCTTGCTGAAATTTGTGATGATACTCCCTTGCTATACGGCTTGATTTGCACAAACGTGTTGTTTTCACTTGCGAACATTCCTAGCATTGTTCCTGTTGCAGTCACTGACCTTTTGCAGGAGTTTAATGATGTTTTTCCTGCTGAGATACCACCCGGGCTGCCACCGATACGCGGCATCGAGCACCAAATTGATTTGGTCCCGGGAGCGTCTCTTCCTAATCGTGCAGCGTACCGTACCAATCCAGAGGAGACAAAAGAAATTGAGCGCCAAGTACAGGACCTTCTTGATCGTGGGTACGTCCGTGAAAGCCTTAGTCCTTGTGCAGTACCCGTTCTTTTGGTACCTAAGAAAGATGGTAGTTGGCGCATGTGTGTTGATTGTCGTGCTATTAATAATATCACCATTCGATATCGACACCCTATTCCTAGATTGGATGACATGCTTGATGAGCTTAGTGGTGCCATTATCTTTTCTAAGATCGATCTCCGTAGTGGCTACCACCAAATTCGCATGAAACTAGGTGATGAATGGAAAACTGCTTTTAAAACAAAATTTGGATTATATGAGTGGCTTGTCATGCCTTTTGGACTTACTAATGCACCTAGTACCTTCATGCGCTTGATGAATGAAGTCCTACGGCACTTTATAGGACGCTTTGTGGTTGTATACTTTGATGATATCTTGGTTTATAGCAAGTCTCTCACTGAACATGTTGAACACCTACGTGCTGTTTTTTTTGCCCTCCGTGAAGCTAGAATGTTTGGTAACCTTGAGAAGTGCACGTTTTGCACGGATCGAATTGTGTTTCTTGGCTATGTTGTCACTTCACAGGGTATTGAGGTCGACGCGGCAAAGGTAGAAGCCATCAACAGCTGGCCGCAACCCCAAACTATCACACAGGTACGTAGTTTTCTTGGTCTTGCAGGTTTCTACCGGCGTTTTGTGAAAGATTTCAGCACCATAGCCGGTCCTTTGCATGAGTTGACCAAGAAGGGAATTACTTTTGCGTGGGAGCCAGCACATGAACAAGCTTTTGCCACACTCAAAGATCGCCTTACACATGCACCTCTACTTCAGTTACCCGACTTCGGTAAGCCTTTTGAGTTAGAATGTGATGCTAGTGGTTTTGGATTAGGAGGTGTGCTGCTGCAAGGAGGTAAACCCGTGGCCTATTTTAGTGAGAAATTACATGGCCCACAGTTGAACTATTCTACCTATGATAAGGAATTATATGCCTTAGTGCGAGTGCTTGAAACTTGGCAACATTACCTTTTGCCTAAGGAGTTTATTATTCATTCGGATCATGAAGCATTGAAGCATATACGTAGTCAAGCAAATCTGAATAAACGACATGCTAAATGGGTAGAATTTATTGAGACTTTTCCATATATCATTAAGCATAAGAAAGGGAAAGATAATGTGATTGCTGATGCTTTATCTAGACGGTATACATTGCTTTCTCAACTTGATTGTAAGATCTTTGGTTTAGAAACATTGAAGGACATGTATGCTACTGATTTGGACTTCAAGGATGCTTTTGCAAATTGTACAAATGACCGTGCTTGGAACAAATATGTGCTGAATCATGGATATCTTTTTCGTGCTAACAAGTTATGCGTTCCGGCTAGCTCTCTTCGCTTGTTGTTATTGCAGGAAGCACACGGTGGTGGTTTGATGGGTCATTTTGGATCCAAGAAAACCGAAGATGTGCTGTCCACACATTTCTATTGGCCTAAGATGAGACGAGATGTTGAGCGCTATGTGGCACGATGCACTACTTGCAATAAAGCTAAGTCCCGTCTAAACCCACATGGTCTTTATATGCCTCTGCCCGTTTCTAGTGTACCTTGGGAGGATATTTCTATGGATTTTGTGTTAGGATTACCCAGAACTAGGAGGGGGAGAGATAGTATTTTTGTGGTGGTAGATCGTTTCTCTAAAATGGCGTATTTTATACCTTGTCACAAGAGCGACGATGCTACAAATGTTGCTGATTTGTTTTTCAGAGAGGTCATACGCTTGCATGGAGTTCCCAATACCATCGTTTCAGATCGTGATGCCAAATTCTTAAGTCATTTTTGGAGGACGTTGTGGCATAAGTTGGGGACGAAGCTGCTGTTTTCTACTACTTGTCACCCCCAGACGGATGGACAAACGGAGGTCGTCAACCGCACATTGTCCACCATGTTGAGGGATGTTTTGAAGACCAACTTGAAGCTCTAGGAAGAGTGTCTACCTCATATTGAGTTTGCATATAATAGGTCAGTACACTCCACTACTAAGGTAAGTCCGTTTCAAGTGGTCTATGGCTTTAATCCGCGTGCTCCTATTGATTTGCTACCATTACCACCATCTGAAAACTTGAATTTTGATGCTACTACACGTGCTGAATTATTACTTAAGATGCATGAAAGTACTAAAGCAAACATAGAGAAAATGAATGAGAAATATCGTGCTTATGGTAGTAAGGGTAGAAAAGAGATAACATTTGAACCGGGTGATCTTGTTTGGTTGCACTTGCGCAAGGATCGTTTTCCTGATTTACGAAAGTCTAAATTGATGCCCCGTGCTGATGGTCCTTTCCGTGTGCTTGAGAAGATAAATGACAATGCATATAAGCTTGAGTTGCCTGCAGCTTTTGGGGTTAGTCCCACATTTAACATTTCAGATTTAAAGCCCTATTTGGGAGATGATGATGAGCTTGAGTCGAGGACGACTCCAATTCAAGAGGGGGAGGATGATGAGGACATCACTTCACATGATACACACATGGAGCCTCCACCTACAATTCAACTACAAGGACCAATCACACGCGCCCGTGCCCGTCGCTTGAACCATGAGGTTAATTCGTTCCTTAGCAACTTTGATTATATTTGTTTGGATAGGATGCTACTGAATACTAGTGATATTTTGTTGCTTAGGAACATGGGAGATGGAATAGGAGAGTTGGAGTTGAAGATGGAGCCGCGCGGATGATTTGAAGTCAAGAATTCGCTGGTTCGGACTACATCGACCACCTTTCACCAAAATGGGCATAACTTCCTCATACGAAGTCCGATTGGCGCGTTCTTTGACTTTTTGGAAAGCTGAGGAGAAGACGGATTGTTTGCCGTTCGTTTCACCTCATTTGGAGTCTCGAGTCGTCCTGTGTATTTAAAACAGTACTGCGTGACAGAACTGGGCCATGTTGGCCATAATCTGAGTCTGTACGTCTTCTAGCCCACAGCCCAAGTCTGTTCCCCTTCCACAGGCCGCCGCCCTATATATTCTAACGCCAGCCAACTCTAGGGTTAGGTTTTGCTTTGTTGCATCTACACTGTTGTGTTTAGATCCCGCCTCTTGCACCGGACCGATTGGCTGCTGCATTGGCGTTTGTGAAACCTCACCTTATCTTCGTTTGTCTGTGATTTTGGCATTCGATTTGTATCCTTCCTGTTCTTGCTTGTGTTCTTGGGTTCGCTTGCAGGAATTAGCCTTCGTGGCGAGGTCAATCGCGTTCTGCGTGGTTGATAACCAACGGAGACAGTGGTGTAACGATTGCAAGGTTTTGATCCGCCGGACCGGAGCCTTGGATCGCCAACGTCGAGATTCTCCACCAACCCAAGTTTATCCTTTACCTAGCGGAAGATCGGGACCACTCCCCCATTAGGGTCGAAGCGTACTTTCTGCAACTCAGGATGCAGTGGAGACTCGGTGTCGAAGGAAGCATTCTCCGGGTCTTCGGGATAAATAACCTCGTCATCTTCGGGCACTTCAGGAATGATTGGGGTGTCTTGAGAATGAAGCCTATTTGCAGCTTCTTGCTGCCACCTTGCTACTTCGGCTTGGAGACTGGCCATTTGAGTGGCCATATCACCAAGATTGTCTTCATCTCCTCCGGAAGGGTCTTCCATGTCTTGAGAACTGTAAGGATCAGTTCGAAGTGGAACTTGAGGTGGAAGAGGGACTCCGGCTGGCTGAAGTATAGATGGAGTTGGCGGAGGAACTCCGTATGCTCGAGGAAGAGGAAACCCTTCCGGAGTTTGAGGTGGAGGAAACGTCGAAGGTCCTCCGACCTCAACTGTGTCTGAAGATCTTGCTCTAGAAGTCCGAGGGGACCTCCGAATGGGATTACTACCTGCACTCCACTTAGGAGGCATGGTTTAAGAACTTGGTAGAGAACGAAGTTTTTTAGGACTAGGTTCCCCACGGACGGCGCCAACTGTTGGCGTAAAAGATTACGCTAACAGGTTTCTGAAGATTAGAAACTAACAAACGAAGTGTTTGCGAAGGAAACTATTCCAAGCCTCTGAAAGGATAATAACTTAGAATAGTTTGAAAGTGTGTATTGAATAACTTATATTCGGTCCTTATTACAGGGTAAAACGGGGAGTATTTATAGGCCCAAACATTAAGGAAAAGACCCTTTTACTCCTCTATTACAACCGACATAGTGGAAACTATTCGGTACCCTTAATAGGGCTAAAATGGTAAAATACTAATCTAATGAGAAAAATTATAAGTCTTCCATCTTAGCTGGCAAAGAAACTCTCGGAAGAGTCCAAGTTCGAAGATATACTCCGAATTGGAGTCCGTCATCATACTTCGAACTTGACTCAATGCATCCTAGGAGTCATATGCTGGAAATCTTGGACTTAATCACCAACCTTTGTCTTGTTACTATAATAACCCTGAAGATGGAATATTTTCCCCCAACACTTAGCTACTCCTATGGCAAGGAAGTAGATTGAAATGTACAAGAACGATTCAAAGCGAGGGCATTGTGTTGATATGAAAGCAGGGGGCCTCTTGAATCGGCCTCACCCCTATATTTATAGGGGCTGGTCTCACCTAATTTGAGTAGGATTCGGCCAGGTGGTTAAGATTTGGATAAGAGATCTCACCTAATCTGAGTAGAATTCTGCTAGGTGGTTGAGATTTGGCTAAGAGATCAAAACAGACGAATTATCCTAATCTGAATAGGACTTTGCTGGCCGGAGTGGGCCTCCGCAGTCCTTGCCGAAGCTAGTCTATCGGGCCAAAGCCCACATGCCGCTGAAGGGGCCCACTGGCCAAAGCCTGCCTGTGAAGCAGGCCTCCAAAGGTGCTGTCGAAGCCCAACGTAGGATGGGCCTTTGGCACTTTAGGGCTTCGGCCTATGTGGGAGATGGCATATTTTCAGCCCAAATTACCAAAATTTATATTTCGACAATTTTGACCATTAATGCCAAATTCGAGCGTCAACAGATAGGTTATTTTCTTGGGACGAGGTTGAGTATATATGTTCTTGGGCTTGGTGGTGTTGAAAGCAGGCTTTTTGGTGTTGGAGGGTCTAGGTAAAGATTCAGGTGATGTGTGAAGGTCTTTGAGCTTGGGAATCTAGATGGGATTCTTGGGTGGAGCTTTGGGTTTTTCATGGATCATTCCATCTCTCGATTGATTGGTTTTGAAGGACTCGGTGGTGTGGGTCTTGGGATATCTTTCCTTTGGACTCAGCTTAATCCACTCCACCGCCTTGCTCAACACACTATCAAAATCAGCCTTGGTATAGGTGTACCCAATGCTGAAACCATCTTCTCTTTTGAATTGTTGGATGATCATCCCTAGTTGAGGCTATCTAGCATTCACCCAACTCAGGATCTATCAGAGGTAAAAGTTCTCATTCTTAGCACTAGCTATCTCTTCTCTTAAAGAAGCCAATATCTCCACCTGAGCTAGGCAGACCCCACACTCATCATCTAGTTGGGCATACTTTCCTAGCTTTCAAATCTCATCATTCTTTTCAGTTAGATCTTTCTTAAGAGACTGGTAGTCCTCACAGATGGTGGAAGGAACTAACAAAATCTCTAGACTGGACCTGGTCTGCACCAACTCTGCTCTAAGCCTCTCAAGCTCACACACATGTCCATCACACTTCAATCTCAGCTCAGCAAGATCAGATAAAAAAGGACAGACTGTCCTTACAGGCACGACAACTGAGGCTTGAGCATCTTTTATCTCCAATTGAGCACTTTCAAGCTTAGTGGCCCAAGCATATCTCTCATCGACTCTTTTGGTGTACCTGGACTAAAGAGAAGTCAGGTCACCTAGCAGTTTCTCACAAGTGGGACACTCAGCATCATCAGGCAAGTAAGGAGAAGAGGTAAGACTCTCAATCTTACTATTAGGAATAGAAAGCTCACTAATAAGATCATCTAGCCTCTTCTTGCCCTTTCTAAGCAGTTTTTTATGATACTTTAAATCCTTATAGTTTTCCTTAAGTAAATCAAGGATCTCAAGCTCATGAGGAGTTGGCTCCTCGTTGTTGTTGTCAGAGTCAGTATCGGAGCGGTTGGAGTTGTCCTTGTCCTTAAGAGTCATGTTGGAAAAACTATTGCTGGACTTACTGTGTTGATGTTGGGTGTTGTTCTTGTGCTTGTGCTTGCCCTTGTCGAAGATGAAGCAAAGAGTAGTAAAACAACTCATGTCCTTCTTCTTCCCTTTCGTTATGATGATCTCCTCATCACTTAAGCTCGATGAAGAGGGAGAAGATGATGATCGCTTGGCGTAGTTTTTCTCCATCTCGGTGAAAAAAGCCTTGTCTCACCTCTAGTAGTCCTTTAGGGCCTTTCAGAAGAATTGTCTTGGGATTCTTCTTGGAGTAGTCATTCTTTCTAGAGCTAGCACTGATGCCCTTGTTCTAGTAGTTCAACTTCGGGCAATCAGCGATGAAGTGGCATGGACCACCACACTCAAACCATCTATGCTTGGTGTCAGACTTCTTGCTCATCCTCTTGTCGTACATGCATCACACATGGTTGTTTAAGAGGCAGAGGTCACCGTCTCCCAAGGTCTCAAGCTCTCTTTAGTGATAGACATTAATGAAGAAAGAGCATAACTAAGAGAAGGTGAGTATCAGCGGTGGTCGTAAAGGCCAAACTCTTGGAGCAAGATCTAGTGAGATTTGATCCCAACTAGATATCCACCGTAGAGGCCTTGAGCTTGCTAAAAACCTCTGCGACTGTCAAGATATCATAAGTGGCACTTTCAACAATGGATGATACCTTGATCTCTTAGACCTTATGATCTAAGGTATGAAACTCCTTAAGAGCATGTTCGTGGTATGTCACCAATTGATCATTCTCAGCTTTGTTAGCACAAAGCTAATTGATGATCGATTGAAAACGACCAAACAAGTTCTCAACAGATTCACCCATTTTCTGTGTGAAGTTTTCATACTCACGCTGGTAGGTCTGATAAAGTCTAGCCTTGACCTGAGTTGTTCCCTCATGGTGTGCCTACAGGGTAGACCATATATCTCGAGCAGTGTGAGATGGCTCACACGCTCAAACTCACTAGGACCTAAACCAAAAAACAAAATGTTAACTGTCTTGTTGATGTTCTCATGCTGGGCGACTATTACCAGAGTAGATCGCTCAACAAGAGGATCGCTCAACATTCAAAAGTATAGATCATTTGTCATTCACTATCATATCATCCAAAAGACAACATGTAAATTGTGAAAATAAACCAGATGAGTTAATTACCTATTGTAGCAGAAGTAGATGTTGACAAAGAACTATCTAGACCGGTGAATCACTTCATGTATACGCTTCCCGAGGATAAACAATGTTCAAGCTTAGGCGAAGCACTTGATATCGATGGCCTCTATTCGTAGCTGGAAATCTATTAAGACACAGAGTAGTCGAAATTTTTCTCATGAAGATGATGCCGATACAACATAGGAGTGGCGTCCAAAACGTAACAGACCGAAAGGAGCAAACAACTTCCTAATGGTCGAGCCCTGAGTGTATTGCACAGCAGCTTTGCGTGGGCATTGGATACAGGTGGAGCCAGAAGAAATAGTGTCTAGCACTGGTTTGGCCGATTGCCTGGCAAAGGCACACGCGTGGACACACGGAGTTAAACGGTGGCGAAGAAAACCAAGGCAGGTTGTGAAGGTGCCATTCGCGCAGGATAACGTCTAGCCATCAATATGCACCTGTCGCTTGATGTGACTAGACAACGAAGAAACACGCACGTCAGAGTAAAAATCCAGGCGGCGATACTATGCAGCGGAAATCAAATAGATAGAAAAAATCAATAGCAAAGCCACTCGGTGGCAGAAACAAAACAAATGGCGGTGTAGAAAAAAAATGCTGGTGGCACTCAAAGCCGGTGGCGCACGATAGAGGAGGAGGGGATTTTTCGAAATAAAACCTGTTGGATTAATATGATAACCTAACCCTATGAAATGAAGTTTTTTTAGAAAAGAAGTGGGGTTTGCACTGTAGTTTTATTTTATTGATGAGTGATTGACAAATTTGCCTGATTTAATGGTCTAAACTTGTGAGTGCTTGTTGAGTTCACTAAGGAGATCAGTGTGTTCTGCGTGGAGATTCATGTTTTGTCTGTCTCAGTGTGTGTAGGGTTGTGATCTGAGACAACTATCAATGTTGGGTGATCACGGGCAAGTAGGGAGTTTGATGCCAAATAATCAAGGATGTCATGTGAAGTTGAGGGAGATGTGAGATGTGCACATGGAGATGGAGCAAGACATGGACGGACGGATTGTCGAGACAATGTGTTGACCAATTCAGCAGAAGAGAGGCCAGTGCAAGTGACAAGGTAGCTCGTGGGATCTAGAGCGGGAGATACTTGTTGGCGATCGAGTTCGCGGATTAGTGACACGTGTCGAAGATCTAGAGGACTTTGTTGGTTTAGGCTCAAAACCGTTGGATCAAGATCAAAGCATCTTAAAGCGGAGCCGTAGTTGCTACAAAATCTTCAAATCCGGACAAACTACCTTAAGATAGGATTTTACTTTTTAGTCCTGTGGGTCTTCGAGTCTGTAAAAAACTTTAGGAGTATTTGTGTCTTTTCTTATTTTTGAATTGCCTATAAAAAAACACCTAGTCCTAGAGTTTTTACCAATTCTTTTGGAATGAAATATCTGAGTTCAGTTTATAGGCCAGGACGAAATTTTTTGCTTCAGCAATGCATAGACCACTGTAGTTCGGTCTTTATCGGTTTTATTGATTCACTAAGAAAACCAGAGTTCTGGTTTTTCTGGAGGTTTCTGTTTTTCAAAGGGGATCCAGTTTCCTCTCGACTGCAGCCAGACGCGCGAAGCTTCTCACGCTGCAGAGGAAGCTGGAGCTCGGCGCTGGTTTTCCTCAGACACGTGGCGGGGTGCTGCGTTCAACGCGGTGGATGCGTGCGTGGCTTAGCATTGCAAAACACGGAGGAGCGCGCACGCGTGGCATTCGACGATTTGCTGAGCTCGGCTGAAGGAAGGGTTAAACGCAGAGATATTTGTGGAGGACTCACAGTGCACGCGCCGGAACTGTATGCATAGTAACTTCTTTCTCCATCCTCGTGCATGTTCTATTATTCCAGCTGAATATTCTATGTTAGAATCAATTATTTCAAGAAAGTTATTTTTTGTTTGCACTTTGAATATTTAATGATATATATGTGATTCAAGTACATGTCATGTGTTTCATTAAATACTTGTGAACTATGGATGTTTAGTTTGTGCTTTATGAAATGTTTGTGATTGATGAATGTTTTCTTAGTACTTGATGGTTTGCATGGCTAGCCTGTGAGTAGATTTTAACATGCGTCTCTATGTGATTCAAGTACATGTCATTTTTTTCATTAAATACTTGTGAACTATGGATGTTTAGTTTGTGCTTTATGAAATGCCTGTGATTGATGAATGTTTTTTTAGCACTTGATGGTTTGCATTGCTTGCCTGTGAGTAGATTTTAACCTGCCTTGTGTGCTTTGTACGGGAGTCTTCTCAATATGTACATCGGTTTTTTTGAAGGCTAGATTATTTTCAGTGCTTGTAATCTCTCATTCTATCACATCAGTTCATATCTGATAGAAGAGTGATAGCACTAGTTTTCTCTTGAATTTTGCTATGAACATTTATTTGCTTCCGCTTGTTCTTATGGAGGAGTATTGGGTGTTTAGAAAAATGCCATCAATTTGAAAGAATTTGTTGAGGCTCCTATTCACCCCCCTCTAGTCGTCCGTTTCAGTCCTACAATTGGTATCAGAGCAGGTTAAGATCACTAGTTGACCTTAACCGATTTTGTGATCTATTGGTGACATGGACAGAGTCAGTAAAATTCCTCTATTTGATGGGATGGATTTTACATACTGGAAGGTGCGCATGGAGGCTTATCTACAAAGCCAAGGAAGTGCAATTTTGGAGATTGTGGATTCACGATATTGCATCCCTAAGACTCGTACTACTTAGGCTGAGAAAGATCAGTATACTGCTAACTACAAAGCTAGCTAGAAATATATTTTGCATCAGTTTGAGTTAAAATGAGTTCGATAGGGTGCCACACCATCAAACTTCTAAGGAGATTTGGTCCACTCCGCTGTTTTTCATGAGGGCACATCTCAGATCAAGGATAGGCGCCAAAGCACTTACAATCAACAGTACCAAATGTTTGTGCAGAGTCTTGGTGAATCTATTGATGCCCTGTTTTCCTGTTTTGATGCCATCATGAGTACTCTTCGTTCCACGGGTGTGTTTGCTTACTTTGATCATGAGAGGGATATCATGCTTCTCTATGCTCTTGATTGTAGCATATGGGAAGTGAAGATATCCAGCATTAAGGAATCGACAAGTTACGACATATTAACTTGTGATGAACTCTTTTGCAAGCTCAAGTCCACTGAGATTGCAAAGACATCTCATCAAGGACTTAGAAAATCTTTGCCACCATCCATGGCACTAGTTTTTGGTTCTAGCAGTGGCACCTCATCTAGAGGTATTGCATCTGGTACTTTTGGGTCTTATGTATTTGCTGGTGGCTTTGCTTTGTCCTCTCTAGTCTCTCTCACAAAAGAGCAGGTGGACACTCTAGATGATGAGGACCTTGCTCTCATTGTCAAGAAGTTCACCCGGTTCTATAATGATAGAAGGGATAAGAGAGGAGGCTCTCAGGGGTGTTTTAAGTGTTGGGATACATCACATATTAAAGCTAATTGCTCTAAACTCAAAAAGAAAGATGAGAATGAGCATAGGAACCAAAAGAGAGACAAGAAGACCTACTTCAAGAAGAATTGTGACAAGCTGGCTAAGAGAGTTGCTGTAACACCCCAAATTTTCAAAGGAATAAAAATATTATTTAATGTATTTTCCTAGAAATTATTTATTTTGGAAATACCTTTAATACCCTCCTTTACCATTTTGAACTACAACATAGAGGAAATGGCCAAACCAGGAGCTGAAATTTTTTATGGATGATCCTAAGGCTAAAATATATTTTTGAGAATTTTTACAAATTTTTATCAACCTTGGAAGTAGCCCTAAGATTTTAATCTATTTTCTGGAATTATTTTTATTCAGAAATACATTGAAAATAGTAATGGGCCTCCCTCCTCCCTTCTCTCTCTCCCGGCCGGCCCAGCCCGTCACCCTCGCCGGCCTCAGGCTGACAGCCCGATCCCACCTGTCGGCGCCAACAGTCCCCTCTCGCGCCCGAGCCCGGCCCCATCCGTCAGTCGCCACCCTCACTCGCTCGCGCACGCTGCCTGGTGGACCCCGTCTGTCAGGCCCTTCGTCCCCGCGGGATCCACCCCCAAATCCCCCCCTCACCGGCCGAAGCCCTAATCCCGCCTCGGATCCGCCCCCACCGGCCCCCTCCTTTTAATCCATCGTCGGCAATGAATTCCCCTCAACGCGCTGACTGTTTCCCTCTCTTCAATTCTGACCAATTCGCGTCTAGATGAGTTGAACCCTTGCAACCGAGCTGGCCGGCGTTTAATAACGCGTTTACTCCCGGCCACCGCCAATTACGCCCTCTCTGCCCCCGCCGACGACCCTATTTAAACCCCCTGGTCGTCCGCATTGCACCCCTACACTCACACGCTGCGAGAACAAACAGAGCACTTGCATTTCGAGTTTTAGCGCACCACCGCTGCCCACACTCCAGCCGTCGCTCGCCGTCGTCGGAGTACCCCTCCATCCTCACTGACCACACCGCTGTGACCACAAGGACCTCACCGACCTCGGCCACTGCTCCATTGCCGACGAACCCCGCCAGAACGCCATCGCCGACGAGGACCCGAATACCCTCGCCACCCTCGCTCGTCGCCGGCCACGCTCCGATGACCCCAAGCCCCTCCAACGGTACCCTGTTGACCCCCTTAGTGTACTGGCTCCGTTTTAGCCCTTAGAACCGACCGCCGTAGCCCGCCGTGGTCGCTGTACCGCTCACCGTCACTGGAGAAGACGACCGACATGGGTCGAGTACCCGTGCCGTGTCGGATCTGATCCCGACCGTGCGATCGTGATCGGACGACGCCTGTGACCCCACGTGCGCGATCTAATCCGCACCGTCGGATCTGAATGAAACGTTACATTTTAATCTCGCGCGTTCATTTCTATATAAAACCCATGTTTAATCCGAGCCGTTCATTGCGTACCGGTTCGATGTTTTAATCTCAGCCATCCACGTCGACTTAAACGCCCCGCCTCACCCTTGCGCGTTGGATCTGCATCCAACGGTCTAGATTGGGCCGGACCACGCGCACAGTGCGCGGGTTCACCGTGGGCCCGGCTCACCGTGGACCCGAGAGGTTTTAAATTTTAAAAAATAAATTCCAGAAACTGTTTAAAACTTGTAAAATTCATATCTAGCACATTTGAACTCTAAAAATTGCCATTTCAATTCCAGAAATTTTATAATTTTATTCTCTACACTTTAGTTCACTAAAAACAATATGTTACTTTAGACTTTTTCATGTTTATTTAAGTAAGTATTCAAATGCCCTTAAGATAAAATGTAAATTCAATTATTTAAATTTCAGTAAAAGTTTATATTTAATCCTTTATGTTCATGTACTGAAGAACACTAATTTGTCCATGAACCTTTCATTTTAAAATTTATTAGGAGACTTAAAATGAGACTACCCACATTTAAAACCCCTCTTATAAAGGACAACCTTTCATTTTAATCCCTTCTAAATTATTCATAAAATAAATTTCAGAAGATTCAACCACTTGATTTTTCTTTAAATTAAACCAACTTAAACCTAGGTTCTTGTTGTGTGATTTTATATTGTTTAAATTGAATGTTGTATTTATTTTATTTTACTTTAATTATATTGGGAAGACTACGACGACACCGAGGAGCCGGAATACTTCCCGGAAGTTCCTCCCTCTCCCTTCGCTGAACAAGGCAAGTCACCAAACAACATTTTTGAGCATATTGAACCCATGTTTTATTAAACTATTGCTAAAACACATCGGGTATACATGCATTAGCCAAATGGAACCCTTAAAATATATTTATTTAGGATCCCCCGACCTTGATGTGCAACCCAAGCCATGCTATCTCGCCTAACCTCCTTGTCACCACATGATTAATATTATTAGCTAGTGTCCAATGTACTGACATAATCGCTATAGGATAAAAATGAGTCGTAGCAACTTGGTTCTACTATATGATCTCCATTACTTCTTATCCTTGGAATTCTGTCGGTGATGAGTTATGGTTGTGAGTGTATGCATGGTGGGTTCCGGGTGCAAGCTAGGGCATTGGTCGGTAGTACCCGGGCACTATAAGGACCTGTCTGCGGGATCCGTTGCAATACACTTCCGTACTAACCACAAGTCTAATGGGTAAGTCCTAACTAAGGTATGGAGTGTTCCAAACCGAGGCCACCATTTCGAGATGGATCAAGCAGCACCTGCGGGTGGCTTGTGCCGACGTGGCGCAAAAGGGGGTGCGACGTTAGCCGGGATGCGGCCCGGCACGCCGGCGAAACCTAGAGCGGGTGGTTATCGCTTGGAGCATTTCATGCTGAAGTTTTGGCACGAGTTCCCGTGGTATGGGTCATCTCGTTTGGGAAGGGTGCGTGCCTTGTGGGTACAGTAGTACATCTCTGATCAGAGTCATTAATCTTTTCGAAAAGCCGAGCCCACGGTCAAGGGCGGGTTGCGTGACATCCCACAGTTAGATTACTTTGAATATGTATGTGCATGATGGTTTGACATGTAAGGACTGTTGTGCGAGGAGGTAAAACGTACTCCTCGAGTTAGGAGATGTTATTGTTGTTCATGTTTACATTTCCGCATGATTAAATCTGACTACACTAATTGCAACAACTGAAAATGTACTTTTCCGCAGTGCTAGCCATTACTCCCTCCTTTGTTATTACCTTGCATTATTACTTGCATTTGCGGTGGCTTGTTGAGTACTTTTTGTACTCATACCCGTTGAACACCACAGAGGATGCCTACTATGAAGACGGTCTGGAGTAGCGACCCAGTCAAGCAAAGATCCTGAAGAAGACGTTCGTCATGCATTTTTATTACCTTTATTACTGTTTTTATTAAAATTCTGATGTAATAACTATGGTCTGCGTACCATGAATACTGTCGTATGTACGATTGTCGCATGATGAACCTCTTGTATTATTGTTTTTCTACGGAAATTCAATAATGTCTCGATTTCGATAAATCGGGGCGCCATAGTAGCTAAGGCAACATCTAGAGATTTCATGGCTGCATTGAGATATATCGACACTTCTTCAAGTGAAGAGCCAAGCTTTGATGAGGATGAACCATAGAAGGAGGAGAAGAAGAGTAAGGACTTCACCGGCCTCTACTTCATGGCCGACAACATCAACAACAGCGACAATGAGCCTAACTCAACTGAGGTAACACTATCCTATGACTAGCTTTTAGTTAAAGTTGATGAATTGAATGATGCTTTAATTGGTCAGGATAGGTTACTTGTGAAAGATGCTATAGAACACAAAGAACTTAGACTTAGACTTGATTATGTTTCCACTGAATATGCCATGCTTAAGTCTAAGTTAGATGATACTGAATGTGAGTCCTACTGCGTTGTCATGAGTGAGCTTGCTAGGCTATGTTCTGTGCATGCTCAAACTATCGATAAGCTTGAGATTGCACAGAAAGAGCTCACTGTGGTGGAGTCTAGACCTATGTCTTTAGATGCTCTTTCAAATTTTCATTTGCTTATTGAGAGTATTGTGTTAAGGGACAAGCATGTTAAGGAACTAGAGTCTAGATTAGATAATGCTCAGAGTTCTAAGGATGTGCAGCCTGAATGTCCCACCTGCATTATCCTCATGGACAAACTTAGCTTTGCTAGAGGACAAGCCGAGAAACTCATGACTGAAAATGAATCCCTTCTCTCTATGGTGAACAAGTGTACTGAGGGAAACAGTAGGATGGATTTTCTCTTTGCCAAGACCAATATTTCTACTGACAAGGCTAGGTTAGCTCTAGGGTTGGGTTTTGAGAGAACCACTTCAGACAGTAAGGGCAAAACTGTGTTCACTCCACCAACTACCCTTGAGGAAGAGAGATCCATGTTAGACACTCCACATAAAGCCAAGAACCCCATCAAGCCTTCCAAGAAAGTACCTCCTCTACCCAAGAGAGCTGCTAAGCCAAAACATAGAGAGCCTGTCAGAAAAGCCAAAGTTTTCAATGCCTAGCCCCCAAGTGGATTTTTCATTGTTCTTATTGTCAAAGCGTGAGTCATTTGATTGCCTTTTTCTTTTATCACATGAAGGACGAGCAACACTCTTGGGAAATGAGTGCAAGGGACATGTATCTTCCACTTGTTGGTATACATGAGCCTGTATCTTATATCCTTCTTGTTTTCATGAGGCACATCATTTTCACTCCTAAGGATTTGCCAAGCGTGGTTTTCACCATGGCTCATATGGTGTTAGACTACGTGTAAGAGGTTTTGGTCATTGACAAGTTGGGAGGCCATGTCGTGATTCTGGTTTTCATCATGGTGGTAGACCACGTGCTTTATATTGTGATTTACATTGCACTGATGTGTAGTCTACTGCTTTTACTTTTGCCCCTTGAGTTTCTCAATGATGGATTACTAGAATGTTTTTTACTTACCCTAGAACTAAGTACCCGATATGTTTTCTACTTGTGTAGATGGAAGACGAAGGACTAGAGAAAAAGTGGATCATGGATTCCAGTTGTTTGTGCCACATGACCGGGAAAACATCATGGTTCTCCAACCTGACCTTGACCTAGCAACGTTAGTACATCACCTATGGTAATAATCGAAGGAGTAGAGTGAAATGCAAAGGTATGGTTAGAATTAATGAAAATTTCATTCTCAAAGATGCCGCTTTGGTTGAGGATTTGAGATACAATTTGCTTTCTATATCTCATTTGCTTCATGAGGTCTTGGAAGTGCGTTTCAGATGCGATACTTCACAAGTTCTTGATTCTTCTAGCGCTTTGGTGTGTCAGATTTCAAGAATACGGTGAGTATTTGGAGCTGTCTTTTCTGAGTATTTTGGTTCTTCTTATTGCCTTATTGAAAAACCTTCTTTTTCTCATTGCCTTATTGTGAAACCTTCTTCTGAGCTCTAGATATGTCATAGGAGACTAGTGCATATGAGCTTTGACTTTCTCGCTCGACTATGTGTCCTAGGTCTGATCCGAGGATTGACCAAGCTCAAGTTTGAGAAGAATCTTGTTTGTGCTCCCTGTCTACATGGAAAGATGATGGTCGCCTCTCATTCATCAATCAATGTGGTGCATTGAAGTGTTTTCACACTTTCAGAGCTTAGCTTTGAGACTATTCACTAAACTGCCTGGTGCATTGAAAGCAATAAGAAGTGATAATGGTACCGAGTTCAATAATAGTTTCTTTGTTTACTTTTGCCTTGAGCATGACATTGAACATCAATTTTCTGCTCCAATGGTTCCTCAACAAAATGGAGTTGTTGAGAGAAAGAACCGCACTCTAGTGGAGATGGCTAGGATGATGCTCGATGAGCATAGTACTCCTAGAAGGTTTTGGGCTGAGGACATGAGCACTGCTTCTTATATCTCCAACCGGATCTTTTTGCGCTCACTTTTGAATTTTACTTCGTATGAGATACGTTTTGGTAGGAAACCCAAAGTTACTCATTTTAGAGTGTTTGGATGTCGGTACTTCACTCTAAAATGTGGGAATCTTGACAAATTTGAGTCACGTTCTTCTAATGGTATGTTTTTTGTTATTCACTTCATGGTCATTCATATCGTGTTTTTAACCCTGATACTAATATTGTCATAATTTCATGTGATGTGACGTTTGATGAGTCTTTCCACTATGTTAGTACTTATTTTGAGCTTGCCAGTAAGCAGGATATGGATTAAACCATCTTTGAAGAAGATCCATTAGAACTCAAAGAACTTGAGGATGATCCCCTACATCCTACTACAGCAACCCCTGAAGCAAATCCTACATCTTCTACTTCAGCAAGAGGGCCTGAAGCATCGACTTCAGCAAGCATCTATTAAACTCTAGCAAGTGTTGAGGGGGAGATTATCTCTCAATGAGAAGCTCCTCTTCGGATTCAGCGACATCACCCTCTTGAGCAAACTCGATCTCATGCTCATTTTGCTGATTATGCATTTGTCGCTTCTTTTGAGCCTCTTGATGTTAGTCATGCTTTATCTGATTCAAGTTGGATCAATGCCACGTGTGAGGAGTTAGAAAAATTTGATAGAAACTAAGTATGGGTTCTTCTAGTTCCACCTCCTAACATTCATATAATTGGCACAAAATGGATTTTCAAAAACAAATAGGGGGATGGGTCTATTGTGAGAAACAAGGCTAGGCTTGTTGCTCAGGGTTACTGTAGCACCCCAATTTTTCAAACAAATAAACATATCATTTAATCCAATTTCCTGGAATTAATTATTTTGGAAATACCTTTAATGCCCTCCTTAAACTCTTTGAACTAGAACCTAGATGAAAAGACCAAACCAGGGGCTAGAATATTTTGTATATGATCCCAAGGCCAAGATATATTTTTGGGAATTTTTACAAATTTTTATCAACCTTGGAAGTAGCCCAAATATTTTAATCCATTTTCTATAATTATTTTTAATCAGAAAATCATTTAAACAGTAACAGGCCTCCCCCTCCCTTTCTCTCTCTCCCGGTCGGCCCAGCCCGTTACCCCCGCGTGCCTCGGACTGACACCCCGTCCACACCTGTCGGTGCCAACTGGTTCCCTCTCGCAGCCGAACCCGACCCCACCTGTCAGTCTCCTCACTCGCGCGCTCGCGCCCGCTGACCGCCTTGGCCCACCTGTCGGATCCATCTTCCTCGTGAGATCCGCCCCCAAATCCCCCCCCCTCGCCGGCCGATACCTTAGCGCGCCTCGGATCCATTGCTCCTGACCCCCTCCCCTCAAATTGAGCCCGGCGTTAAGTCGCCCGATCCCCGGCGACCGCTTCCCCTTTTTAATTCAGCCGAATCGCGTCAGGGTTCAGTGAACCCCTTTTGTAACCGAGCTCGCCGCCGTTTAAAACCGCGTTTACTCCGGTCTCCCCCGATTACGCCCCCCTGCCCCCGCCGGTGCCTCTATTTAAACCCTACGCCTCCACCGCGTCCAGCCCCCACGCCAATTCGCAGCGAGAACGAACAGAGCACTCACAATTCAGTTTTTAGTGCACCACCATCACCCGCTCTCCAGCCACCACTCGCCGTCGCCAGAGACCCTCTCCGTCCACACCGACCACACCGCTGCGACCGCAAGCGCCACCCCAACCTCGGCCACCACTCCGTCATCAACGAACCCCGCCGGAACTCCACCGCCGACGAGGACCCGAACGTCTTCGTCGCCTCCGCTCGTCGCCGGCCACGCTCTGTCGACCGTTCGCCCCGCCAACGGTACCCTCGTGATCCATATAGTGTCCTCTTTCCGTTTTAGGCCTTAGATTCGACTGCCATCGCTCACTATGGCCTCTGGCCCGCTCGCCATCGTCGGAGAAGACGACCGGCATGGGTCAAGTACCCATGCCGTGTCGGATTCAATCCCGACCGTGCGATCGCGATCGGACGACGCCAGCCTCACCACGTGCGCGATTTAATCTGCACCGTTAGATCTGATCGAAGCGGTACGTTTTAATCTCGTGCGTCCGTTAGTTTTAAAAACCCGCGATGGATCTGGGCCATCCATCGCGTACTGGTTCGATGTTTTAATCTCAGCCGTTGATCGCAACTTAACAACCCGCCTCGCCCCCGCGCGTTGGATCTGGATCCAACGGTCCATATTGGGTCGGACAATGCGCACAGTGCGCGGGTTCACCATGGGTCTGGCTCACCGTGGACCCGAGACTGTTTAGGGATTTAATTTAAATTCCAGAAATGCTTTTAAACTTCTAAAATCCATATCTGGCGCATTTTAACTTCAAAAATTACCATTTCAATTTTAGAAAATTTGTAATATTATTCTCTACATGTTCAAACAGTAAAAACAGTAGGTTTACTTTGGATATTTCATGTTTATTTAATAAAGTACCCAAATGCCCTTTAAGGAAAATTTTAAATTTAATTATTTATATTTCAGCAAAATTTATATTTATTCAATTCCTGTTAATTTAATGAGACCCCAACACTTTCTCTGAAGATATTATTTTAAATTAATTAGAAAACTTAAAATAAGTTTATTCACCATTAAAACCCCTTTTATGAAGAACAATGTTCCCTTTTAGTTCATTTTTAAATTATTTATAAATTAAATTTCAGAAACTTAACAACTTGGTTTTCTTTAAATTGAACCAATCAAAACCTATGTGTTTGTTGTGTGGTTTTGCATTGTTTAAATATAATGATTGTATTTATTTCATTTCATTTTATTTTATTTATATTGGGAAGACTACGACGCCGCCGAGGAGCCGGAATATTTCCCGGAAGTTCCTCCCTCCCCATTCGCCGAACAAGGCAAGTCACCGAACCAACCTTTTGAGCATATTGAACCCATTTTTATTAAACTGTTGCTAAAACACATAGGTTATACATGCATTAGTCAAATGAAACCCTTACAATATATTTATTAGGATCCCCTGACCTTGATGTACAACCCAAGCCATGCTATCTCGCCTAACCTCCTTGTCACCATATGATTAGTATTATTAGCTAGTGTCCAATGTATTGACACGATTGCTATAGGATTAAGAACGAGTCGTAGCAACTTGGTTCTACTATATGATCCCCGTTATCCTTATCCTTGGAATTCTGTCGGTGATGAGTTGTGGTTGTGAGTGAATGCATGGTGGGTTCCGGGTGCAAGCTAGGGCATTGTTCGTTAGCACCCGGGGCACTATAAGGACAGGTCCGCGGGATCCATTACAATACACTTCCGTACTAACCACAAGTCTAATGGGTAAGTCCTAACTAATGTATGGAGTGTTCCAAACCGAGGCCACCATTTGGAGATGGGTCAAGCAGCACCTGCGGGTGGCTTGTACCGACGTGGCGCAAAAGGCGGTGCGACGTTAGCTGGGATGCGGCCCGACGCGCCGGCGAAACCAAGAGCGGGTTGTTATCGCTTGGAGCATTTCATGCTGAGGTTTTGGCACGAGTTCCCGTGGTATGGTTCATCTCGTTACACTTTGGTGTTTGGGATGAGTGCGTGCCTTGTGGGTACAGTAGTACATCTGTGATCAGAGTCTTAACTCTTTTCGAAAAGCTGAGCCCACGGTCAAGGGTGGGTTGTGTGACATCCCACAGTTAGTTTACTTTTGATATGTATGTGCATGATGGTTTGACAAATAGGGATTGTTGTGCGAGGAGGTAAAACGTACTCCTCGAGTTAGATGATGTTATTGATGTTCATGTTTATTATTCCGCATGATAAAATTTGACTACACTAAATGCAATAACTGAAAATGTACTTTTCCGCACTTTTAGCCATTATCCTTCCTTTGTTATTATCTTGCATTATTACTTGCATTCGCGGTGGCTTGTTGAGTACTTTTTGTACTCATACCCGTTGGACACACCATTCAGAGGATGCCTACTACGAGGATGGTCTAGAGTAGCGACCCAGTCAAGCAGAAAGATCTTGAAGAAGGCATTTGTCATGCAATTCTACTCTTATGATTGTTTTTATTAAACTCTGATGTAATAATTATGGTCTGCGTACCATGAATACTTGTCGTATATACGATTGTCGCATGATGAACCTCTTGTATTATTGTTTTTCTTATGAAATTCAATAATGTTCCGATTTTGTGAAATCGGGGCGCCACAATATGGTATCAGATCCGACTTGACTGTAGGAAGCCAAACGGACCAGCCTAGTTAATAGCTGCAGAAAATTATTTCTCGAAAATCTACTTTATAAACTTTGTTCCTCCCCTCACTTTTCTTCAACTTGTTGTTTTTGTAGATGCCTGTCTACCAAGTGCACAGCTACTGCTGCCACTTCGAGGGCTTCATCAGAGAGCTCCGTATGTTGCTCACCTTCCTCAGGTTCCTCTTCGAGCCCGAATTCCAGGGGGTATATATGGAAGAATTTGCCAGACCTTGCGACGTCTCCCTCACCGTCCATGGCTCCGAAGAGCACCTGCCACCCTACACCACCGCACTTGGGGGCCCGACTTTCGACGTCGCGTGCCAACGTGTCGCCCTCCAGGCCCTTATGGAGTTGAGGATGATCTATGATGATCGTCTTCAGAACTCGTCCTTTTGGCATGTACCGAAGCGTGCTCCCGGCGCCCACCGTAGTATCTACATCGGAGTTCACTCTGTTCGTGATCCGGTCATGGCCCAGCAGTCGCGTCTTCTTCAGGCCATGGATGACCTCCATACTGAGGCGGTGCTCGACGCCGACGAGCACCATGAGGCGGTTGAGTTTCTTCGTGAAGAGACAAAGAACTTGATCCAACAGAATGGCGAGCTGCAGTGGAAGATCATGCAGCTGCAGAAGGACATCGCAGAGATGGTTCCCCTCCTTCCAAGGAAGAGGAAACCCATCCGTGAGCCTGCCCCTCGCCCTAAGAGGATCCCGCCACACCCCTCCACCACCGGACCATCCACCGCCAGTGCTCCTGCACCACGCCCCGGCCTTGTCTCCGACCCGATCATCGAGAATTTTCTCGAGCCCACCATCCCTCGGGATCCGTGTACTCGTGTTTCCAAGAGGACGGAGACCGCCTCTGGTAGCGAGTTGGCGTTAGTTACCATTGTTTAAGTTAGAATGATTTTATGTATGTGGTGCTATCTACAACAACTTGTGTTGTAGGTAGAATAAAATAAGAGCTTGATTGTAATTAACTTTTTATACCACTAATATATATATATATATGTGAGCCCCATGGGCCATTTTGATTGCTGTTGGGGGAAAATACTCCATCTTCGGGGTTATTGCTATAACAGGACAAAGGCAGGTGATTGAATCAAAGGTTTCCAGCATGTAACTCTGGGAGTACATTGGATCAAGTTCGAAGTATGGAGGTGAACTCTAGTTCGGAGTATATCTTCAAACTTGGACTCTTTCGAGATCCTTCTTGCCAGCTAGGATGGAAGACTTATCTTCTTTCTCATCAGATTAGTCTTTTACCCTTTTAGCCCTATTAAGGGTACTGAATAGTTTCCACTATGTCGGTTGTAACAAAGGGATAAAAGGGTCTTTTCCTTAATGTTTGGGCCTATAAATACCCCCCGTTTTACCCTGTAATGAGGACGGAATACAAGTTATTCAATACACATCTTCGAACTATTTTGAGTTATTATCCATTCGGAGGCTCGAAATAGTTTATTTCACAAACACTTCGTTTGTTAGTTTCTAACTTTCAGAAACCTGTTAGCGTAATCTTTTACGCCAACAGTTGGCATCGTCCGTGGGGAACCTAGTACAAAAAACTTCGTTCTCTACAAAATTCTCAAACCATGCCTCCCAAGCGGAGTGCAGGTGGTAGTCCTACTCGGAGGTCCCCTCGGACCTCGAGAGTAAGATCTTCAAGCACGGTCGAGGTCGAAGGACCTTCAGTAATTCCTCCACCTCAAACCCCCGAAGGGATTCCCCTCCCTCGAGCATACGGAGTTCCTCCCCCAACTCCATTTATACTTCAGCCAGCCGGAGTCCCTCTTCCACCTCAAGTTCCACTTTGAACTGATGCGTACAGTTCTCAAGACCCAGAAGGTCCTTCCGGGGGAGATGAAGATGGTCTTGGTGATATGGCCGCTCAAATGGCCAGTCTCCAAGCTGAAGTAGCAAGGTGGCGACAAGAAGCCGTAGATAGGCTTCATTCTCAGGCCACCCCAGTCATCCCCGAACTGCCCGAAGACGACGAACTTCCTTTTCCCAAAGCCCCGGAGAACGCTTCCTTTGACACCGAATCTCCGCTGTATCCTGAGTTGCAGAAAGTGCGTTTTGACCCTAAGTTCAATATTCCGGAGATGAAGATCCTCGAGAGTTCGCCCGCTCTTATGCATTAGCAATTGAAGCCAGCGGGGGAGTGCGAGACACTATGGCCAAATGTTTTCCCCTAGCTCTCGAAGGAGTGGCACTACGGTGGTTCTGGTCTCTGAAGCCAGGATCAATCAGATCATGGGGAGAGTCTCTAAAGCCAGGATCAATCATATCATGGGGGGAGTTGAGGAAGAAGTTCGTGAGCAACTTTCAGGGTACCTTCATACCCCCAATGTCAACAGGAAGTCTTTTCCAGGTGAAGCAGCTCCCCGCAGAGACTTTAAGACAGTATTTCAAGCGCTTCGCTCATATGAAGTCACAAATTCGAGGGTTAACTACGTCTTCTGTAGTTGACGCATCTCGAGAGGGAGTTATTCATGCGGGCCTCCTTGATAAACTTCACAGGAAAAAGATATCTTTTGTTGCTCAGTTGATGTCCTATTTCGAGGAATATGCAAGGTCAGAAGAGGGGTGGCTTCGGAGAACTGCTGCAACTCCGTCAATACTGCAAGAAGTTAAGTTGGAAGTGAAGACTTCAACACAGCCGCAAGGGCTTAGCTTCAAAGCTCAGCACGACAGGCGTCGGGGGCAAAAGCATCCTCGTTCAGAAGTTTTGAACATTGCACCCCACAGAAATTTGCCCCAAGGGCTCCGCAGCCTTCAGGAAGCAAGACCAGCGGTTGGAGGCCACTAGGGAAACTGGCTGGCAAAGCCCAGACCTTTTTCTGCTGTGTCCATGGTGAGAATCAGAGTCACGCAACTGATGCGTGCAAATCTATACTTTCTTTAAGAGGAGAGTACTTGGAAAGAACTTTGGGTCGAGGCACTACTGACCGAGTTCCGACCGAAGTGCGTCCGAAGCCTGTCCAGGTTGTGGCACGAATAGAGAACTTCGACCATACAAGACGGCCTCCGGTGGTCAATGTTATGCCACCTCCGAAGCAGGAAGATGGACAAGATCAAGGGAAAAAAGTAGTCCTGCCCATCTCTGGAGGAGGGACCCTCGGAAGTATGTCGAAGAGGCAGAGAAGAGAATATGTTAGAGAAGTGGGCCATATTGGAACCTCTTCGTCTGCAGCTGCTATGCCTGAATGGTCCCATGTGCCAATATCCTTTTCTACAGATGATATAGCTGGTATAAAGTCTCCACATGCAGACCCACTCGTCATCACTGCCGACATAGCAGTGTTGGCGTAAAAGATTACGCTAACAGGTTTCTGTAGAAAAGAAACTAACAAACGAAATGTTTGCGAAGCAAACTGTTCTAAGCCTCCGAAAGGATAATAGCTTAGAATAGTTCGAAAGTGTGTATTGATTCACTTGTAATCGGTCCCTATTACAGGGTGAAATGGGGGGTATTTATAGGCCTAAACATTAAGGAAAAGACCTATTTACCCCTCTATTACAACCGACATTAAGGAAACTATTCGGTTTCCTTAATAGGGCTAAAATGGTAAAAGACTAATCTAATAGGATAGAAGATAAGTCTTCCATCTTAGCTGGCAGAAAAGATCCTGAAGGGCTTTGGTTCGAAGACATACTTCGAACCAGTGTCTGTCTTCGGGCTTCGAACCAGGTTCCGAGCATCTTCGAAGAAGGTCTTCGAACAATCTTCGAACTAGTTGGCTGTCTTCATGCTGCTTTAGCAATAACCCCGAAGATGAGATATTTTCCCCCAACAGTAGCCCCTCGAATACGCTTCTCCGTTCGACCTGTAACGTTAGGAGAGCAGTATACGGAAAGAAAAGATAACCAATCATAGGGGTTATTGATTTTCGTTTTATCTTCGAAATGCATGAAGATATGAACTTCGAATCAGTCATAAGGTGATTACCTTTCGAACCACCTTAGAACTGACTCAGGAAGTTCGAAAGTCTTTTCAGACTTAGAAAAAATAGCCGTTAGTTTCTGTTTCTAACGGAAGCTATATGAGGCGTTATTTTCGGAGGAGAATAACAGGCGGGAATGCGAAAGGGCAGAACTCAAACGGTAACAAACGGAAAGATTAGGCTATAAATAAAGAGCCCCAAAACTTACCCGATTACCTTTTCACCGCTTCTTCCTAGTCAAAAGCTTTTTGAGCCCTTCAAGTTCTTGAGCCCTAGTCTTTGAGTTCTTGAGCCCTAGTCTCCATTCCCTCAGATCAATCCGGCAATCGTGATGGTGAAGACCAAGGGATCTGCGCCTCCTTCGGCCTTGGCTCGGCAGCAGGCAGCTGCAGCAGCAGCGGCGGCGACATCGGCGGCGGCACCCTCGATGCGGACGACGATTTCCATGGCGGCAGGGGGGAGAAATCCCCAAATCCCCGACGACCAAGGTCTGTGCCCACCCTCAACCAAGTACTTGGATCAATCTTTTGAGTTGGGGCCGTCTACCTGCAAGAAAGAATCTTTGGCAATCACAGCGGGGGGAAAGATTAGTGATGGGGTTATGATTCGGAAGCCGGGCAAAGAATCGATTCCATCGCCGAGACCCGGAGAAGTTGTAGTGTTCGAAGCTTTTTTCGAAGCGGGCTTGGGCCTCCCGGCTGTGGATTTCTTAGCCGAAGTACTTGACTTGTTTCACGTAACCCTCCCCCAGCTGTCTCCGAATGCTGTAGCCAGATTAGCTATCTTCGAGTGGGCACTGAGAGCCGAAGGTTGTGAGGGGAGGGCTGAAATCTTCGCTGCGCTACATAGAGCAACTTGTCAGCCAAAGACCTTCGTAGGCTCCGGAGGTGAGAAGGTGGTGGTTTCCTTCGGAAGCATCAATTTTAGGCTTCGTGATGAATATGCCCTGCAATTCCCTGCTAAGGCCATCAATGCTAGATGGTACACCGATTGGGTTCTGAGGTGGTTTTATGCCGAAGTTGGAGTGAGTAGTCCTCTGGCCGGTCCCCTCAAGGAAATCCAGTTCCGGAAGGAAGCCTTAGTGCAACCCGACGAAGGCCAACTCGAGGCTCGCCTCAACTTGCTTCAGAAAATCAGCAGAAGGTTGAGCATGCGGGACTTAGCCGAAGAGTTCCTCGGACTTCAAATTCCTCCGTTGATGGCCAACTGGCCTATCGCCTTCGAGGATGACTCGGAAGGCGGTCTTCGCAAAATAAGCTATACTTCGAGCCCTGCAGGTAACTTCGAAACCAACATGCATAGTACATATTTACTTCGAAGAAAGATTAACTTGAATTATTTTTTAGCTTCTTCAGCCCCTATTACTTCAGAGCAAATTGTAAGGGCTTCGGAGAAGATTTTGGGTGCTCCAACTCCGTCAGAAAAAGAATGGCGAATCAAATTAGTCGGAAGTTGGGAGCGTTTTAACAGAGTATGGGGAATGCTGGAGTTGACTCCACCCCCTCTGATGGATTGGGTGCCTCAGGAGAAAGGCCCCAAGAAAAGAGTAGCTGAAGCCGGAGCTTCAGGTTCAGCAAAGACTCCGGTGAAGAAGGTGGCTCGAAAACCTAAGAATCTCGCACCTTTGGATCCTGCTCCTTCAAGCTCAAGAATCTCACTTTCTGGTTCTAAAGAGGACGAAGGTATTTTATTAGTAAAATTAATTGATGAAGATGCAACTCAACGAAGTATTCACATTGAAGATACTGCAGGTATTCCGGAGCCTCAAGCCAACATCGAAGAAGTAAGAGCTCCGGATACCCAGGAAGAACAAATCGAAGCCCCTATGGGTGTAGATGAGGCCGAAGTGCCTGCGAACGTACCGGAGTCTGGAGATAATGCTGATCAACCAATGACTTCGGTAGTTCAAGAAGATACAACTCAGGCTGGAGTTCCTGTGGATGAAGGTGGAGTCGAAGTCACTATGGCTTCGATTCTTGAAGAAGTAACGAGGACTCTTCAGGACGATGCTCCTGCAGTCCAAAACTTAGCGGCTGATTCGGATGAGGACTACACTTTTGATCCTCCGATCAGTCCGGTGCTCGATATTCCAGAGAATGTCGAAGGTAAATTTTGCTTAATTCTTATCAATTTTTGCAAAATTATACAATGTGTAATATTTTTGTTTTTTCAGAACCTCCTGTTGTCGAAGTATCCCTCGAAGATACAATGCGAAGACCTTCGACAACTTCGGAGCCACAACCGGGGGTTACTCTACCGGGGCCTGGAAGAGGAAAAAGACACATAGAGCCTCTCCCAGCTCAAGGATCGACTTCATCTGAGTCAACAGATGAAAGCGAATCAACTGAGGGGGGGGGCATCTTCAGAAGTTCCAAGGACCTCGGAAGAACCCTCCGGACCCTCGCTAAGCAGAGCTGATCAGAAGGCTTTAGCACTGCTTCCTCTCATAACTCCATTTTTGGAGGAGAAAACCGGACTTGGGACTTTGGTTAAACCTTTGGGTGAAGCCAGTCGCAAAGTCGGGGAAACAGAGCTGGTAGCCCTTTTAAGCAGAGCGAAGGGTTCGGAGCTTAATATTGCTGTGGAAAGAGCAGCTTATCAGGTATAAAGCATCTTCGAATCAAATAATGAATTATATATGAATAATTTCTTATTCCAGTTTTTCTTTTTTCTTAGCAAGCAGTCTTAGCCCGCGCTGCAGCTTTATCGAGCGAAAACGAAATTGCTCAACTTCGGGAAGAGAACGAAACTCTTCAAAGAAATTTTAACTTCTCCGAAGGTCGAGTAGCTCAAATGGACAATGTAATACTAGCAGAGCGAAGGGCTAGGCAAAGCTTGGAGGCTGCGAAGAAGGAGCTCGAAGCAGAAAGAATTGTGCTTCGGGCAGAGATTGAAAGACTGCGGACGGAGGATGCTGCCAAAGGGACTGAACTTGTAAGGCTACAAGAAGAAGCTGGCCAACTCCGGACTCAGAAGAATGCTTTGACTACGGAGAATGCTAAAATCTCCGGAGTTTTAGCAGAAACGACTTCGGTCAAGGACTGCACTTAATGCAGAAAAACTCAAGTCTGAGAAGGTGGCTTCGGAGGTCATCGAACAGATGCTAGGTGTCTTGGAGTACTTCGGTACTACTGGATCACTACCTTCGGATGACAATGTAACTCTGCTGCGCCGGCTAAAGAGGATTCAAGGAGCAGCGAAGCAAATGAAGACGGCAGGCATACGTTATGGAGAACTCTCCGGACAAGTGTCTGCCCTTGGAATACTTCGCTACTACGAGGATTTGGGCCGAACAATCACTCCGAGCGCAGAGGGTTCCATCATCTTCGACGACGCGAGACTTTTGACTCCTTCCGAAGGCGTAGCTACTGCTTGGCGAGCCTTCCAGACTTCGTGGAGAGCTGAAGGTCGATCTGCGATCAAGGCTTGGATTGATGAAGGCCAACGCCAAAAGCAAGTTCGGAGTCAAGCTTCGAGCAGTCAGCCTCCTCCGAACCCGTAGGTTTAGGATTATTTAGGATTTTTTGATTATGTAAAGCTGATGCTTGTAAATATTTATCAATGAAAATCTTGTTTGTCATATTTTTAGGCTTTGCCTCTTATGGAAGATATCGAAGTGTTAGAGCTTAACAGCGAACTTCGCTCACTGTGGAACACCTTCGAACTTCTAAAGAGTTATAAGCGTCCTCGATTCCTTATCCCTCGAGATGACTCCGGCGTTATTGCGCCCGAAGTAATCAAAGACGTATTGTCTTATATTAAAGAGGAAGATAAAGAGATCGACGCAAACACCTCGTCTTCTGAAGACACTAATTGGTCCGAAGACGAAGGTGAAGCCCAAAATAAAAGATCTGAAGATCTTAGAAGCTGGGAGAGAAGCCCCGAGCGGCTTCGAACTTGGGCCGAGCTTCAACAAGAACAGAAGGATTTTAGAGCTTCGAAGGGGAGGAAGAGAGTTAAACGCAAAGTTCTTAGAACTTCCGATGTTGGAACTAGTCGTTCCACCCCTAGCTCTCGGGACCGAAGAGGTCTCCGATTCCTTCTTGGTATAGATACCAATTTTTCATAATGTAATCTGTAAACACATTTATTTCAATAATGAATGCCGATTTAAAATTGTCTCCATATTACTAGCCCCTCTTTGGGTATAAGCAACTTCGAACTGCATTCAAAGATGGTTATGCGCAAAGAAAAAACTTCGGAGTACAATTTTTTGGGGGTTCGGAGCCCCTCTGTCATTTAAAGATCTTTTGAAATCTTATAAAATGTCTTCGACCTTTGTAGTCAGAAGAATGGTAGCTTGGTACCTTTGTTTATTTCATGAAAGAAATCAATCGAGATAACTTCCAGGACACTTTAGTGTCTTAAAAAATTTGTCACTTTGGACGCATATGAACAGACATTCGAAGCTCATGGCTTAAATGCTGTTTTACTTTAGCCACCTTCAGCTGTTTTTTGCAGAAATCTACCAGCCGGAGCTTGGATTTCACAGAAATTGTAGCCACCTTCGGCTATTTTTGCAGAAGTCTACCAGCCGGAGCTTGGACTTCGCAGAAATTGTAGCCACTTTCGGCTATTTTTGCAGAAGTCTACCAGCCGGAGCTTGGACTTCGCAGAATTTGGCCACTTTGGGCTCTTTTTTGCAGAAGTCTACCAGCCGGAGCTTGGACTTCGCAGAATTTGGCCACCTTCGGCTCTTTTTACGGATGTCTGCAAGCTGCAGCTTGGACTCCGCAGATTTTGGCCACCTTCGGCTCTTTTTACGGAAGTCTACCAGCCGAAGCTTGGACTCCGTAGAATGTGGTATTGGCTCTTTTACGGATGCCTACAAGGTATCAGCTTGGGCTCCGGATGGATTTCAGCCACCACACCGGAGGCTTCGACTTTATGGGTACGAAGTCCGGAAATACAGCCTAGCTTAATGACACTTCCCTCTCGATCGACTTCCGTCCCAGCGCGTCCGCTCGGGAAACTAGGAGTGTCAAGGGGAAGGCAACTATCAGGGTGTATGATTTATTAATTTAGAGGTGATTACAAACGAATTACAAGGAGCCCTTATGCGAAGTATCGCTTTAGGTGCTCTGCATGCCAAGTATGCGCTAACTCTTCACCTTCTAAATTAGCTAATTTAAATGAACCAGGGCGCCCGGAGCGGACAATTAGATATGGACCTTCCCATTTATTGCCTAACTTCCTGGTGCTATAATGCTTCGTAGAACAAGATGACCCGGCCTTAACTCGCTGAGCTTAACCTTCGGGTCATACCAAGTCTTCGTCTGCTGATGATACTTTGATAAATTAGCTACAGCCCGAAGTCTTGTTTCTTCTGACAAATCTAACGAAGCTTGTCTTTCTTCTTCGATGTCCGGTTCGGTGTTGCGAAACGACCCCCCTTTGAGCTCTGTCGGAGTCATAGCTTCATCTCCGAATAGTAGTCTGAACGGAGTAAAACCTGTGGACCTTGTTTGCGTAGTCCGAATGGACCATAGAATCTTTGGCAGCTCTTCGGTCCACAGTCCCTTTGACAACCCTACTATTCTTCGATTTAGCCCTGATAAGATATTTCCATTGGCTCGCTCAACGGCTCCATTCGACTGAGGATGTCTCACTGCAGCAAAACATAGTTGAATACCTAGATCTTCGCAAAACTTCCTGAAGGGTTCTGCGTCGAACTGTGTTCCATTGTCAACTGTGAGATATCTAGGCACTCCGAACCGGCAAATAATGTTCTTCCAGAAGAATTTCTGTACATTATTCGAAGTGATAGCTGTTAAGGGCTCTGCTTCCACCCACTTAGAAAAATATTCAATAGCTACCACTGCGAACTTCAGATTTCCCTTTGCTAACGGAAAGGGACCAATTAGATCCATACCCCATCTGGCCATAGGCCATACCGGAGCAATGACTTGAAGAGCTGTTGGTGGGCGATGACTCCGTCGACCCATCCACTGGCATCCTTGACAAGTGCGGACCAAGCTCTCCGCATCAGCTGTTATTGTGGGCCAATAAAGCCCCTGGCGAAGTGTTTTTCCTGCCAGAGCTCTAGGGGCTAAATGACTTCCACAAAGGCCTTCGTGAATTTCTCGAAGAATTTCTTGGCCTTCGGCTTGAGATATACATCGGAGTAGAGGGGAACATACTCCGGCCTTGTATAATATACCATTGATTAACTGATAGTTTCTTGCTCTGAGCTTTAATCTTGACAATTGGGGCTCTTCGGGCAAATTTGTTCCTCCTTGCAAGAGTTCTATGATTGAATCTTTCCAATCTGCACTAGGAATGCAGAGAATCTCTGCAGAAGCAACTTGTGGCACTGAAGGTATATTGAGCTCCTCATAGAAAGCTTCGTCAGGCACATCCACAGCTCCGGCAGCAGCCTTCGCTAAAATGTCCGCTTGCACGTTTTCAGCTCTTGGTATACTCCGAATGGAAATACCCTTGAAATGTGCTTCGATCTTGCGAATTTCTTCCAAGTACTTTGCAAGCTGTGGATGTCGAACTTGAAAACTTTTGTCTACGTGCCCTGCTACTATCTGAGAATCTGTTTTTATAATTATTCTTGTAGCCCCTAGAGCACGTGCTTTCCGGAGTCCCAATAATATTCCTTCGTACTCCGCTATATTATTGGTAGACTTAAAGTTGAGTCTTGCGGAGTACATTGCTCTTTGTCCTGATGGTGAAATTAATACTGCCCCAATGCCTGCTCCGGATGCTTGGAAAGCCCCATCGGAGTAAATAATCCAAACTCCGTCATCTGATTTCTCCGGAGTCAACTTCGCAGGTGGAGTCCACTCTGCTACGAAGTCTGCTAGGACTTGAGATTTGATAGTTGTCCTTGCCAGGAAAGATATACCGAAGGGTGCTAGTTCTACTGCCCACTTTCCAATTCTTCCAGTGGAATCTTTGCTTCGGAGCATATCTCCTAAAGGATACGAAGTTGGTACAATTACATTGTGAGCCAAAAAATAATGTCTTAGCTTCCTCGAAGCCATTATCAGAGCATAAACGAACTTTTCAAGTTCAGAGTATCTTGTCTTTGCTCCTGACAATGCTTCGGATACAAAATAGACAGGATTTTGGACCAACTTCCCATTGATATCAGCTTCTCTGACAAGGACTGCGCTGACAGCTGAGCCTGTGGCTGCAAGATACAGAAGTAGGGTTTCGTCCGCAATAGGCACCGTAAGTGTAGCAAGATTGCTGAGATAATCTTTAATATCCTCGAAGCTTTTCTGACACTCCGGTGTCCATGCAAAATCTTCGGACCCTTTCAAAGCTTTAAAGATTGGCAAACTCCTCTCCGCAGACCTTGATAAAAACCTGCTAAGTGCGGCCAGACGTCCAGTCAGCTTTTGCACTTGCTTTAAATTCTCCGGAGGAGCCATCTTCTGCAGCACAGTTATTTGAGTAGGGCTAGCTTCAATTCCCCTGCTTGAAACTAAGTACCCTAACAACTTTCCAACCTTAGCTCCGAATATACATTTTTCGGGGTTAAGGCGGATCCCACATGCCCGAAGGCTATTGAATGTTTCTGCTAAGTCTAGGCTATGTTGGTGCTTTAAAGCACTCTTTATTACAATATCATCCATATAGGCCTCCACATTGCGACCTAGTTGATGACCTAGAGCCTTAGCAACTAATCTTGAAAAAGTAGCCCCGGCATTTCTTAGGCCGAAAGGCATTCTTACATAGCAGAAGACTCCCGAAGGAGTTACAAAGCTCGTCTTGATTTCATCTTCGCGCTTCAACCATATTTGATGATAACCGGAGTACGCGTCGAGGAAGCTTAGTAACTCCGAGCCTGCAGTGGAGTCAACTAGTTGATCAATTCGGGGCATGGGGTAGGGGTCACGTGGGCACGCTTTGTTCAAAGATGTGAAATCAATGCACATGCGCCACTTTCCGGAGGACTTCTTCCTGACGAAGACTGGGTTGGCTAACCATTCTGTATGGGCCACTTCCCTGATAATCCCAGCCTTCAACAGTTTTTCAACTTCGTCCTTAGCTAGAGCAGCTCTCTCTGCGGACATCTTCCGGAGCCCTTGTCGAACAGGCCGGGCCTTCGGGTTTACAAGCAAGCTGTGCTCAATAATATCCCGATCGACTCCGGTGATATCTTTGTCAGACCAAGCGAAGACATCCAAATTTTCTTCTACGACCTTTTCCAGGGAAGTTGCAACTTCGGGAGGTAAATCTTTACCAAACTGAAAAGTGTATTCTTTACCATCTTTGACAATGACCTTCGTTGCAATCTCTCCTTCGGGACTTGGTCTTGGAAATGACTTTTTCGAAGCTTCGGAGGAGGCTGAAAAAATTTCTCCATTATCTTGGACACTGTTTACTTGCCTCGGATCAAGAGGAGGACCGTGACCATATTCTGCCCTCCGAGCCATGGCTTGATCTCCGAAGATTGTCAGAACCCCTGATTGTGTGGGCATCTTCATGCACAAGTAGTTGTGATGCGCCACAGCTCCGAACTGATTCAACATGCCTCGTCCGAAGATGACATTATAAGCATACGGGGCATCTACCACATCAAAGATAACTTCTTCAGTTCGGGCTAGTAAACCTTCTCCGAAGGTTACTTCCAGGCCTATCTGGCCGAGTGCATCAAGCGGAGGTCCTGCAAAGCCTTGCAGAGGACGAGCCGCTGGGAGGAGATGCTTCCGGGAAATGCATAACTGATCGAAGGCTTGTACAAATATGATATCTGCCGAGCTACCTCCGTCAATTAGCACCCTTCGGACTTCTGTCCCTGCAATATCAGCAGTAATAACCAATGGATCTGCATGCGGGAACTTGATACCAGCTGCATCCTCCGCAGAGAAAGATATTGGAACATGAGACCACTCCGGCATTGCAGTTGCAGATGACGAAGTCCCAATGTGGCCTACTTCTCGAACGTACTCTCTTCGCTGTCTCTTGGACATGCTTCCGAGGGTACCTCCTCCGGAGATAGGGAGAACTACTCTTTCCCTCTATCTTGCCCTTCTTCTTGCTTTGGAGGTGGCATAACATTGGCCACCGGAGGATGCCTTGCAGCATCAAAATTTTCTATCCGCGCCACAGCCTGGACCGGCTCCGAGCGCACTGCTGCTGCTGGACTTCGGTCGGTACTACCTCGACCCGAAGTTCTCTCCAAGTATTCTCCCCGAAGGGTAAGAATAGCCTTGCAGGTGTCAGTTGCATGGCTTCGATTCTCTCCATGAATACAGCAAAAAAGGGTCTGGCCCTTGCTAGCCGTTTTCCCTGGCGGCCTCCAGCCGCTGGACTTGTTCCCCGCAGACTGTGGAGCTCTTGGTGCAAATTTCTGCGGGGGTGCAATGTTTAAGACTTCAGAGCGAGGGTGCTTTTGCCCTCTTCTTCTATCATGTTGCACTTCGGAGACAGGTTCTTGCGGCTGAGCCGAAGTCTTCACCTCTGCTTTGACTTCTGTCAATACTGTCGAAGTAGCAGTAGTCCTCCGAAGCCAACCTTCTTCTGACTTCGAGTACTCCTCGAAGTACGACATCAGCTGTGATACCGTGGTGATGCTTTTTCGATGCAGTTTATCCAGAAGGCCTTTATGACTGACACCTTCTCGAGCCGCATCAACCACCGAGGATGTGGACAGCCCCCGAATTTGCGACTTCGTGTGAGCGAAGCGCTTGAAGTACTGCCTCAATGTTTCTCCGGGGAGCTGTTTCACTTGGAAAAGGCTTCCTGTCGACATGGGGGGCACGAAGGTGCCCTGAAAGTTACTTATGAACTTCTTCTTCAACTGTGACCATGAAGTGATTGATCCTGGTTTTAAAGACCAGAACCATCTCAACGCCACTCCTTGAAGGGCTAATGGGAAGCACTTCGCCATAGTTTCTCTGTCTCCGCCACTAGCCTCGATTGCTAGGGCATAAGAACGCGCAAACTCACTGGGATCTTCGTCTCCGGCATACTTGCAAAGCTTCGAAGCTTTGAACCTCGGATCGAAGCGAACCTTCTGAAGCTCGGGATGCAACGGAGATTCATTGTCGTAAGAGGCGTTCTCCGGGGCTTCGGGATAATCAAGATCGTCGTCTTCGTGCACTTCGGGGATAGCTGGGGTGGCTTGAGGACGAAGCCTGTTCGCAGCCTCTTGCCGCCACCTTGCTACCTCGGCTTGAAGATTGGCCATTTGAGTGGCCATGTCTCCAAGGCTATCTTCATCTCCTCCGGAAGGACCTTCCGGGTCTTGAGAGCTGGTATGATCAGTTCGAATCGGAATGGAGGGTGGCAGAGTGGCTCCGGGCGGTCGGAGTGTGGAAGGGGTTGGTGGAGAGGTTTCGTATCCTCGAGGGATAGAAGCCCCTTGCGGAGTTTGAGGTGGAGGGATAGTCGAAGACCCTCCGACTTCGACTGTGTCGAAGGGTATCTCTCCGGAGATCCGAGAGGACCTTCGAGTGGGATTGCGAGGTGCGCTCCGCTTAGGAGGCATGATGCAAGAGGTTGGTAGAGAACGAAGTTTTTTGGACTAGGTTCCCCACGGACGGCGCCAACTGTTGGCGTAAAAGATTACGCTAACAGGTTTCTGTAGAAAAGAAACTAACAAACGAAATGTTTGCGAAGCAAACTGTTCTAAGCCTCCGAAAGGATAATAGCTTAGAATAGTTCGAAAGTGTGTATTGATTCACTTGTAATCGGTCCCTATTACAGGGTGAAATGGGGGGTATTTATAGGCCTAAACATTAAGGAAAAGACCTATTTACCCCTCTATTACAACCGACATTAAGGAAACTATTCGGTTTCCTTAATAGGGCTAAAATGGTAAAAGACTAATCTAATAGGATAGAAGATAAGTCTTCCATCTTAGCTGGCAGAAAAGATCCTGAAGGGCTTTGGTTCGAAGACATACTTCGAACCAGTGTCTGTCTTCGGGCTTCGAACCAGGTTCCGAGCATCTTCGAAGAAAGTCTTCGAACAATCTTCGAACTAGTTGGCTGTCTTCATGCTGCTTTAGCAATAACCCCGAAGATGAGATATTTTCCCCCAACAAGCAGGGACTGAGGTCCGGAGAGTGCTAATCGACGGAGGGAGTTTGGCAGATATTATCTTTGTCCAAGCTTTTGATCAACTCTGCATCTCCAGGAAGCATCTTCTCCCAGCAGCCCATCCTTTGCAAGGCTTCGCAGGACCCCCTCTCGATGCCCTCGGCCAAATTGGCCTAGAAGTTACTTTTGGAGAGGGGCTACTGGCCAGGACGGAGGAAGTGGTTTTCGATGTTGTGGATGCCCCATATGCATACAATGTCATCTTCGGAAGCGGTATGCTGAATCAATTCGGAGCTGTGGCGCATCATAATTACCTGTGTATGAAGATGCCCACACAGGCGGGAGTGCTCACTGTTTTCGGAGATCAGGCCACAGCACGAAGAGCGGAGTATGGTCATGGCCCTCCTCTTGACCCGAGACAGGTGAATAGCGTGCAAGATAACCCGGAGGATTTCTCTGCTGCTAGCGAATCTTCGAAGAAATCCTTCCCAAGGCCAAGCCCTGAAGGAGAGATTGCAACGAAGGTTATTGTCAAAGATGGCAAGGAATATTCATTTCAATTTGGCAAAGACTTGCCTCCTGAAGTTGAGGAGAATCTAGATGTCTTTGCTTGGTCTGATGAAGACATCACCAGAGTCAGTCGGGACATTATTGAACACAGTTTACTTGTGAACCCGAAGGCTCGGCCTGTTCGACAAGTACTCCGAAAGCTGTCTACAGAGAGAGCTATCCTTGCCAAAGACGAAGTGGAAAAGCTGCTGAAGGCTGGGATTATCAGAGAAGTGGCTCATATGGAGTGGTTAGCCAACCTAGTCTTCGTTAGGAAGAAATCTTCCGGGAAGTGGCACATGTGTATTGATTTTACATCTCTGAATAAAGCATGCCCCCGTGACCCCTACCCCATGCCCCGAATTGATCAATTGGTTGACTCTACTGTCGGTTCGGAGTTATTAAGCTTCCTCGACGCGTACTCGGGCTATCATCAAATCTGGCTAAAGTGCGAAGATGAAGTCAAGACAAGCTTTGTAACTCCTTCAAGAGTCTTCTGTTATGTAAGAGTGCCCTTTGGCTTATGAAATGGCGGGGCTACTTTTTCGAGGTTAATTGCTAAGGACCTAGGTCATCAATTAGGTCGCAATGTAGAGGCCTATATGGATGATATTGTAATAAAGAGTGCTTTAAAGCACCAACATAGCCTAGACTTAGCAGAAACATTTAATAGCCTTCGGGCATGTGGGATCCGTCTTAACCCCGAAAAATGTATCTTCGGGGCGCAGGCTGGAAAATTGTTAGGGTATCTAGTTTCAAGCCGAGGGATCGAAGCTAGCCCCACTCAGATAACTACGTTGCAAAGGATGGCTCCCCCGGAGAATTTAAAGCAAGTGCAAAAGCTAATTGGTCGTCTTGCAGCACTTAGCAGGTTTCTGGCAAGGTCCGAGGAGAGAAGTTTGCCCATTTTCAAAGCATTGAAGGGGTCCGAAGATTTTGCATGGACACCGGAGTGTCAAAAGAGCTTCGAAGATATTAAGAATTATCTCAGTAACCTCGCTACACTCACAATGCCTATTACGGACGAAACCCTACTCCTCTACCTTACAGCTACTGGCTCTGCTGTCAGTGCAGTCCTTGTCAGAGAGGTTGATTTCAACGGAAAGTTGGTACAGAATCCAGTTTATTTTGTGTCCGAAGCATTGTCTGGAGCAAAAACAAGATATTCCAAGCTTGAGAAATTCACTTATGCTCTGATAATAGCTTCGAGGAAGTTAAGGCATTATTTCTTGGCACATAATGTAATTGTACCAACTTCATATCCTTTGGGAGATATGCTCCGAAGTAAGGATTCTACAGGAAGAATTGGGAAGTGGGCCGTTGAGTTGGCACCCTTCGGCATATCTTTTGTGGCAAGAACAACAATTAAGTCACAAGTGTTGGCGGACTTCGTGGCAGAATGGACTCCCCCTGCAGCTTGGGCTTCGGAGAAGCCAAGTGAAGGGATTTGGACTATTTACTCTAATGGAGCTTTCCAAGCATCTGGAGCAGGCATCGGAGCAGTGATAATTTCGCCTTCAGGTCAAAAGGTAATGTACTCCGCAAGACTCAACTTTATGTCTACCAATAATACGACAGAGTATGAAGGAATTTTGCTAGGACTTCGGAAGGCACGTGCTTTAGGAGCTACAAGGGTTGTTATTAAAACAAATTCTCAAATTGTAGCAGGGCACGTAGACAAGAGCTTTCAAGTTCGACATCCACAACTTGCAAAATATTTAGAGGAGATCCGTAAGATTGAAGCAGCATTTAAAGGGATTTCCATTCGGAGTATACCCAGAACAGAAAATGCACAAGCTGATATCTTGGCAAAAGCTACAGCCGGAGCTATGGATATTCTAGAAGAGGCTTTTTATGAAGAACTCAGTACACCTTCGGTACCATAGATCCCTTCTGCGGAAGTCCTTTGCATTCCAAGTACAGATTGATGAAGTTCAATTATGGAATTGTTGCGAGGAGAAGCAAATATGTCCAAAGGGCCACAACTTTCGAGGCTGAAACTCAGAATTCAAAATTATAATATAATCAACGGTATTTTGTACAAGGCCAGAGTATGTTCCCCTTTGCTCCGTTGTATATCTCAAGCTGAAGGTCAAGAAATTCTTCGAGAAATTCATGAAGGACTCTGCGGTAGCCATTTGGCCCCTCGAGCTTTGGTAGGAAAGACACTTCGCTACGGGCTTTATTGGCCTACAATATTAGCCGATGCGGAGAGCTTAGTCCGCACTTGCCAAGGATGTCAGTGGATGGGACGAAGAAGTCATCGCCCACCAACAACTCTTGAAGTCATTGCTACAGTTTGGCCCATGGCTAGATGGGGCATGGATCTTATTGGCCCCTTCCCAATAGCAAAAGGAAATTTGAAATTCACAATGGTAGCAATTGAGTACTTTTCCAAGTGGGTCGAAGCAGAGCCCCTAACAGCTATCACTTCGAATAATGTACAAAACTTTTTCTGGAAAAATATCATATGTCGGTTCGGAGTACCTCGACAGCTGACAGTTGACAATGTAACACAATTCGATGTAGAACCATTCAGGAAATTTTGTGAAGATCTAGGCATCCAATTATGTTTTGCTGCAGTAAGACATCCTCAGTCTAACGGAGCTGTTGAAAGAGCCAATGGTATATCTTGTCAGGGCTGAATCGAAGAATAGTGGGATTGGCAAAAGGATTGTGGACCGAAGAGCTCCCAAAGATCTTATGGTCCATTCGGACAACTCAGACAAGGTCTACCGGTTTCACTCCTTTCAGACTATTATTCGGAGACGAAGCTATGACACCGACGGAGCTTAAAGGAGGATCCCTTCGCAACACTGAACCGGAAATAGAAGCAGAAAGGCAAACTTCGCTTGATTTAATAGAAGAGACAAGTCTTCGAGCTGTCGCCAATTTGTCAAAGTATTAGCAGCAGATGAAGACTTGGTTCGACCCGAAGGTTAAGATTAATGAACTTAGGCCGGGTCATCTCATTTTGCGAAGTATTGTAGCGCCAAGGAAATTAGGAAATAAGTGGGAAGGTCCATACATAATTGTCCGCTCAGGGTGCCCTGGTTCTTTTAAGTTAGCTAATTTGGAAGGCGAAGAGTTAGCGCATACATGTCATGCGGAGCACCTAAAGCGATATTTCGCATAGGGGCTCCTTGTAATCATTTGTAAACGCCTTCTAAATCAATAAAGCTTATGGTTCAGATAATGCCTGCCCCCCAAATACTTCCCACCTCTAGTGGACGCACTGGAATAGCGAAGTTGACTGGGAGGGAAGTGTCATTAATTTGAATAATCTTTTTCGGACTTTGGATCACTGGTCCGAAGCTTCCGACGAGGTGGGAAAGTAACTGAGAAAACGGATTCCAAGCCACCGGCTTGAAAGCATACGTGAAAAGAGTCGAAGGAGACCAAATAATGCGGATTCCAAGCTTCGACTTGAAAGCATCCGTAAAAAGAGTCCAAGGAGACCACTGCGAATTCCAAACCACCGGTTTGATAGCATTCGCAAAAAGAGCCAAAGGAGGCCAAAACAAAATAGAGTTTGAGCTGATAAGCTTCGAATATCTGTGAAAAGAGTCCAAAGTGACCAATCGTTTGGGACACTAAAGTGTCCGGAAAGTTGTCCGAAGAGATTTCTTTCAAAGCAAAAGGTATTAAGTTACCAGTTTTCAGACTTCAAGTAGTCGAAGACACTTTATCAGATTTTAATCAATCTTTAAATTGCTGAGGGGCTCCGAGCCTCCAAAATTGTACTCCTAAGTTTTTCTTTGTGCCTAACCATCTTTGACTATAGTTCGAAGTTGCTTACGCCCAAAGAGGGGCTGGGAAGTAAGGAGACAATTTTGAAAATCGATATTTATTATCTAAACAAATTATAATTACATCATGAAAAATCGGTGTCTATACCGAGAAGGAATCAAAGACCCCTTTGATCTCTAGAGCTATTGCTAAGGTTGGAACGACTAGTTCCAGAGCCGGGAGTTCTAACAACTTTACATTTAACTCTTCTACCTCCTTTCGAAGCTCTAAAATATTTCTGTTCTTGTTGAAGCTCGGCCCAAGTTCGGAGTCATTCGGGGCTCCTTTCCCAGCTTCCAAGTTCTTTAGGTTTTTTCCCTGAGCTTCGGCAATACCTTCATCTTCGGACCACACAATGTCTTCAGAAGATGAAGTTTCCAAGTTAACTTCTTTTTCTTCCTCTTTAATATAAGATAGTATATCTTTACATACTTCCGGCGCAATTGCACCGGAGCTATCTCGAGGAACTAAGAATCGGGGTCACTTGTGAAGTTTTAAAAGATCGAAGGTAGCCCATAGCAGGCGGAGTTTTTCGTTAATGTTTAACACTTCGATATCATCCATATGAGGTGAAGCCTAAAAACACGATAAAGAAATTTTCATTCATAATGTACGAAAAACATGATTCTTTACATAGTCAGGATCCTAAAACAAGTCTAGACCTGCGGGTTTGGTGGAGGCTGACTGCTCGAGGCTTGCGACCGAGCTTTCTTCTGGTGTTGTCCTTCATCAATCCAAGCCTTGATCGCAGTATGACCTTCGGCTCTCCATGAAGCTTGGAAGGATTGCCAAGCAGCGGCCACGTCTTCAGAAGGATTAATAAGCCGGCTTTCATCGAAGGTAATGGGAACTGCCCCTGCATTCGGAGTTATTGATATTCCCAGATCCTCGTAGTAACGAATGCCTGCCATCTTCATCGTCTTCGCAGCTCCTTGGATCATTTTTAACCATCGAAGCAGGGGGACGTTGTCATTTGAAGGAACTATCCCAGTAGTACCGAAGTACTCTAGAACACCTAGGAGTTGCCTCATGACCTCCGCAACTACCGTCTCCGATTTCAGCTTTTCTTCAAGTAAAGCGTCCTTCACCGAAGTCAACTCCTCCACCACAGTGGAGAGCCTAGCTACCTCCGTAGCTAGAGAATTTTTCTGCTTAAGAAGGTTGCTAGCCTCCTCTGTAGCTTTGGCCTTTTCCTCTTGGAGCTTGACAAGTTCAGCACCCACCGTAGCATGCTCCACCCACATCTTTTCTATTTCTTCCCGAAGCACAATTTGTTCTCCTTCGAGCTTCTTATTTGCAGTTTCCAAGCTTTGTCTGGCCCTCCGCTCCACTGAGACCATGTTGTCTAAGTGGGAAACTCGACCTTCAGAAATGTTAAGATTTTGCTGAAGAGCAGTAATTTCTTCTCGAAGGCGAAGGCTTCCGCGCTCGTTTGAGACAGCCGCAGCTCGGGCCAAGACTATTTGCTGCAAAGAGGAAAAACCAAGGTGAGAAATTATTTGTAGGTGAGATTAATTTTGTTTTGAAGATACTTCGTACCTAGTACGCTGCATGCTCCATGGCGGCGTTGAGCTCCAAACCCTCAGCTTCGCTCAGGATGGCTGCCAAGTCTGTCCCCCCGACTTCACGGCTAGCTCGATCCAAAGGCTCGAGCAAAGTCCGAAGTCGGGTTCTTCGCTCCAAGAAAGGAGCTAGAAGAGGGAGCATAGACAAAGCCCTCTAGTCGGCAGACTGGCCCCCTCTATAGATTGACCCCCGTCTGTTTATTCAGACGGAGTTAATCCTGAACTCGGAGTAGGGAGGGGGTCCATTTTGCCTTTACCTTTTCCATGTCCCATTTGGGCAATTTCTGGAATTGGCTCCGAAGTTGCTGAAGCCCTAAGAGTTGCATCTTCGGGACGAACCTCTTCCATATGAACGGGCCCTGTTGAGGCAAAGGTATTATACATTGTATAATTTTGCAGGGAAAAAGAACAAAGGGATTATGCAAAGTTTACCTTCGAAGTCTTGTCGACGGGTGAGCATCGGGCTTCTTCGGGGGTCAAAAGCTACCCCGAAGTCTTTGTCGGAGTCAGAATTCACGACTAAAGCTTCAACTATTGTAGCCTCTTCGGGAGCTGCAGTCGTTGCTTTGTCCAGAATTGAAGTTGATTCTGCAGCAACTTCGGCTCCACCTTCATTCAGAGGGGCTTCATCACGCGGTAAGTCTTCTTGAGCAGCCGAAGTCCCAACTTGCCCGAGGTTGCTTGGAAACTCCGACACGCTTGCAAAGTTGCCGGTGCTTGCATCTGCTTGGGCTCCATCTTTGTCAATTAGGTCAACGAGCAATCTACCTTCATCCTCCGAAGGCGCCGCAGTTCTTGGCTTTCGAGCAACCTTCTTTGATGGAGTCTTGGCATAGGTCGAAGCTCCAACCTCCGCCTTCCTTTTCTTAGGCCCTGGCTCCGAAGGCACCCAATCCAAAAGAGGAGGGGGAACAACTTCGAGTAACCCCCATACTCGGTTGTACTGTTCCCAAGTACCCACTAACTTCTTCTCCATTCTTTCTCGGCCGGAGTCGGAATGCCCAAAATTTTTTCCGAAGCTCGCACAATTTGCTTCGAAGTCATAGGAGCTAGTGAGGCTGGAAGATAAGTTGGAATTAGTTATTTCTTCGAATAAGTATATATGAAACATGTTGTTTTCGAAGTTACCTACAGGGTTTGAGCTCGAAGAGATCATTCGGAGGCCGCCGTCCGGATCTTCCTCGAAGGTGATAGGCCAGTTGGCCATCAAAGGGGGAATCTGAAGTCCGATGAACTCTTCCGCCAGATCCCGCATACTCAGGCGGTGACTAATACGCTGAAGTAGGCTAATGAGAGCTTCGAGCTAGCCTGGATACGGCTGGACAAGGGCTTCCCTCCAAAAGTTGATGTCCTGTAGGGGTCCAGCTAGGCGCTTCCTGCCCCAACTTCGGCGTAAAACCACCGAAGAATCCAATCCGTATACCATCTGGCATTACTGGCCTTGGCTGGAAATCGAAGAGCGTACTCATCCCGGAGCCGGAAGTTAATACTCCCGAAGGCCACCACCATCTTCACACCTCTGGGGTTTACGAAGGTCTTGGGCTTACAAGAAGCTCGATGCAGGGATGCGAAAATTTCTGCTCTTCCTTCGCAACCTTCAGCTCGCAATGCCCATTCGAAGATGGAGAGACGTGCTATCGCGTTCGGAAAAAGTTGGGGGAGAGTAATATGGAATAAATCCAGGACCTCAGCTAGGAAGTCAATAGCCGGAAGCCCTAATCCTGCTTCGAAAAAGGCTTTGAAGACAACCACTTCTCCGGGCCTTGGCGAAGGAATAACTTCTTTTCCAGGTTTGCGAATCACAATCTCCGAACTAATCTTTCCTTCTATCGCTGCTGCGAGCGACTCTCTCTTGCAGGTTGAAGGTCCCAACTAGTAAGATTGGTCCGCATACTTCGACGATGCTGGAAGGAGATCGTGAGGACCCACATCTTGAAGATTTCTTCCTGGCGCCGCCACTGGTGCTGCTATCGCTGCTGCTGGAGTTGCCGTCGATGAAGCCGCTGCTGCCGATGCAGCCGCAACCTGTTGCCGAGCAAGGGCTGAAGCCACCCTAGGGACTTTGAAACTGGTCTTCTCCATGGACTCGCTCTGGTTGCTCAAGGAGGAAGATGGGGATTAGGGTTTGTTTGCAATAAAGCGGTGAGAAAAGTACTCGAGAAGGGACTGGGCCCTCTATTTATAGCCCAGGCCACGATTTTTTACTGTTTGTATCTACCGTTTCACATTCTTAACTGTTATCTTTTTGCAGAGTTGATGCATCACGTAACTTCCGTTAGAAGAAAAAAACCAACGGCTATTTCTTCTAAGTCTAAAAAAGCAATCGGGCTCCTCAAGTTAATTCTAAGGTAATTCGAACGTAACTTGCTTAGAAGTTGATTCGAAGTTTTGCATCTCCATGTATTTCGGAGGTGGATTAAACCTGTTAACCCCTGCGCATGATTATTTTTCTTGCGTATACTGCTCTCCTAACGTTACAGATCTAGTGGAGAAGCGTATTCGAGGGGCTACTGTTGGGGGAAAATACTCCATCTTCGGGGTTATTGCTGTAACAGGACAAAGGCAGGTGATTGAATCAAAGGTTTCCAGCATGTAACTCCGGGAGTACATTGGATCAAGTTCGAAGTATGGAGGTGAACTCTAGTTCGGAGTATATCTTCGAACTTGGACTCTTCCGAGAGCCTTCTTGCCAGCTAGGATGGAAGATTTATCTTCTTTCTCATCAGATTACTCTTTTACCCTTTTAGCCCTGTTAAGGGTACCGAATAGTTTCCACTATGTCGGTTGTAACAAAGGGATAAAAGGGTCTTTCCTTAATGTTTGAGCCTATAAATACCCCCTGTTTTACCCTGTAATGTGGACAGAATACAAGTTATTCAATACACATCTTCGAACTATTTTGAGTTATTATCCATTCGGAGGCTCGAAATAGTTTATTTCGCAAACACTTCGTTTGTCAGTTTCTAACTTTCAGAAACCTGTTAGCGTAATCTTTTACGCCAACAATTGCAATATTGTTTCATCATCTTTTTATCTTATAACATCTTATGTTCAGACGATGGCCGACAACCCGAACACCGGCTCCAACAATGGAGAAGGAGGAAGCCACAGCTTGCCCGAAGGCGTTGTGCCCAACTGGGTGCAACGGGCCCACGGCAGACTGGTCGCCATCCACCAACCACCCCACCTTGGTGGAGATGATGGTGAATCAAAACCAGCTGATCACCGCCCTCCTCACTTAGATGCAGCACCAACAGGCTCAGTTGGACCGGCTGCAGAATGTGGAGTCTGCCCCTCGCGCACCAGCACTTGCACCCGCTCCCCAACTCTCGGAGTTCTTGCGCGTGCGTCCCCCAATTTTCTCTAGCACAACCAACCCCATGGAGGCCGGAGATTGTGTAACACCCCAAATTTTCAAAGTAATAAAAATATTATTTAATTCAATTTCTTGAAGTTATTTGGGAAATACCTTAAATACCCTCCTCTCCCATTTTGAACTACAACATAGAGTTAATGACCAAACCAGGAGCTGAAAATTTTTGTATAAACTCCCAAGGCCAAGATATATTTTTGAGAACTTGTACAAATTTTTATCCACCCTGGAAATGCTCCAAAGGATTTAATCTATTTTCTGTAAATATTTTAAATCAGAAAACCTTTAAAACAGTAATGGGCCACGCCCCTCCCTTCTCTCTCTCGGCCGGCCCAGCCCGTTACTCTCGCCCGCCTCGGACTGATTGCCCGACCACACCCGTCAGTGAGCCACTCTCCCCTCGCGCGCGCGCCCAACACCCTAGCCCCACCTGTCGGCGCCGACCGCCCCCTCTCGCACTCGCTGGTAGGTGGCCCCCGCTTGTCAGGTCCTTCGTCCCCACGAGATCCGCCCCCAAACCGCCTCCCCCTCGCCGGCCGACACCATTACTCGCCTCGGATCCCCTACCCCCGACCCCCTCCCCTCGAATTAAGCCTGGCAATCAAACCCCCGTGCTCCGGTGACCGTTTCCCCCATTAAAGCCAGACGGATCGCGTCCCGATTCAACGAATCCGCCTGCAACCTGAGCTCGCCGGCGATTAAAACTGTGTTTACTCCGGCCTCCCCCAATTGCGCCCCCTCTGCCCCCACCGGTGACCTTATTTAAACCCCCTGGTGCCCCGCATTCGACCCCCACGTTCACATGCTGTAAGGACACACAGAACGCCCTCACTTTGAGTTTTAGCGCACCACCGTCGCTCGTCCTCCAGCCATCGCTCGCCGTCGCTAGAGTCCCCCTCCATCCTCGCGACCGCACCGCTGCGACCGCAAGGACCTCACCGACCCCGGCCACCACTCCATCGTCGATGAACCCCATCGGATCGCCGTCGCCGCCAAGGACCCGAACGCCTCCATCGCCTCCGCTCATCACCGGCCTTGCTCCGTCGACCATTCATCACCGCAAGGGTACCCTCATGACCCCCTAGTCGCCCTCTTTCCATTTTAGGCCTTATACACGACCGCCATCGCTCGCCATGGCCACTGGTCGAGTACCCGTGCCGTGTCGGATTTGATCCTAGCCTTGCGATCTGGATCTAACGGTACCGGTTAAATCCCATGTGCGGTTTTATCTGCGCCGTCGGATCTGAGCGAAGGGGTACGTTTTAATCTCGCGCGTTCGTTAATATTTAAAACCCGCGTTTAATCTCAGTCGTCCATCGCATACCTGTTCGGCCTTTTAATCTCGCGCGTCCATTTTCACTTAACGCCCCCGCCTCGCCCTCGCACGTTGGATGTGGATCCAACGGTCCAGATTGGGCCGGACCACGCGCACAGTGCGCGGGTGCACCGTGGGCCTGGCTCACCGTGGACCCGAGGGGAATTAAATTTAAAAATAAATTCCAGAAAGTGTTTAAAACTTGTAAAATTCAAATCTGGCGCATTCTAACTGTAAAAATTGCCATTTCAATTCCAGAAATTTTATAATTTTATTCTCTACGCTTTAGTTCACTAAAAACAGTATGTTAGTTTAGACTTTTTCATGATTATTTAAATAGGTATTCAAATGCCCTTAGGGTAAAAATATAATTTCAATTATTTGAATTTCATTAAAATTCCTAGTTATTTTCTTTCTGTTCATATACTGGAAACCTCTACATTGCCCATGAACCTTTTGTCTTAAATTGATTAGGATGTTTAAAATGAGGTACTCACATTTTAAAACTCTTTTTTTCCAAAGAACAACACTTCATTTTAATTCCTTTTAGAAATTAGTTATAAAATGAATTTCAGAACCTTAACAACTTGATTTTTCTTTAAATCAAACCAACTTAAACCTATGTGCTTGTTGTGTGATTTTATATTGTTTAGATTGGATGTTGTATTTATTTTATTTTTCTTTATTTATATTGAAAAGACTACGACGCCGTCGAGGAGCCGGAATATTTCCCGGAAGTTCCTCCCTCGCCCTTCGCTGAACAAGGCAAGTCACCAAACCAATATTTTGAGCATATTGAACCCATGCTTTATTAAACTATCACTAAAACACATAGGCTATACATGCATTAGTCCAATGAAAACCCTTACAATATATTTATTTAGGATCCCTCGACCTTGATGTGCAACCCAAGCCATGCTATCTCGCCTAACCTCCTTGTCACCATATGATTAATGATATTAGCTAGTGTCCAATGTATTGACACGATCGCTATAGGATAAAAATGAGTCGTAGCAAAATGGTTCTACTATATGATCCCCGTTACTTCTTATCCTTGGAATTCTATCGGTGATGAGTTATGGTTGTGAGTGTATGCATGGTGGGTTCCGGGTGCTAGCTAGGGCATTGGTTGGTAGCACCTGGGGCACTATAAGGACCGGTCTGAGGGATCCATTGCAATACACTTCCGTACTAACCACAAGTCTAATGGGTAAGTCCTAACTATGGTATGGAGTGTTCCAAACCGAGGCCACCATTTGGAGATGGGTCAAGCAGCACATGCAGGTGGCTTGTACCGACGTGGCGCAAAAGGGGTGCGACGTTAGCCGGGATGCGGCCCGGCGCGCTGGTGAAACCTAGAGCGGGTGGTTATCGCTTGGAGCATTTCATGCTGAGGTTTTGGCACGAGTTCCCATGGTATGGGTCATCTCGTTTGGGATGAGTGCGTGCCTTGTGGGTACAGTAGTACATCTCTGATCAGAGTCTTAAATCTTTTCGAAAAGCTGAGCCCACGGTCAAGGGCGGGTTGCGTGACATCCCATAGTTAGATTACTTTGAATATGTATGTGCATGATAGTTTGACATGTAAGGACTGTTGTGCGAGGAGGTAAAACGTACTCCTCGAGTTAGATGATGTTATTGATGTTCATGTTTACATTCCCGCATGATAAAATTTGATTACACTAAATGCAACAACTGAAAATGTACTTTTCCGCACTTTTAGCCATTATCCTTCCATTGTTATTACCTCACATTATTACTTGCATTTGCGGTGGCTTGTTGAGTACTTTTTTTACTCATACCCGTTGGACCCCACAGAGGATGCCTACTATGAAGACGGTCTGGAGTAGCGACCCAGTGAAGAAGAAAGATCCTGAAGAAGACGTTCGTCATGCAGTTTATTTTTATTATTTTAATTACACTCTTATGTAATAATATGGTCTGCATACCACGAATGCTTGTCGTATGTACGTTGTCGCATGATGAACCTCTTGTATTATTGTTTTTCTTTGGAAATTCAATAATGTTCCGATTTCGATAAATCGGGGCGCCACAGATTGGCTCCGCACCATTGGGAAGAAGCTGGATCTCCTCCCCTGCACCGACCGATAGCGAGTGGCCTTCGCCACTCACCAGCTCCAGGGTCCCACCGCGGAGTGGTGGGACAACTACCACGAGTCCCAGCTAGAGGACCACATGGTGACATGGGTGCAGTTCACTATCACCTTTCGCGCGGCCCACGTCCCTGCCGGAGTTATCACGGTGAAGCAGCAAGAGTTCTGCTACCTGCAGCAGGGCAACCGGACCGTCATGGAGTATCTCCATGAATCAAACTGTCTGGCACGCTACGTGCCAGAAGAGGTGCGGACCGACGCCCTCCGCCAGGCTAAGTTCCTCCGGGGACTTAAGGATGAGCTGTCCATCCAGCTCGTCGCCACCGACTACACCGACTTTCAACGGTTGGTGAATAAAGCGCTCATCCAAGAGACTGAGCAAAACATGTTGGACCTCAAGAAGAGGAAGATGATCGCCTTCAAGCATCAGTAGGAGAATTCCTAGAGGCCCCGCTTCATCCCTTCACCACCAGCGCCCGCCTACAATCCTCGGCCCACCAACAGGCCACCCCACGCCGCGGGTGGATCCAACGCCGGGCATCCCCGCCCCGCTCCACCAGCTCCGGCCGCTCAGCCGACACTCGCCGCCAAGGCTCCGGTCTTGAAGGATCGCCAAGGGAGGCCGGTCGTCTACTTCAACTGCCGGAAGGAAGGGCACTATTCACACCAGTGTCCTCACCCCAAGTAGCCCCAAGGCGCGGCACACAACCAGGCGGTTCTTTCCCGCTTCAACCACATCACCGCGGAGGAAGCTCAGGAGGCTCCCGAAGTCGTGCTCGGTACGTTTACCACAAATTCCGTACCGGCTATAATATTATTTGACTCTGGAGCAACACACTCTTTCATCTCGGAAGGTTCTGTGAAAACCAACGACTTGGAAGTACTCCCTCTATCAGTCCCCATGATGATTGCCACCCTAGGAAATAAAACATTAGCCAACTTATACAGTCCTAAGGTCAAGATAGAGATCCAAGGAGTATTGTTCCGGGCCGAGCCAATCCTCATCAAGTGCACCTGACTCGACCTGATCCCAGGGATGGATTGGTTGATGAAGCACAAAGTAGTGATCGACTGCACCAACAAGTCCGTAATAGTGACCAACCCCGAAGGCGAAGACGTCACTTTTCGGATGACCAGCCACAAACCTCTCGAGGCATCGCTCCTCTCGCTTGCCCTTGATGAAGTGCCCATAGTCAAGGAGTTCATGGACGTCTTCCCAGAGGACCTACCAGGAATGCCTCCCAAGCGGGACATCGAATTCAGAATCGACCTTGTCCCCGGGACCACTCCAATCTCCAAGCGCCCATACCGGATGGCCGCCAATGAACTAGCCGAAGTCAAGAGCAACATCGAAGACCTAGAGTAGAAAGGGTACATCCGACCGAGTACCTCACCCTGGGGTGCACCGGTCATCTTTGCCATGAAAAAGGACAAGACTAAAAGGATGTGCGTGGACTATAAAGCCCTAAACGACGTAACCATCAGGAACAAATACCCATTGCCTCGAATCGACGACCTGTTCGATCAACTGAAGGGATCTTTGGTGTTTTCCAAGATTGACCTCAGGTCAGGTTATCATCAATTGAGGATTAGGGAAGAAGACATCCCCAAGACTGCCTTCACCTCTCGCTATGGACTCTATGAGTATACTGTGATGTCATTCGGACTCACGAATGCCCCGACCTTTTTCATGAACATGATGAACAATGTATTCGTGGACTTCTTGGATAAGTTCATCGTGGTATTCATCGACGATATCCTCGTCTACTCCAAGACAAAGGAAGAACATGAAACCCACCTCCGTCTGACCCTCGGAAAGCTAAGGGAGCAGCAACTGTACGCCAAATACAGCAAGTGCGAGTTTGGGTCATCAGAGGTGAAATTGCTCGGTCATGTTATATCTGATGGAGGAATAGCAGTGGAACCAACCACCGTGGAAGTAGTGACCAACTGGCTGCAACCCACTACCGTGACCAAGATCCGGAGTTTTCTCGGATTGGCCGGATACTACCGCCGGTTCATCGAGAATTTTTTGAAGATAGCCAAGCCCATGACTAGACTATTGCAGAAGGAGGTAAAATTTTAATGGACCCCAGATTGCGAAGAAAGCTTCCAAACCCTCAAGAAGAAGCTCGTGTCAGCCCCTATTCTGACTCTGCCAGACATCCGGAAAGACTTCCACGTCTACTGTGATGCCTCTCGTCAAGGATTGGGATGTGTCTTAATGCAAGAAGGGAAGGTTATATCTTACGCCTCCCGACAGCTGAGACCGCATGAGCTAAACTACCCTACCCATGACCTGGAGTTAGCCGCCATGGTTCATGCCTTGAAGATATGGAGACATTACCTTGTGGGAAATCAGTGTGAGGTCTTCACCGACCACAAGAGCCTCAAGTACATATTCACCCAACCAGACCTGAACCTCAGGCAAAGGAGATGGTTGGAACTGATCAAAGATTATGACTTGGGCATCCATTATCATCCGGGCAAGGCAAATGTGGTGGCAGACGCCCATAGTCGAAAAGGGTACTGCAATGCCATCATGATACAGGACCAAGCCCCTTTGCTCTACAAGGAGAAGTGGCATATCAACTAGAACTGCCTAAATCCTTGGCAGGAGTTCATGATGTGTTCCACGTCTCTCAGGTGAAGAAGTGTCTTCGTGTACCCGCCGAACAAGCCGATCTCCAACAGCTCAACGTTCGAGAGGACTTGACCTACATCGAGAAACCCGTCAAGATCTTGGAAACTAAGGAAAGAGTAACCAGGAGCCGTGTGGTTCGCTTCTGCAAGGTTTAGTGGAACAACCACACCACCGAAAAAGCCACATGGGAAAATGAAGATGAGCTGAAAGCCCAATACCCCGAGCTATTCGAGTAGCGTTCCAATCTCGAGGATGAGATTCATTGTAAGGGGGATAGGTTTGTAGCACCCCAATTTTTCAAAGAAATAAAAATATCATTTCATCCAATTTCCTGGAATTAATTATTTTGGAAATACCTTTAATGCCCTCCTTAACCTCTTTGAACTAGAACCTAGATGAAAAGACCAAACCAGGGGCTAGAAAAATTTGTATATGATGCCAAGGCCAAGATATATTTTTGCGATTTTTTACAAATTTTTATCAACCTTGGAAGTAGCCCAAATATTTTAATCCATTTTCTATAATTATTTTTAATTAGAAAATCATTTAAACAGTAACAGGCCCCCTCCCTTTCTCTCTCTCCTGACCGGCCCAGCCAGTTACCCCCGCACGCCTCGGACTGACACCCCGGCCCCACCTGTCAGCACCAACTGGTTCCCTCTCACAGCCGAACCCGACCCCACCCGTCAGTCTCCTCACTCGTGCGCTCGCGCCCGCTGACCGCCTTGGCCCACCTGTTGGATCCGTCTTCCCCACGAGATTCACCCCCAAATCCCCCCTCACCGGCCGACGCATTAGCGCGCCTCGGATCCATTTCTCCTGACCCCCTCCCCTCAAATTGAGCCCGGCGTTAAGTCGCCCGAACCCCGGCGACCGTTTCCCCTTTTTAATTTAGCTGAATCGTGTCCAAGTTCGGTGAATCCCTTTTGCAACCGAGCTTGCCGGCGTTTAAAACCACGTTTACTCGGGTCTCCCCCAATTACGCCCCCCTACCCCCGCCGGTGCCTCTATTTAAACCCTACACCTCCACCGCCTCCAGCCCCATGCCAATTCGCAGCGAGAACGAACAGAGCACTCACAATTCAGTTTTTAGCGCACCACCGTCACCCGCACTCCAGCCACCGCTCGTCGTCGCAAGAGTCCCTCTCCGTCCACGCCGACCACACCGCTGCGACCGCAAGCGCCACCCCGACCTCAGCCACCACTCCGCCGTCAACGAACCCCACCAGAACTCCACCACCGACGAGGACCCGAACATCTTCGTCGCCACCGCTCGTCGCCGGCAACGCTCCATCGACCGTTCGCCCCACCAACGGTACCCTCGTGATCCCCGTAGTGTCCTCTTTTCGTTTTAGGCCTTAGATTCGACCGTCGTCGCTCACCGTGGCCTCTGGCCCGATCGCCGTCACCGGAGAAGACGACTGGCATGGGTCGAGTACCCGTGCCGTGTCGGATTCAATCCCGACCGTGCGATCACGATCGGACGACGCCAGCCTCACCACGTGCGTGATTTAATCCGCACCGTCGGATCTGATTGAAGCGGTACATTTTAATCTCGTGCGTCCGTTAGTTTTAAAAACCCGCGATGGATCTAGGCCATCCATCGTGTACCGGTTCGATGTTTTAATCTCAGCCGTTGATCGCAACTTAACACCCCGCCTCGCCCACGCGCGTTGGATCTGGATCCAACGGTCCAGATTGGGTCGGACCACGCGCACAGTGCGTGGGTTCACCGTGGGCCTAGCTCACCGTGGTCGCGAGACTGTTTAGGGATTTAATTTAAATTCCAGAAATGCTTTTAAACTTCTAAAATCCATATCTGGCGCATTTTAACTTCAAAAATTACCATTTCAATTTTAGAAAATTTGTAATATTATTCTCTACATGTTCATACAGTAAAAATAGTAGGTTTACTTTGGATATTTCATGTTTATTTAATAAAGTACCCAAATGCCCTTTAAGGAAAATTTTAAATTTAATTATTTAAATTTCAGCAAAATTTATATTTATTCAATTCCTGTTAATTTAATGAGACCCCAACACTTTCTCTGAAGATATTATTTTAAATTAATTAGAAAACTTAAAATAAGTTTATTCACCATTAAAACCCCTTTTATGAAGAACAATGTTCCCTTTTAGTTCATTTTTAAATTATTTATAAAATAAATTTCAGAAACTTAACAACTTGGTTTTCTTTAAATTGAACCAATAAAACCTATGTGTTTGTTGTGTGGTTTTGTATTGTTTAAATTGAATGATTGTATTTATTTCATTTTATTTTATTTTATTTATGTTGGGAAGACTACGACGCCGCCGAGGAGCCGAATATTTCCCGGAAGTTCCTCCCTCCCCATTCGCCGAACAAGGCAAGTCACCGAACCAACCTTTTGAGCATATTGAACCCATGTTTTATTAAACTATTGCTAAAACACATAGGTTATACATGCATTAGTCAAATGAAACCCTTACAATATATTTATTAGGATCCCCCGACCTTGATGTGCAACCCAAGCCATGCTATCTCGCCTAACCTCCTTGTCACCATATGATTAGTATTATTAGCTAGTGTCCAATGTATTGACACAATTGCTATAGGATTAAGAATGAGTCGTAGCAACTTGGTTCTACTATATGATCCCCATTATCCTTATCCTTGGAATTCTGTCGGTGATGAGTTGTGGTTGTGAGTGAATGCATGGTTGGTTTCGGGTACAAGCTAGGGCATTGGTTGGTAGCACCCGGGGCACTATAAGGACCGGTCTGCGGGATCCGTTGCAATACACTTCCGTACTAACTACAAGTCTAATGGGTAAGTCCCAACTAAGGTGTGGAGTGTTCCAAACTAAGGCCACCATTTGGAGATGGGTCAAGCAGCACCTGCGGGTGGCTTGTCCCGACGTGGCACAAAAGGGGGTGCGACATTAGCCGGGATGTGGCCCGGCGAGCCGGCGAAACCTAGAGCGGGTGGTTATCGCTTGGAGCATTTCATGCTGAGGTTTTGGCATGAGTTCCCGTGGTATGGGTCATCTCGTTACACTTTGGTGTTTGGGATGAGTGTGTGCCTTGTGGGTACAGTAGTACATCTCTGATTAGAGTCTTAAATCTTTTCGAAAAGCTGAGCCGACGGTCAAGGGCGGGTTGCGTGACATCCCACAGTTAGTTTACTTTTGATATGTATGTGCATGATGGTTTGACATATAAGGACTGTTGTGGGAGGAGGTAAAATGTACTCCTCGAGTTAGATGATGTTATTGATGTTCATGTTTATTATTCCACATGATAAACTTTGACTACACTAAATGCAATAACTGAAAATGTACTTTTCTGCACTTTTAGCCATTATCCTTCCTTTGTTATTATCTTGCATTATTACTTGCATTCGCGGTGGCTTGTTGAGTACTTTTTGTACTCATACCCGTTGGACACACCATGCAGAGGATGCCCACTATGAGGATGGTCTGGAGTAGCGACCCAGTCAAGCAGAAAGATCTTGAAGAAGGCGTTCGTCATGCAATTCTACTCTTATGATTGTTTTTATTAAACTTTGATGTAATAATTATGGTCTGCGTACCATGAATACTTGTCGTATGTACGATTGTCGCATGATGAACCTCTTGTATTATTGTTTTTCTTATGAAATTCAATAATGTTCTGATTTCGTGAAATCGGGGCGCCATAGTTACTCTCCAGTCAAGGGGGTTGATTTTGGAGATACCTTTGCTCTAGTAGATTTGAGGCCATTAGGATTTTGCTTGCTTTTGCATCTTCTCGAGGTTTCAAGCTTTATCAAATGGATGTTAAAAGTGCTTTTTTTAATGGTTTCGCAGGAGAGGATATTTATGTTAGACGACCTCGAGGCTTTTAGTATCCGATAAGCCTAGAGTGCTTTTGACATAGACTGATACCAATGCTTCGGTTGCTCGTTAATCTTGCACTTTATTAACTTCATCAAACTCTTGTTAGATGCTTCAGTTTAACCATTAGCTTGTGCATAATACATGGATGAATTTAAGAGCTTGATCCACATACCAGCCGTGATTTGTTGGAACTCCTCCTATACGAAGATTGTCCCCTGATCTGTGGTGATGGTCTTTGGAATCCTGAACCGATATATTATTTGTTCTCTGATGAATTCAATGGCATCAGCAGAAGTAACCCTTTTGAGTGGAATAGCCTCTACCAATTTTATGAAGTAGTTAGTGGCTGCCAATATAAACTTATGTCCTTTACTTGACGCTGGGTAGATTTGGCCGATCATATTAATGCCCTCCCCTCAGAAAGGCCAAGGTTTTATTATTGGGTTCATTGTCGATGCGGGTGCCCTCTGGATATCTCCAAATCTCTAACAGTCTTGGTACCCCTTATAATACTTTATGCAGTCCTCCACCATAGTCGGCCCAAAGTAACCTCCTCTTGGAAGCAACCATGTCATATTCTGGGCCGACTGGTGTGTCCCGCATATGTTGTCATGTACCACACACATCACCACCTTGGCTTCTTTGATGTTTATGCATCTTAGGAGAACCCCATCAATCGTCCGATGGTACAAGTCTTCCGCGAGCAAAACGAATCTCGTTGCTTGATATCTGATTTTTTAGGTGCCAATGTCGAATGATTTTTCAAGTAATGAATGATATCATACCTCCAATCATCGGCCTCTATCTCCATGATATCCACCTCGATCGACTTGGCCATCGGCTTGTATCTTGATGCCATCTGGGACAAGTCATATGCTTTTGAGTTCTGCTCCCTCGGGATATGACTAAGAGTTACGCTTCGGAAGCTTGACATTATGGCTTGACACTGATCATGTTATTCTTTCATCATATCATCATTGCACTCATACTTGTCTGATAGCTGCCTCATTACTAGCAAATAGTCTCTCGTTATTTTTATTGTATCGATGCCAACTTCTTCCAATAGTTGTAACCCTTTCAATACTGCTTCGTATTTGGTATGGTTATTGATGGAGAAAGGTTTTATGGTGTATGCAAATTCAAATGATTCCTGCCCCGATGGGAGAAAATTACCAGGCCTATACCATAACCATGCCGACAAACCGATCCATCGAAGAATAAGGTCCATGGTGTTGGCTCAACATGAGTCACTTCCTCATCTCTATGCTGTACTATGAAATCGGTTATCGCTTGTCCCTTTACTGCCTTAGCCGATTCATACCTAAGATCAAATTCGGTGAGAGCGAGCACCCACTTTCCAATATGCCATTCAACACTAGGGCCAATAGCACATCTTAATGACATCGGCCATACATATTACTGTGTACTCTGATGATAGCAGGTAGTGTCTCAGTTTGGTGCACGAGAAGTATAGGCATAAACAGAGCTTTTCCACTATTGGGTATTTGGTCTTGGCGTCCGATAATCTTCTACTGGGATAGAAAATTACCCTTTCTTTTTATCGATCTCCTGCACTAGGACCGATCCGATGGCTTGATCATCGATTGACAAATATAACCTGAATAGAATCCCTTTCTATGGCGGCATCAACTCCGGCGGTGAGGCTAAATATTCTTTAATCTCGTCAAATGCCTTTTGCTATTTTTCTCCCCATATGAATTCTTGGTTAGGCTTCAATTTTAATAGTGGAGTGAATGGCTCTATTTTTCATGAGAGATCGGCTATGAATCTTCTAAGAAAATTTATCTTCCTAATCAATGACTGCAACTTGGTTTTATCGACAGGGGGTTGGGTGTTCTTAATTGCTTCAATATTGCATTGGCTTATCTCAAATCCTCTTTCATGCACAATAAAACCTAGAAACTTCCCCGTCGATACTCCAAAGGCACACTTCTCGTGATTCATTTTTAATCCATATTTCCTAACTCTCTCCAAGACTTGACATAGATCGGCCACGTGGTCTTGAGTGCTGCTTGATTTTACCATGACGTCATCTATATATATTTCCACCAACAGGTCGATCAGGTCATGGAAAATATAGTTCATGGCCCTCTGGTAAATTGCTCCAACATTTTTCAAGCCGAAGGTCATCACCACCAACTCATAAAGTTTGATAGCGCCTAGGCACCAGAAGGCAGTCTTGTGGATGTCTTTGTCAACCATGAAAATATTATTATAACCTGCATTCTCATCTATGAAGTGATAATCTTGTGACCCAATGCGGCATCCACTAGCAAATCTATGATCGGCGTTGGGTATTCGTATTTAGGGGTTGCTTTATTGAGATATCTGAAGTCAACACATAATCTAAGCTCCCCACTTTTCTTCTATACTGGTACAATGTTGCATAACCACTATGCGTATCGATACAGTCTTATGAATCCTGCATCATATAACCTTGTTACCTCAGCCTTGATATCTAGATATATTTCCACTTTGAACCACCAAGGCGATTGCTTGAATGGCCGATACCCTTATTTTATTGGGAGTCGATGTTCTATGATCGATCAGTTTAGTCCTCGCATTTCATGATATTACCATGCGAAGCAATCCTAATATTCTCATAATAATGCAATTAATTAATTCATTCTTTATTTCATCGGGTAGTTGAGCACTTACAAAGGTTGGCCTCGATCTATCACCGGGTCCGATGTCAACCTCCTATAGCTCATCGGTTGGGGCAAAGCCTTGATCGAGTTTGCATTCTGCTTCATCCATGTTGCCTTCAAAGGGTAAGCTCGGGATGTTCATTGCTGATTGGTTTGATTCCATCATTTGATACTTCAAGAAAATCACCGTCCAAAGCCTTGCCGGACAGGTATACAACTTTTTCAATCTCCCATACCGATAAATCGGCTATTGCCACGTTAACCGATTTATTGGCAGGGATGATTCCCACTTGATCCCCGACCCACTGCATGAAGCTCTGATGCATTGTCGATGGGATGCAATGATTTCCATGAATGCAATCACACCCTATTAGCATACTGTAGGATCCTTTCCCTTTCTATGACGAAGAAAGTGGTCGGCACGGTCTTGCTCCCAACCGTCAACTCTGCGTTTAGCACCCTCATCATTTCCGATGAATTGCCACCAAAGTCCCTCAGTACCATATTGGCTTTGATGAGGTCCTCCAGCCCTTTTCCTAGCTTCCGAAAGGTGGCATATGGCATCAAGTTAACAGATGCACCTCCGTTTATCATCATCTTGGACATCGGATTACCGTTGATCTAGCCCTTGATGTAAAGAGGTTTCAGGTGTTGATGCTCATGATCTTCTAGCTTATCAAATACTACCGGTTGCAGACTTAACAATAGCTGGGCTATTGTATCACCTTGCTCAACGCTGGCATCAGGGGTGACCCGATACTCTTTAGGGAGGAAGAAAACCATGTTTACCCTTGTATCTTTCTTCTCGTCCTGATCGACCTTGTCCTTTACTCGCCATTCACTTTTAATCTTTTGGGGCCGATAAGTCTCTTTCTTGTGGCTTTGTACCTTTACCTCTCTTTGCCTCAACCGCTATACTCTCCTCTTCTGATTCTTAATGAAAATCCCATTGGGGCACCACTGCAGCTTTCCTACCGCGATGCTGCCATCGGTCGATTGACCGCATCCCTTGGTGTTAATGGGACCAAGCCTCTCGAGTATCGATGTTCTTCGTGGCAATAACCTCTGATAGATAGCCAATTTCTCCTTGCTATGTGGCCTTGTCCTGTTAGTGCTCAGATCATGACTACCCTACCACCTGTCTTCACTACCGTACTCAGGGCAATCGTCCATCGCTGGCAGATGGAGCCCTTCATTCTAGCAGAATGTGAAGAACTGACAACTCCAATGGGGGTTGAATCGTGAGTAATCATGACCGTCCTTGCTATCCATCCTTTCTCTTGACATCCTCTCATATTTTCCGATCAGACCCAAGGAGGTGACAATACTGCTAGTTTTCCTACTCTTCTTCGAGTGTCGGTCATCAGCATGGTGCGCATGCACCGTGTTGGCCGGGAAAGGGTGACCGTCGATGTTCATCAGCTTCTTCCCGTCATTGAAGTTTCTTTGGGATTGCTCCACGACTTATTGGATCTATTGTCTAAACATTTTGCATTCGTTAGTATGGTGACACAGATAGTTGTGCCACTTATATTATTTCTTCTTCTTTAATTCATCAACAGGCGGTATCACGTGGTTAGGTGGCAACTGGACTTGCTTTTCTTTGAGCAATAGATCGAATATCCTATTGGCCTTACTAATGTCGAAATCATACTTCTATTCATTGTCAGCTGGCATTACCCATGAACATGTGATCTACTTCTCGTTTCTAGTCCATTCAGCCAAATCGACCTCCGCATCGGACCGACTGTCCTCATCGGAGTCCGCATGGGGTGCATGAGCATACATCACCTTCTTCTGATACCTGTATCTTTTTGCTTCCTATAATCGGCTCACATGGGCCGATACCCGCTGTACAAGGTATGAGAGGCTCTCGAGTTCTTGGTATGAAAACCTTTGCTTTATCAGATTTAGGAGCCCATGGAAAGCTAACTCCGTCAGCTCCGAGTCACTGAGGTTCAGGCTATAGCACCTGCTTCTCATGTCTCAAAATGTCTATGTGTAATATTGTACTGACTCGTCCATCTTCTGCTTTACTGTTGTCAAGTCGGTAAGCTTCATCTCATGTATGTCGGCGAAGAAATATTTATGTAACTTCTTTTGTAGGTCTGCCCATCCTCTGACAGAGTTCACCGGCAGTGACGAGAACCAGGCAAAAGCTGATCCTAATAGTGACAATGGAAAAAACCTGACTTTTAGTGTTGCTTCAGCAGATGCCTTGCCACAATAGGCGAGAAAATGGCTGATATGCTCGATCGTGGAGACTGAGTCCTTCCCCAAAAACTTGGTGAACTCTGGGACCTTGTATCGGTTCGGTAGCGGCACCCGATCGAACCACTCTGGGTATGGTCGCCGATACACGTAGGTCTGATCTTTGGGCTTGAGTCCAAACTGGTCACAAATCACCTCAGTAATTCGGGTCACCCAATCTTCTTCCTAATGGTTCGGCGCAGGGTATCGATCGGTCATTAGAGGTTGTTGATACTGATCTAGCCAAAGAGCGTTGTATCTTTGTTCTTCATTGGAGTGAGGTGGTACTCTATAGTATGCGGTCTTGGTGGCACGATATCTGGCAACATGTTCCTAGTGATTCCATACGTGGGCTAGGGCACCTCTTGCGTAATCAGCCCTTACGGCGTGGCCGAAGGCTTGGATGGTGGCGTATCCCTACCGAAGGGATACGTGTTCTAGGACGAGTCATGTCTACCTAGCCCTAGGAGCATGGGTGTAGGTAACAGGGCCGTCACATCAGCCTCCTAGCCAAATGAAGCGTTTGGCAGACCCTATCTTATTGGCCCTTGCGGTGGTGGCCCCATCCGAGTGTGTTGATGGTTCTACAACATGAGAGGAGGATTGGTCAAGAAGTACACCGGGCCTTGTGGCTGGTCTTGAGCAATTGTCCCATCAAAAGCCTTCTTGATCAACCCATGCAAGGCAACTTGTCGACGGCGATGTAGAGTGTGTGATGGCTTCCTAAAAAGTAACTTGTGGACTCTCGGCCTACTGAGGGATTTCACCAGCCGCCGTTGGTTTCGGCAACTGACTTCTCTAGATAGGGACAGATCGAGTCATGCCGAAAACATCGAGGCTCAATCTCTTTTAGTTCTCCACATGATCCTATACCTTCAGTCTTTGTTCATTCGTCAATGCATCCATGGTGACCGAGATGATGTTGTTGCCATCGAACTCGCCTGCCATCGAAGAGTGATCTAAAAAAGGTCCCATCGACCGTGCTAAAAAGCGTGTCGGTGTATTTTTTGGTCACATGTGTGGCCTGGGCGATCCGCTTAACTCTAGTGCAGGTCCTATAATATTAGAAGAAAAAGAAGGTTCTCAGCGTGCCAATTAGTTTGACCTTACAACTCTTCACCGGAGATAGAGACGATGAACATAATCCTGTACTGATTCATCCATCTTGTATCACACTGCCATCAAATTGGTGAATTTCATCACATGTATGTCGGCAAAGAAATATTTGTGGAACTTCTCCAAATGTACCAATCCTCTGATAGAATTTGCTGGCAGTGACGAGAACATTAGAAAAGTTGATCTCAACAATGAAAGCAGGAGAACCGAAACTTCAGTGCTTCATAGGCTGATGCCTCTCCACACTGGGCAAGGAAGCAGCTGATCTGCTTGATCATATAATCTTAGAAGAAAAGAAGGTTATGAGTGTGCCAATCAGTTTTACCATGCCACTGATAAGAAATCGTAAAGAATAATGTTAGTAGCAACACCAATTGGCTATCGAGCCGATGACTGTGGTGAGAATAAAATAAAAAGGAATAAATGCGCCTATCAGCCATGGGGCTGATGACCACGCCCATGCTATCGGGCTGAACACTCTATCGGCTGATAGGGTGAAGTCCTTTCGCATCAAGGCTGATGAGTGTCTCCCAAACGCAGATGGAATATAGTGCGGAAACAAAGATAACCTATTGGCTTGTACTCCAATAGAAACTAAACTCAGCATGCCAAACAACATATTCATACTATTAAAATACCACAATTGCAAGATCGGACCTACCAAAAATAGTTAGCAATCACAAAAAACAATAACACTTCAACGCATCGGGCATACTTTATTTAGATTAATGGTACAAAACATGAACATGATACAATTGATCGAGATGTCGAACTTAACTGATAAAGCCATAAACTATGACACCTAATTCACATCAATCTAAGAGATAAAACGATGCAGCCTTAGACCTAGCAAAATATACAAAGATTAACCCGATGAACACACCGATCGAGCCGATACCTCAAGATATCGATACGATGCAGACTCTAAGAACATGAACCTAATTGATGTGACCATTATGGTGGCGGGACTAACCTCTTCACCGGAGATTAAGACGATGTAGCCTGATTCCAAGTGCCAAGTCCCGCGGGATTATCCTTGGGAATCCAAGGGTGGCGATGCACCAAATGTAGTAGTTTGTCATGGTTGATTGCGTGTGTCCTCTAAACCTAGATAATTAGATACATATTTATAATCTAGTGACTTGCCGTCCAAGTAATCCACATTGTAACAATATGGATGGACTTCTTTGATCACCTGTGACCGGAATCTTGTGACTTCTGTTAACCGTGTGGCATCCTTAGTAGGCCTGGGCTCTACTAAATCTTGACGTCAACAAGTTCTACCAGCAGGGTGGGAGACAGAGAGTCCCTCGATGCGGTGAGAGGCTACATGCTAGGGTGTGACCTGTAGGTTGTGGTAGGGGAGATGGCTTTCATGCCCGTGCTCCAGATGATTGTTTCTGCTCCAGTAGAATTCTAGGTCGGTCTCGATATGGCTTTGTACCTCATGGCCATGACTTTGAGCAGTTCAGATGACCCCGTTTGAGTCATGCGTTGGTCCTACTTGATTTACTCCTTTTGGTTTTCCTACTTTTGAGCAGATGGCTCAACACTTATTGAGATCTTTTGCTAACCCCAGTGCCGGACCATTTACTCATCACTTTGACCATTGATTTTGCAGGATCGAGGCTTGGAGGACATTTGGATCATGGATTGAGGGTGCTCCACCACATGATGGGATATCGTAGATGGTTCTCTAGCCTCAGCCCCCGAGCTCCAAGGAATACATCTCTTTTGGGAACAATGGTCAAGGGAAGGTATTTGGAGTTGGTTCTATTCGAATCTTTAAGAATTTCTCATTAAAGAATGTTGCTTTGGTTGGAAAGTTGGGTTTTAATCTAGTTTTAGTTTCGTAAATTCTTGATGACGGCTTTGAGGTTTGCTTTAAGAAGGGAAAATCTTTTGTTATAGATTCTAGAGGATCTTTTGTTTGCCAAATATTACCTTTCGGTAAGTTTTTTTGGACTGATTTCTCTAGTTATTTTGCCCTTCTCACTATTTACTTGCTTGATCCTTCTCTGAGCTCTAGAAGTGGAATAGGAGGTTAGGTCATTTGAGCTTTGATCTGCTAGTTAGATTGATCTCTATGGACCTTGTCTGAGGATTTCCCAAGCTTAATATGGAAAAGGATCTAGTTTGCCATCTGTGTCATCATGGAAAGATGATTATTGCTTCCCACGCACCTGTGACTCATGTGATGACTTCGTATCGAGGAGAGCTGGTTCATATGGAAACGGTTGGTCTAGCCTGGATACGCTCAGTCGGTGGGATGTGGCAAACCCTTGTTGTAGTTGATGACTTCTCTCGATTTTTGTGGGTTTTCTTCTTGGAGTCTAAGGATGAGACTTTTTAGTATGTTCATGACCTGATTTTGAAGTTAAAAAATGGGAACAATGGTTGGATGTGAGCCATTCGCTCTAACAATGTATTTGAATTTAAGAATTCTTAGTTCGACAACTTCTACAGTGATCAGGGTCTTGAACATTAGTTTTATGTGCCTTACACTCCCGCACAGAACGATGTTGTGGAACAAAAGAACCACACACTTGTTGAGATGGCCTGGACGATGCTATGAACACAACTTGCTATAAGGCTAATCAAATTTTTCTTAGAGATTACCTCGGTAAGTCATCATATGAGTTGCAGTTTGGCAGACAACCCAAGGTAAGACACTTGTGAGCGTTTGGCTGCAAGTGCTCTGTGCTCACGAAGGAGGGCATTTGGACAAGTTTGAATCTTGCTGTTGCGATGGAGTTTTTCATGGTTATGCTTTGCATTCTCGAGGCTTTCGAGTTTGTAATCTTGACACCCACCAGTTGGTAGAAACTTCTAAGGTTTCCTTTGATGAATCTATGCCCTCAGTTACCCCTTCATTCATGATTTCAGGAGATGATGAGATGGGAGAGCTGTTGACACGGAAACGTGCCCCCGCACTTGCGTCAGTTCGACGATCCAAAAGTGCACGGATACTTAGGGACAAGCCTAAGTGTGACATAGCACCGACGTCGCGTTCTGACTTCCCTTAGTCGTGATAAGGGGGTGGAGTCGCCAGGCAATCAGATCACACAAAATAACCCAATTAGCCAAAACAGATATATTAAATGGAATAAAATCAGCAAACGATCAGAGCCTGTCTGCTTCGAAGTCTGATGCGAAGGGGTCACCGAAGTGTATCTTCGGTGTCTGGTGCGAAGTATCTCGCCGCAGGGTGCTTCGGTGTTTGGACTGATCCGGCCGAAGATGAACTCCGAACGAATCTGGCCACGACAGTCACCTCCGAACAGTGAGGTTCGGCGTGAGGTCTCTGATACAGCAAACTATAGAATAATGACGAGAGGGCCACGCGTGAGCGTAACTTCATCTAGTACGGAGTATGATTGTGGCGAAGCTTGTCGTGACGAAGTGTGCTGGCGAAGCCTGTTACCGGAGCCTTCAGTCCCGTCGAAGGGTGTCTCGGTGACCTCCGAAACCAATCTCTCAGCTCCGGACACCTCCGACGAAGTAGCTCCGAATGTGGGAACCTGCAACAAGGAAAATTCGAAGTACCAATTCGGCCTGAGGACCGAATTCTGCTAAGTGTTGCACTAGTAGCGAAGGTAACAATTTGTTACGCAGATTAGCGGATACTTCACAGGCGAAGTAACAAGGCGATAACAATCTATTACGTAGATTAACGGATACTTCACAAGCGAAGTAACAAGGGTTACCACTATTCCATAGTGGCCGGCGGAGGGCTTCCAGGAAAACCCACGAAGAGGTACAGGAAAATAAAGGTAAAGTAAATACGATCAAAGCTAGGGCTTTGGTTTGGTTTGTGTTGGGGGCGGCCTCTATGCTGGCCTCGCCTCTCTATTTATAGGGGCTTAATTTCCGACCTAATCTGCTATTAACCCGGCCGGATGGAGATAAAAACTGAGCTAGAATCGCATACAACTCCATCTCTGCCGAAGTGGGCTTCGGCTAGGCCCGTCGAGGCCTACTCCTCGGGTCAAAGCTCCAGTGGGGTAGGCCTCCGAAGGCTTCCCGTCGAAGCCCATGGGCTGGCTAGAGGCTTTCGGAGCCCATAGCTCAATGGACCTTCGTACCTGTAGGGCTTCGGACGGACCCTGGACATGTGTATTTTTGGCCCAAATCACCAAAATTGATATTTTGACAATCTAGCCATTAATGTCATTTTTAGCTATTAACACATGCCCCCTGCCTTTTAGTGAACTAAGTGAACTAAAAGCACAACGAGCTGAAGACGATACCAAAATTGATATTTCGACACTTTTTATGATGTTTGCCACACACTTGGGAAATACCTTTTCAAGTACCTACCATTCAAAGCTCTTCGAAACCGCTCTCCCCGCAGGGATTCTAGCACGTATGCGTTCCCGGGAGCAATTTCGGCTATCTTAAAAGGACCTTCCCAACTAGGTGACCATTTACCAAACTTGGGACTCTTCATGCCTAAGGGTAAAATCGTTTTCCACACCAAGTATCCTATTTTAAACGATTTTGGTTTAACCTTCTTATTGTAGGCTTTAGCTACTCTCTTCTTGTCTACTTCTATGGCTTCTAAAGCCCTTAGTCTCTTATCGGTCACTTCCCCTAGATTATCCTTTAGAAGAGTTTCATACTCGTTGACCGATAAGCCATCTTGCTTTAACACTCTTAAGGAACCAAGATCTACCTCTACAGACAGAACGACCTCTTGTTCATATACCAACTCATATGGACTGACCTTGGTAGCACCGTGCTTTGCAATTCTACAAGCCCATAGCGCCACGGAAAGAAATTCATGCCACCTTTTAGGAAACTCTTCAAATTTCTTCTTAATGTGCTTAATCACAGTTTTATTACTAGACTCGGCTGACCATTGGCCTGAGCACAGTAAGGTGAAGAGTTTATCAACTTAATACCATAATATTCGGTGAAGTCCCTTACTTCTCCAGAAACAAATGAACTACCTTGATCTGTAGTAAGAGTTTGAGGAATGCTGAATCTATGTATGATGTGCTTCAAAATAAAATCACGTACCTCATTGTGAGTCATGTTCTTGAGAGGCACGACCTCGGTCCACTTAGTGAAGTAATCTGTCGCCATCAACACGAACCGATGCCCTTTGAGGAAGGAGGGTGAATCTGGCCGATGAAGTCTAAACCCCAACCTAGAAATGGCCATGGCTTGACAATAGGATTGAGCAATGAGGCAGGAGCTAACTGGATATTGCCAAACTTCTGACATGCTTCACACCCTCTGTAGTACATGAAACAATCTTCAGTCATAGTCGGCCAATAAAAACCCGCTCTTTTGAGCATCCAACTCATTTTTTGGGCCGACTGATGAGTGCCGCAAAGCCCTTCCTGGACTTCTCCTGTAGCCACCTAGGATTGCTCATGGTCTAAACAATTCAATAGTACTCCGTCGATGGTTCTGCTATACAATGTGTCGTCTATCAACACAAACTTGAACGCTTGTCACCAGACCTTCCGATCAACCTTTTGGTTAGGGTCTCTCAAATACTGGAAGATTGGGACTCTCCAATCGCCCTTATAGGTTTCATAGGGTCTCACTGGTCCACCTTCTGAAAAAACTTCTAAATTACTGACTTCGGGGTGCCCCCCCGGGCCATTCCAGCTCCTGCCGAAGCCTGGCCGGGGTGGCCGTTCGGAGTGTGCTGGGCCGAAGCCCTTCGGAGGGTTCGGACTTCAAGGAGCCTTCTCCGTGCAGGAGACTTCGGCCTACAGACTTCGGCATGCCAGCTCCTTCGGTCGGCAGGGTACTCTGATCCAGGATCCTCGGCGCACAGTGACCTTCGGCGACCAGAGGGGTTCAATCCGGACGGTGGGCCTGCCCACCGTTACTGGCTTCGGCAGTGAGACCAAAAAACGGCTTCTCCAATACGGAGTATGATTGTGGCGAAGCCTATCGTGACGAAGTGTGCTGGCGAAGCCTGTTGCCGGAGCCTTCAGTCCCGTCGAAGGGTGTCTTGGTGACCTCCGAAACCAATCTCTCAGCTCCGGACACCTCCGATGAAGTAGCTCCGAATGTGGGAACCTGCAACAAGGAAAATTCGAAGTACCAATTCGGCGTGAGGACCGAATTCTGCTAAGTGTTGCACTAGTAGCGAAGGTAACAATTTGTTACGCAGATTAACGGATACTTCACAAGCGAAGTAACAAGACGATAACAATCTATTACGTAGATTAACGGATACTTCACAAGCGAAGTAACAAGGGTTACCACTATTCCGTAGTGGCCGGTGGAGGGCTTCCAGGAAAACCCATGAAGAGGTACAGGAAAATAAAGGTAAAGTAATACGATCAAAGCTAGGGCTTGTGTTTGGTTTGTGTTGGGGGGGCCTCTATGCTGGCCTCGCCTCTCTATTTATAGGGACTTAATTTCCGACCTAATCTGCTATTAACCCGGCCGGATGGAGATAAAAACTGAGCTAGAATCGCATACAACTCCATCTCTGCCGAAGTGGGCTTCGGCTAGGCCCGTCGAGGCCTACTCCTCGGGTCAAAGCTCCAGTGGGGTAGGCGTCCGAAGGATTCTCGGCCGAAGCCCATGGGCTGGCTAGAGGCTTTCGGAGCCAATATCTCAATGGACCTTCGTACCTGTAGGGCTTCGGACGGACCCTGGACATGTGTATTTTTGGCCCAAATCACCAAAATTGATATTTTGACAATCTTGCCATTAATGCCATTTTTAGCTATTAACACATGCCCCTGCCTTTTAGTGAACTAAGTGAACTAAAAGCACAACGAGCTGAAGACGATACCAAAATTGATATTTCAACACTTTTTATGATGTTAGCCACACACTTGGGAAATACCTTTTCAAGTACCTACCATTCAAAGCTCTTCGAAACCGCTCTCCCCGCAGGGATTCTAGCACGTATGCGTTGTCGGGAGCGATTTCGGCTATCTTAAAAGGACCTTCCCAACTAGGTGACCATTTACAAAACTTGGGACTCTTCGTGCCTAAGGGTAAAATCGTTTTCCACACCAAGTATCCTATTTGAAACGATTTTGGTTTAACCTTCTTATTGTAGGCTTTAGCTACTCTCTTCTTGTCTACTTCTATGGCTTCTAAAGCCCTTAGTCTCTTATCGGTCACTTCCCCTAGATTATCCTTTAGAAGAGTTTCATACTCATCGACCGATAAGCCATTTTTCATTAACACTCTTAAGGAACCAAGATCTACCTCTACAGGCAGAATGACCTCTTGTTCATATACCAACTCATATGGACTGACCTTGGTAGCACCGTGCTTTGCAATTCTACAAGCCCATAGCGCCTCGGAAAGCACTTCATGCCACCTTTTAGGAAACTCTTCAATTTTCTTCTTAATGAGCTTAATCACGGTTTTATTACTAGACTCGGCCAGACCATTGGCTTGAGCATAGTAAGGTGAAGAGTTTATCAACTTAATACCATAATATTCGGCGAAGTCCCTTACTTCTCCAGAAACAAATGAACTACCTTGATCTATAGTAAGAGTTTGAGGAATGCTGAATCTATGTATGATGTGCTTCAAAATAAAATCACGTACCTCATTGTGAGTCATGTTCTTGAGAGGCACGGCCTCGGTCCACTTAGTGAAGTAATCCGTCGCCATCAACACGAACTGATGCCCTTTGAGGAAGGAGGGTGAATCTGCCCGATGAAGTCTAAACCCCAACCTAGAAACGACCATGGCTTGACAATAGGATTGAACAATGAGGCAGGAGCTAACTGGATATTGCCAAACTTCTGACATGCTTCACACCCTCTGTAGTACTTGAAACAATATTCAGTCATAGTCGGCCAATAAAAACCCGCTCTTTTGACCATCCAACTCATTTTTTGGGCCGACTGATGAGTGCCGCAAAGCCCTTCATGGACTTCTCCTGTAGCCACCTAGGATTGCTCATGGTCTAAACACTTCAATAGTACTCCGTCGACGGTTCGGCTATACAATGTGTCGTCTATCAACACGAACTTGAACGCTTGTCGTTGGACCTTCCGATCAAGCTTTTGGTTAGGGTCTCTCAAATACTGGACGATTGGGACTCTCCAATCGCCCTTATAGGTTTCAGAGGGTCTCACTGGTCCACCTTCTGAAAAATCTTCTAAATTACTGACTTCGGGGTGCCCCCCGGGCCATTCCAGCTCCTGCCGAAGCCTGGCCGGGGTGGCCGTTCGAAATGTGCTGGGCCGAAACCCTTCGGAGGGTTCGGACTCCAGGGAGCCTTCTCCGTGCAGGAGGCTTCGGCCTACAGACTTCGGCATGCCAGCTCCTTCGTTCAGCAGGGTACTCCGATCCAGGATCCTCGGCGCGCAGTGACCTTCGGCGACCAGAGGGGTTCAATCCGGAGGGTGTGCCTGCCCACCGTTACTGGCTTCGGCAGTGAGACCAAACAATGGCTTCTCCAATACGGAGTATGATTGTGGCAAAGCCTATCGTGACGAAGTGTGCTGGCGAAGCCTGTTGCTGGAGCCTTCAGTCCCGTCGAAGGGTGTCTTAGTGACCTCCAAAACCAATCTCTCAGCTCCGAACACCTCCGACGAAGTAGCTCCGAATGTGGGAACCCGCAACAAGGAAAATTCTAAGTACCAATTCGGCCTGAGGACCGAATTCTACTAAGTGTTGCACTAGTAGTGAAGGTAACAATTTGTTACGCAGATTAGCGGATACTTCACAGGCGAAGTAACAAGGCGATAACAATCTATTACGTAGATTAACGGATACTTCACAAGCGAAGTAACAAGGGTTACCACTGTTCCGTAGTGGCCGGCGGAGGGCTTCCAGGAAAACCCACGAAGAGGTACAGGAAAATAAAGGTAAAGTAAATACGATCAAAGCTAGGGCTTTGGTTTAGTTTGTGTTGGGGGGGCCTCTATGCTTGCCTCGCCTCTCTATTTATAGGTGCTTAATTTCCGACCTAATCTGCTATTAACCCGGCCGGATGGAGATAAAAACTGAGCTGGAATCGCATACAACTCCATCTTTGCCGAAGTGGGCTTCGGCTAGGCCCGTCGAGGCCTACTCCTCGGGTCAAAGCTCCGGTGGGGTAGGCCTCTGAAGGCTTCCCGGCCGAAGCCCACGGGCTGGCTAGAGGCTTTCGGAGCCCATAGCTCAATGGACCTTCGTACCTGTAGGGCTTCGGACGGACCCTGTACATGTGTATTTTTGGCCCAAATTAACAAAATTGATATTTTGACAATCTAGCCATTAATGCCATTTTTAGCTATTAACACATGCCCCCTGCCTTTTAGTGAACTAAGTGAACTAAAAGCACAACGAGCTGAAGACGATACCAAAATTGATATTTCGACACTTTTTATGATGTTTGCCACACACTTCGGAAATACCTTTTCAAGTACCTACCATTCAAAGCTCTTCGAAACCGCTCTCCCCGCAGGGATTCCAGCACGTATGCGTTGCCGGGAGCGATTTCGGCTATCTTAAAAGGACCTTCCCAACTAGGTGACCATTTACCAAACTTGGGACTCTTCGTGCCTAAGGGTAAAATCATTTTCCCCACCAAGTATCCTATTTGAAACGATTTTGGTTTAACCTTCTTATTGTAGGCTTTAGCTACTCTCTTCTTGTCTACTTCTATGGCTTCTAAAGCCCTTAGTCTCTTATCGGTCACTTCCCCTAGATTATCCTTTAGAAGAGTTTCATACTCGTTGACCGATAAGCCATCTTGCTTTAACACTCTTAAGGAACCAAGATCTACCTCTACAGGCAGAACGACCTCTTGTTCATATACCAACTCATATGGACTGACCTTGGTAGCACGGTGCTTTGCAATTCTACAAGCCCATAGCCCCTCGGAAAGCACTTCATGCCACCTTTTAGGAAACTCTTCAATTTTCTTCTTAATGAGCTTAATCACGGTTTTATTACTAGACTCGTCCTGACCATTGGCCTGAGCATAGTAAGGTGAAGAGTTTATCAACTTAATACCATAATATTCGGCGAAGTCCCTTACTTCTCCAGAAACAAATGAACTACCTTGATCTGTAGTAAGAGTTTGAGGAATGCTGAATCTATGTATGATGTGCTTCAAAATAAAATCACGTACCTCATTGTGAGTCATGTTCTTGAGAGGCACAACCTCGGTCCACTTAGTGAAGTAATCCGTCGCCAACAACACGAACCGATGCCCTTTGAGGAAGGAGGGTGAATCTGGCCGATGAAGTCTAAACCCCAACCTAGAAACGGCCATGGCTTGACAATAGGATTGAGCAATGAGGCAGGAGCTAACTGGATATTGCCAAACTTCTGACATGCTTCACACCCTCTGTAGTACATGAAACAATCTTCCGTCATAGTCGGCCAATAAAAACCCGCTATTTTGAGCATCCAACTCATTTTTTGGGCCGACTGATGAGTGCCGCAAAGCCCTTCATGGACTTCTCCTGTAGCCAACTAGGATTGCCCATGGTCTAAACACTTCAATGGTACTCCGTCGACGGTTCGGCTATACAATGTGTCGTCTATCAACATGAACTTGAACGCTTGTCGCCGGACCTTCCGATCAAGCTTTTGGTTAGGGTCTCTCAAATACTGGACGATTGGGACTCTCCAATCGCCCTTATAGGTTTCAGAGGGTCTCACTGGTCCACCTTCTGAAAAAACTTCTAAATTACTGACTTCGGGGTGCCCCCCGGGCCATTCCAGCTCCTGCCGAAGCCTGGCCGGGGTGGCTGTTCGGAGTGTGCTGGGCCGAAGCCCTTTGAAGGGTTCGGACTCCGGGGAGCCTTCTTCGTGTAGGAGGCTTCGGCCTACAGACTTCGGCATGCCAGCTCCTTCGGTCGGCAGGGTACTCCGATCCAGGATCCTCGGTGCGCAGTGACCTTCGGCGACCAGAGGGTTTCAATCCGGTGGGTGTGCCTGCCCACCGTTACTGGCTTCAGCAGTGACACCAAACAAGGGCTTCTCCAATACGGAAAATTTTCCTCTCCTGACTTGGTAGCCAGATGCTTGCTGAGCCAAATCACTGGCGACTGAATTGGCCTCTCTTGACACGTGAGAGATTTTGAAGTCATCAAAAGTAGCAACTATGTCTAGACATTTATCCAAGTAACTATTCAGCAATCCATTAAAACATTGAGCACTCTTAGCTACTTGTTGCACTACCAACAAAGAATCACCGTACGCGTGGACATGCCTAGCACCTACAGACTCCAGTAACTCAAGACCTAGCAACAAAGCTTCGTATTCGGCTTGGTTATTAGTGGAAGAAAATTCTAGATGGGCCGAAGTTTCAAAGTGCATTCCATTAGGTGATATGAGAACCACCCCAATGCCTTGGCCACTATTGTAGGCCGAACCATCAAAATAAAGTTTCCACGACACTACTTCAACTAGAGCAATGGTATCACTCCAGCTGACATCTACGTGGTGATCAACTATAAAGTTGGCCATGATTTGGCCTTTCATCGCTCTCAGGGGTTCGTAGGCCAAATCGTACTCAATCAATGCGTAAGCCCATTTTCCGATTCTTCCACTTAGAATCGGCTTCTGTAACACGTGCTTTATAACATCGGTTTGGCAAACGACAACACATGTAGTGGGGAGAAGATAATGGCGCAATTTGGTACACGCGTAGTAAAGTGATAAACACAATTGTTCCACAAATGCGTACCTGGTTTCGGCGTCGAGTAGGCGGTGGCTCAAGAATGTGATGATGTACTCCTTGCCCTCTACCTCCTGGGTTAGCACGGCCCCAATCACGCTATCTTCGGCAGCGATTGTTGGTGTAAAAGATTACGCTAACACGTTTCTGAAGGTTAGAAACTAACAAACGAAGTGTTTGCGAAGTAAACTATTTCAAGCCTCTGAAAGGATAATAGCTTAAAACAGTTCGAAAATGTATATTGAATAACTTGTATTCGGTCCCCATTACAGAGTAAAAAGGGGGGTATTTATAGGCCCAAACATTAAGGAAAAGACCCTTTTACCCCTCTATTACAACCAACATAGTGGAAACTATTCGGTACCCTTAATAGGGCTAAAATGGTAAAAGACTAATCTAATGAGAAGGAAGATAAGTCTTCCATCGTAGCTGGCAAGGAAGCTCTCGGAAGAGTCCTAGTTCGAAGATATACTCCGAACTAGAGTTCGCCTCCATACTTCGAACTTGATCCACGGTGATTCCGGAGTTATATGCTGGAAACCTTTGATTCAATCATCTTCTTTTGTCTTGTTACAACAATGGCTCTGAGGATGAAGTATTTTTCCCCAATAGTAGCCCCTCGAATACGCTTCTCCACTAGACCTGTGATATTAGGAGAGCAGTATATGCAAGAAAAATAATCATGCGCAGAGGCTAACAGTTTAATCAGCCTTCGAAATATGTGGAGATTCGAAACTTCGAATCAACTTATAAGAAAATTATGTTCGAACTATTTTTTAGAATTAACTTAAAAAGTCTGAAAGATTTTATAGGCTTAGAAGAAATAGCCGTTGGCTTTTTCCTCAACGGAAATTAAGGGAATGCGTTAAGTTCGCAAAGAGATAACGGTCAGGAATGTGAAACGGCAGAACACCAAACGGTAAAATTTGTGGCCCGGGCAATAAATAAGGGACCCAGATCCTTCCCAAATACTTTCTCACCGTCTTCCTGCAAACAAACCAGTAGAAAAGCCCTAGCCTCCATTTCTTCTTTGAGCAACCAGAGCGAAGACCAGTTTCAAGGTTCCTGGGGCGGCTTCAGCCTTGGCTCGGCAGCAGGCTGCGGCTGCAGCGGCGGCGGCGACATCAGCGACGGTGACTCCAACAGCAACAATAGTGGCAATGGCGGCGCCAGGAAGAAATCCCCAATGCAATGATCCTCAAGATCTCCTTTCGGCCTCATCGAAGTATGCGGATCAGTCTTACCAACTAGGACCTTCAACCTGCAAGAGGGAGTCGCTCGCAGCAGCGATAGAAGGGAAGATCAGTTCAGAGATTGTGATTCGCAAACCTGGGAAAGAAGCTATTCCTTCGCCAAGACCCGGAGAAGTGGTTGTCTTCGAAGCCTTTTTCGAAGCTGGATTAGGGCTCCCGGCTGTTGACTTCCTAGCCGAGGTACTGGATTTATTCCATGTTACTCTCCCCCAACTTTCTCCGAACACGATAGCACGCCTTTCCATATTCGAGTGGGCGTTGCGAACTGAAGGCTGCGAAGGAAGAGCAGAATTCTTCGCAGCCCTACACCGGGCTTCTTGCCAACCCAAGACCTTCGTAGGCCCGGGAGGTGAAAATATGGTGGTGGCCTTCGGGAGTATTAACTTTCGGCTCCGAGACGAATACGCTCTTCGATTTCCAGCTAAGGCCATCAATGCCAGATGGTATACGGATTGGATCCTCCGATGGTTTTACGCCGAAGTTGGAGCAGGAAGTCGCTTAGCTGGACCTCTACAGGACATAAACTTCCGGAGAGAAGCTCTTGTCCATCCGGATCCAGGCCAGCTCGAAGCTCGCCTTAGCCTACTTCAGAGGATTAGCCATCGCCTGAGTATGAGGGATTTGGCAGAGGAGTTCATCGGACTTCAGATCCACTCTCTGATGGCCAACTGGCCAATCACCTTCGAAGAAGATACGGAAGGTGGCCTTCGAAAGATTTCTTCGAGCTCGAGCCCTGCAGGTAACTTTGAAAACAACATGTTTCATATATATTTATTTGAAGAAATAACCAACATCAACTTATCTTTCAGCCTCTCTAGCTCCTATGACTTCGGAGCAAATCGTACGGGCTTCGGAGAAAATTCTGGGAGTCCCGACTCCGGCTGAGAAAGAATGGAGGATTAAGTTTGTAGATACTTGGGAGCGGTCCAACCGAGTATGGGGGCTACTCGAAGTTGTTCCCCCTCCTCTTTTAGATTGGGTGCCTTCGGAACAAGGGCCTAAGAAAAGGAAAGCCGAAGTTGGAGCCTCGACCTCTGCCAAGACTCCATCGAAGAAAGTAGCCCGAAAGCCAAAAACTGCGGCGCCTCCAAGCCCAATAGCTTCGGTCTCCGATTCCTCGGAGGATGAAGGTAGAATGCTTGTTGACTTGATTGACAAGGATGGAGCCCAAACAGATGCAAACATTGGTGATGTTGCGAGCATGCCGGAGTTTCAAGGCAACCTTGGGCAAGTTGGGACTTCGGCTGCTCAAGAAGACTTATCGCGAGATGAAGCCCCTATGGACGAAGGTGGAGTCGAAGTTGCTGTAGAATCAACTTCGATTCCGAGTGAAGCAACGATGGTAGCTCCCGAAGAGGCTCCAATAGTCGAAGCTTTAGTCGTGAATTCTGACTACGACGAAGACTTCGGGGTAGATTTTGACCCGCCAAGCAGTCCGATGCTCACCCGTCGTCAAGACTTCGGAGGTAAACTTCACATAATTCTTTTGTTCTTTTTTCCTGCGAAATTATACAATGTATAATACCTTTGCTTCAATGGGATCTGCTCCTATGGAAGAGGGCCTTCCCGAAGATACAAATCCTGGGACTTCAGCTACTCCAGAGCCAATTCCAGAAGTCGCTCAAATGGGACCTGGAAAAGGTAAAGGCAAGGTGGACCCCATCCCTGCTCCAAGCTCAGGATTAACTCCGTCTGAATCGATAGACGGAAGCCAATCTACAGAGAGGGGCCAGTCTGCTAAAGTTCCAAAAGATACGGCCCAGCGCACTGGCCTTTCGCCGAACGAAGACGACCAGAGGGCCTTGTCTATGCTCCCTCTTCTAGCTCCTTTCTTGGAGCGAAGAACCGGACTTCGGACTTTGCTCGAGCCTTTGGATCGAGCTAGCCGCGAAGTCGGGGAGACAAACTTGGTAGCCATCTTGAGCGAGGCTGAGGGTTCGGAGCTCAACGCTGCCATGGAGCGCGCAGCGTACTAGGTACGAAGTATCTGCAAAACAAAATTAATCTTATGTACAAATAATTTCTCCCCTTGGTTTTTTCTCTTTGCAGCAAATAGTCTTGGCCCGAGCCGCGAACGTTTCAAACAAACGCGGAAGCCTTCGCCTTCGAGAGGAAATCACCACTCTTCAGAGCAATCTTAACATTTCCGAAGGTCGAGTTTCCCATTTAGACAACATGGTCTCAGCAGAGCGGAGGGCTAGGCAAAGCTTGGAGATTGCAAATAAGGAGCTCGAAGCAGAACAAATTGTGCTTCGGGTGGAAATACAAAAGATGCGGGTGGAGCATGCTACGGCGTGGGCTGAACTTGTGAAGCTCCGGGAGGAAAAAGCCAAAACTGCAGAGGTGGCTAGTCACCTACTTAACCAGAAAAATTCTTTAGCTACGGAGGAAGCTAGGCTCTCCGGTGTGGTGGAAGAATTGACTTCGGCGAAGGACACCTTACTTGAAGACAAGCTGAAGTCGGAGAAGGTAGCTGCAGAGGTCATGAACCAACTGTTAGGTGTTCTAGAGTACTTCGGTACTATTGGGACACTTCCTTCAAATGACAACGCCTCTTTACTTCAGTGGCTAAAAATGATCCAAGGGGCTGTGAAGAGAATGAAGATGGCAGGCATTCGGTACGGAGAAATCTCCGAACAAGTGGCTGCTATCGGCATACTTCGTTACTACGAAGATCTGGGAATATCGATAACTCCGAACGCAGAGGCGGCTCCCATTACCTTCGACGACAATCGGCTTCTTACTCCTTCCGAAGATGTGGCCGCTGCTTGGCAAGCCTTCCAAGCTTCATGGAGAGCCGAAGGTCGCACTGCGATCAAGGCTTGGATTGACGAAGGACAATGCCAGAAACAAGCTCGGTCGCAAGCCTCGAGCAGCCAACCTCCGCCAATCCCACAGGTCTAGATTTGTCTTAGGATCCTGACTATGTAAAGAATCATGCTTTTTGTACATTTATAAATGAAAATTTAATTATCGTGTTTTTAGGCTTCACCTCATATGGAAGATGTCGAAGTGTTAGACGTTAACGAAGAAGTCCGCCTACTATGGGCTACCTTCGATCTTTTAAAACTTCACAAGCGCCCTCGATTTTTAGTTCCTCGAGATAGCTCCGGTGCAATTACGCCCGAAGTAAGCAAAGATATGCTATCTTATATTAACGAGGAAGAAAAAGAAGTTAACTTGGAAACTTCATCTTCCGAAGACATTGCATGGTCCGAAGATGAAGGTGAAGCTCAGGGTAAAAAACCTGAAGAACTTGGAAGCTGGGAAAGGAGCCCCGAACGACTCTGAACTTGGGCCGAGCTTCAACAAGAACAGAAAGACTTTAGATCTTCGAAGGGAGGTAGGAGAGTTAAACGCAAAGTTGTTAGAACTCCCGCCTCTGGAACTAGTCATTCCAACCTTAGCTCTAGAGATCGAAGGGGTCTTCGATTCCTTCTCGATATAGATACCGATTTTTCATGATGTAATCATAATTTGTTCGAATAATAAATATCGATTTAAAAATTGTCTCCCTATTTCCCAGCCCCTCTTTGGGCGTAAGCAACTTCGAACTATATTCAAAGATGGTTAGGCGCAAAGAAAAACTTAGGAGTACAATTTTGGGGTCTCGGAGTCCCTCAGCAATTTAAAGATTGATTAAAATCTTATAAAATGTCTTTGACTACTTGGAGTCTATAGATTGGTAACTTAGTACCTTGTGTTTTGAAAGAAATCACTTTGGACAACTTTTCGGACACTTTAGTGTCCCAAACAATTGGTCACTTTGGACTTTTTTCACAGATATTCGAAGCTCATGAGCTCAAACTCTGTTTGTTTTGGCCTCCTTCGGCTCTTTTTGTGAATTCTGTCAAACCGGTGGTTTGGAATTCGCAGTGGTCTCCTTGGACTCTTTTTACAGATGCTTTCAAGCCAAAACTTGGAATCCGCATTATTTGGTCTCCTTGGACTCTTTTTACGGATGCTTTCAAGCCAAAACTTGGAATCCACATTATTTGGTCTCCTTGGACTCTTTTTACGGATGCTTTCAAGCCGATGGCTTGGAATCCGTTTTTTAGTGACTTTCCCACCTCGTCGGAAGCTTCAGACCAGTGGGCCGAAGTCCGAAAAATATGATTCAAATTAATGACACTTCCCTCCCAGTCAACTTCGCTATTCCAGTGCGTCCACTAGAAGTGGGAAGTCTATGGGGGGTAGGCATTATCTGAACCATAAGCTTTATTGATTCGGAAGGTGTTTACAAATGATTACAAGGAGCCCCTATGCGAAATATCGCTTTAGGTGCTCCGCATGCCATGTATGCGCTAACTCTTCACCTTCCAAATTAGCTAACTTAAAAGAACCAGCACGCCCTGAGCGAACAATTATGTATGGACCTTCCCACTTATTTCCTAATTTCCTAAGTTCATTAATCTTGACCTTCGGGTCGAACCAAGTCTTCGTCTGCTGCTAATACATTGACAGATTTGCAACAGCTCGAAGTCTTGTCTCTTCTGTTAAATCAAGCGAAGTTTGTCTTTCTGCTTCTATTTCCGGTTCGGTGCTGCGAAGGGATCCTCCTTTAAGCTTCGTTGGTGTCATAGTGAGAAACCAAGGGTTGGTTTCGGAGTCTGTGATGAGTGATTGACAGGTTTTTATCCTCTGTTTCGAATGGGTACCTCCGAAGGGGTTTGGAGGCTGTTTCACCGAAGGGTTCGGTCGGTTTGGTTGCTGCAGCTGTTGCAGCGGAGTGTGCCTGTCGGAGGGGTCCGACATTACACGATGATTGTCTGTACCGCAGGTCTCGGTACTTTGGGCGGTACACCGGAGTGTGTGCCAAAGGTTGTTTACCCGGAGAGGTCTCCGGGGTACTGGAAACACTTGTCTGCTTGTGTGTGGTGCGCAGGGGACTTCGGAGGCGACGGACGGTTTGTAGCAAGTGAACCTGGGTCAAGCGGGAGGCTTGATGCTAGGGGAGCAGGGAGCTTTGTCACGAAGGCTGCAAAGGGGTCGAGGTCAGACCTCGGGTCGAGGTGCACCAGGAGAAGGCAGTAAGTCCGGAGCGTGGCTCTGGGTAAAGGTACCCCGAGACGAAGTCCTCGGAGGCTAGGCACTTCGAAGGGTACTCCGGAAGGAGCGACATCGGAGTATGGTGGATCAAGTCCTCACCAGAGGCAAGATGTTCGAAGTGTGCTCCGGAGGGAGACACTCGAAGGTATACCCGACGAAGGTCTCAGAAGTCGAGGTGCGTCGAAGGCATGGTCCGGGTGAGGCGCGTCGAGGAGTGTGGTCGGGGAGAGACACTGCGACGAAGTGCTCATGGAATGCTTCATGCGGAGGCCTTGGACGAAGGAGGGACTTCGAAGGAGTGAAGCAGGCTTCGGAGCAAGGCTGGCTCCGGAGTAAGGTGGACTTGAGGTACTTCAGCCATGCATGGCTTCGGTACACGGACTGACGGAGTTCGAGCTGGGAGAAGCTGCGAAGCCGTGGTGGTCCACTTCGAAGGTGTTGGTGCGAAGGCCCAAGGGCTTTGACGGCTTCGGCTCAAAACCATCACGGTATCGAAGGATGATTTCGGTGAAGCGAAGGCCGTCAGGCTCAAGGCTTCTCACCGAAGCTACCGCACCCCCCGCGTGCGAAGGGGGGCTTCAGAAGGGTCCAAGACTGTAAAGGCTGACAGTGTCTGCTCTGCAAAAAGCTGACATTGTCCCCTCTGCAAAGCTGACAAAGAAGCCTCCAAATAAAGTTGACTACCTTTTGTACCCCTCAGTTCTGATGAGACAAAACCAATGTAAACCCTAGGGGTAAAGTAGTCAATTCACATGGGTGAATAGTGGCTATAAATAGTGGGGGCTGGGTAGGTAACATTTAACACTTTGAGCATTCATTGTAGAATTCCTGTACTAGCCACCACATACTTTGTATTCATCCTGTGAGTTCAATTTTTGTGTTCCCTGTTCAAGCAGCGAAGCCTTGATACTGTGTTCATTTTCTGCTTGAGCTTGTTTGCATACCTCGCTGCATACTTCGATTTTTGTGTGTCACTTCGATTGATTTGAGGCAGTGCACCGAAGCCTGTTTGAGCGAAGTGTGTTTTGAGCGAAGTGTGTTTTCAGTGCGTGTTCGCTCTGTGTAAACTGGAGGCTAGACCTCGCTGTTTACTAGCGAAGCATTGATCGGAGCCCTTTTTCTTCCCTTGTCAAAGTCCTTGGCGTTGTCTGTTTAGTGTGCGTTTAGACCTTCAAAGTACGAAGCCCAACACCAGTTGCTGTCGCTAAGTATTTGGTCGAAGTCCTCAGAGGGTAGTCCGCTCTTGCGAAGGGTGAAGTGTGAAGCCTGCTCGAGGCACCCTGTGTGCGGAGCCTGCACTGACTTAGCAAAGCTGATTTTTCGGGGTTGTGGGTGGAGCGAAGTGTTCTTGGCTTTGAACTTTTGCTCCTTCCGAAGCCTGTTTTCGGAGCTGTAAAATACCTCCGAACCAGTACTTCGAAGGGTGTGTTCGAAGCCTGTTCCGCAGAGGACAGAATTAAAACAGAAGGCTATTTTTAGTCTGAAATTTTAAAAGCTCCCATTCACCCCCCTCTGGTCGCCGTTTCCGGTCCAACAATTGGTATCAAAGCAGGTTAAGATCACCAGTTGACCTTAACCGGTTTTGTGATCTCTTGGCGACATGGACATAGTTAGTAAAATTCCTCTGTTCGATGGGACTGATTTTGCATACTGGAAGGTGCGCATGGAGGCTTACTTGCTAAGCCAAGGAAATGCAATTTGGGAGATTGTGGACTCACAATACTCCATCCCTGAGGCTCGCACTTCTCAATGTGACGCTTGCTTACAATGATCATGATAGGGCTATCAAGCTTCTCTATGCTCTTGATCGTAGCATATGGGAAGTGAAGATATCCAGCATTGAGGAGTCCGCAGGTTATGACACATTGACTTATGATGAGCTCTTCAGCAAGCTGAAGTCCACAGAGATTGCCAAGGCATCTCTTGCAGTGCATAGGAACTCCTTGCCACAGCCATTGGCATTGGTTTCTAGCACTAGTCGTGGCACCACTGCAGAACCAAGCACATCTGGCACTTGTGTTCTTGCAGATGGTTTTGCTTTGTCCTCCCTGGTCTCCGTCACTAAGGAGCAGGTGGACACTCTGGATGATGATGAGCTTGCTCTCATTGCCAGAAGGTTCACCCGTTTTCACCATGAGAGACGGGATCAGAGGAGAAGTGGTTTTAGTGGTTTCTTTGAGTGTGGCGACACTTCTCATATCAAGGCCAATTGACCGAAACTCAAGAAGAGAGATGAGAGTGAGCGCCCCAAATACCAAAAGAAGGAGAGGAAACCCTTTGTGAAGGGCAAGCACGGCAAGGTTGCTAAGAAAGTAGCCAAAGCCGCTTCCAAAGCATTTGTTGCTGCTCTCAGCGACATCGACACTTCCTCAACTGAGGAGTCGAGCTCTGAGGAGGAGGAGTCCCCAAGGAAGGAGGACAAGAAGGACAAGAAGGGACGAGATTTCACCGGCCTTTGCTTGATGGCCGACAGCGATCACAACGGCGATGAGCTTGACTCATCTAAGGTACAACTATCCTATGACCAGCTTTCAATTAAACTAGATGAGCTGAATGAAGTAGTTCTTGGTCAGGATAGATTACTTGTGCAAGCCGCTAGAGAAAGAAAAGACCTTAGACTTAGGCTAGAATCTGTTTCTACTGAGTATGCCATGCTTAAGTCTAAAGTTAATGATGCTGAATGTGAATCTTGTATTGTTGTCATGGGTGAGCTTGCTCAGTTGCGTTCTGTACATGCTCAAACTCTATCTGAGCTTGAGACTGCACAGAAGCAGCTTTTGGTGGTTGATTCTAGTCCTCATGATATAATTGAATGCATGAACTGTTCCTCATTACGCGAGAGCATTAATTTACGTGATAAGCATGTTCATGACTTAGAGGCTAGATTGAAGAGGGCCGGTAGTTCTAAGGATGTGCAACCTGTGTGTGACACATGCATAACCCTTAAGGACCAGCTAGGCACTGTTAGAGAGCGAGCTGAGAACCTCATGACTGAAAATGAATACCTTCTTTTTGTGGTTAACAAATGCACTGAGGGAAAGGGTTGAATGGATTTGCTCTTGGCCAAAACCAAGATGTGTGCTGACAGAGCAATGTTAGCTCTAGGTTTGGGTTTTGAGAGGATTCCTTCAGATAATGAAAACAAAACTGTTTTTACCTCACCCACTACCCTAGAGAAAGAGAGAGCTCTGTTAGACACTCCATCAGCCAAAAAGCCTACCCGAACTCAAAAAGAAAACCACTCCTCCTGCCAAGAAAATCCCTCCCAAGAAAACCACTCAGCAAAAGCCCAAGGAGCCTGTGAGAGTTGCTCCAATGACCCATGAGAGTGCCCCTAGGAGAGTTTTTCATTGTTCCTACTGTCAGCGGGCGGGTCATTTGGTTGGGTTCTGTTTTCGTCGCATCAAGGATGAGCGACGCTCTTAGGCGATGAGTTATTAGGACATGCATTACCCATCTTTAGGTATGCATGAGTCTGAGTTGTACTATCGTCCTGTTTTTGAGGCTCCTCGTGCTTCTCGGAGAGGTTTTGCTCCTCGAGGTGTTCACCATGTTCCATTTGGTGGTAGACCCCGAGCGAGTAGCTTTGTACCTCATCAGAGTAGGAGACCTCGTCATGTTGTTAGATCACAGCATGTAGGTAGACCTCGCACTTTGCATCATTCTGATTTTCCTATGCGTAGACGGTCCACTTTTACTGTGCCTACTACTCGTATCACTCAGTGCTGGATGCCTCGTCATATTTTCACTCACCCCAGCACTGAGCGATCGAGATTTTCTTATCATGTGTAGGCGACAGACCGAGGCTTGGAGGGCACGTGGATCATGGACTCCGGTTGTTCGCGCCATATGACCGGAGATGCAGCATGGTTCTCTAGCCTCACCACAACCAAGCAAAAGAAACATATCACCTTCGGGAACAATCGAAGGAGTAGAGTGAAAGGTAAAGGTGTGGTAAGAATTAACTCGAATTTCACTCTCAAAGATGTTTCTTTGGTTGAAAACCTGGGATACAATTTGCTTTCTGTATCTCAGTTGCTTGACGAGGGCTTCGAAGTGCGATTCCATCGCGATACTTCGCAAGTACTCAATTCTGATGGCGTTGTGGTTTGTAAGATCTTTAGAGTTGGGAGAGTTTTTGGAGCTGATTTTTCCAAGTCATCTGGTTCTTCTCATTGTCTTGTTGCACATTCTACCTCTGAGCTTTGGAAGTGGCATAGGAGACTAGGGCATATGAGCTTTGAGTTGCTCGCTCGTCTGAGTGCCCTAGGTCTGATCCGAGGATTGCCCAAGCTCAGGTTTGAGAAGAATTTAGTTTGCGCTCCTTGTCGACATCGAAAACTGATTGCCGCTTCGCATTCGCCAGTCACCACAGTGATGACTGAACAACCCGGAGAACTTCTCCACATGGACACTGTAGGTCCTTCTCGTGTTAGTTCTTTAGGCGGCAAGTGGTATGTGTTAGTCATTGTCGACGATTTCTCTCGATACTCTTGGGTCTTCTTTCTTGCCAGCAAGGATGAAGTGTTTTCACACTTTCGGAGCTTGGCTTTGAGACTTTTCACTGAACTCCCTGGTGCATTGAAATTCATTCGAATTGATAATGGCACAGAGTTCAAGAACAGTCTCTTTGTTGACTTTTGCATGGAGCATGGCATAGAACATCAATTCTCTGCTCTGCGGGTTCCTCAACAAAACGGTGTTGTTGAGAGAAAAAACCGCACTTTGGTTGAGATGGCTAGGACGATGCTCGATGAGCATAGGACTCCTAGAAAATTCTGGGCTGAGGCCATGAACACTGCTTGTTACATCTCAAACCGAATCTTCTTGCGCTCAATTTTGAACTTGACTTCTTATGAGCTACGTTTTAGGAGATAGCCCAAGGTTACTCATCTTCGAGTTTTTGGCTGTCGTTGCTTTATCCTAAAACGTGGTAATTTGGATAAATTTGAGTCGCGTTCTTCTGACGGGATCTTTTTCGGTTACACTACACATGGTCATTCTTATCGTGTTTATAATTTGGAGACTAACACTGTCATCGAGTCATGTGATGTGACTTTTGATGAATCAACCCCCTCTGTTAGTTTTGCATTTGAACAGGCAAATGAACATGACATGGAGCAGACCATCTTCGAAGAAGAAGATCCTGGAGAGTTCGAGGATGAACCCCTACTACCCTCGACATCAACCCCCGAAGCCAAACCCGCTTCGACCACTTCGGCACAAGGTCCCGAAGCAACTACCTCGACATCGATCATCTTGGACCACTCCAATGCACAAGTTGAGGGGGAGACTGCATCCCTCCGCGAGGCTCCACACCATGTTCAAAGGATGCATCCTCCCGAGCAGATCATTGGTGAGCTTGATCAAAGGGTAACATGTTTTCATGCTCATTTCATTGATTCCGCTTTTTGTTGCTTCTTTCGAGCCCTTAGATGTTTTTCATGCACTTTCTGATTCTAGTTGGATCAATGCCATGCATGAAGAACTGGAAAATTTTGAGAGAAACCAAGTCTGGACTTTAGTTGATCCTCCACCAAATGTTCATTTCATTGGAACAAAATGGATTTTCAAAAATAAACAAGGGGAGGATGGGACTATAGTTAGAAACAAGGCTAGACTTGTAGCTCAGGGTTATTCTCAATTAGAAGGGATTGATTTTACTGAAACTTTTGCACCTATTGCTCATCTTGAGGCCATTAGGATTTTGCTTGCCTTTGCGACAAACCGGGGATTCAAACTCTATCAAATGGATGTCAAAAGTGCTTTTCCTAATGGTTTCATAGGCGAAGATGTTTTTGTAATACAACCCCCTGGTTTTGAAAACCCCAAATACCCACATAAAGTCCTTAAACTTCATAAGGATCTTTATGGACTCAAGCAGGCCCCTCGGGCATGGTATGACAAACTTAAGTCTTTTCTGCTTAAGCGGGGGTATCTGATGGGATCTGTTGATAAAACCATGTTCACTCTCAAGCATGGCAAAGATTTCCTTCTAGTTCAGATTTATGTGGATGATATCATCTTTGGTGGTTCTTCTCATGCTTTGGTTGCCGAGTTTGCAGATGCCATGAGCAGGGAGTTCGAGATGTCCATGATGGGCGAACTCAAATTTTTCCTTGGTTTGCAAATCAAGCAAAGCAAAGAAGGTACTTTTGTTCACTAGACGAAATACACCAAGGACCTGCTCAAGAAGTTCGACATGGCAAATGCGAAGCCTCTCGCCACTCCAATGGCTACATCTATAGCATTGGATCCTGACGAAGATGGAGAAGCCGTAGATCAGAAGGAGTTCCGAAGCATGATTGGCTCCCTCCTCTACTTGACTTCTACGAGGCCGGACATACACTTCGCAGTGTGTTTGTGCGCTCGTTTTCAGGCTTCACCACGAGCTTCGCACCGCCAAGCGGTAAAGCGCATACTCAGGTATCTCAAACATACCCTTGAGTTCGACATTTGGTATTCAGCATCTTCCTCTTTGTGTCTTCGAGGTTATTCCGATGCGGATTTTGCTGGGTGTAGGATTGATAGGAAGAGTACCTCTGGTACTTGTCATTTTCTGGGTACATCTCTGGTTTGTTGGTCTTCCCGCAAACAGTCTAGTGTTGCACAATCGACGGCTGAGGCCGAATATGTTGCTGCAGCTAGCTGTTGCTCTCAGATTTTATGGATGGTTTCCACTTCGCGGGATTTCGGGTTAGATTATAAGAGTGTTCCACTTTTCTGTGATAACACTAGTGCTATTTGTATTGCAAACAACCCGGTTCAGCACTCCAGAACCAAACACATTGATGTGCGATATCAATATGTTGATACCCAACACCAGCTAGCCGATATTTTCACAAAACCCCTCGATGCTTCACGGTTTGCCTACTTGCGTGGGGAACTTGGTATTTGTCACCCTTACGGCATTTTGTGAGGGGGGGAGCAGTTTTAGATTGATGTGCATATGCTAATTGTGTGTGAAATTGCATTTACATCTTTTGCACTTATATGCCTAATTATAATTCATGAATCATGTCAGCTCACCTCTATTTGATATATCTAAAACATTATGTGCATGATTTTTCCTTCCAAAATCAAATCATACTCACTGCTTAGTCTTGAAATCTAGCATGTTTAGGCAGGTCTGTTTTAGCTATCTTTTATCTGCTTGATAGCAAGACACCTTTTCTTTGGATGCTAAACAATGCAACTTGAAAAAATGTATTCATGGATATTCATCAAGTGTTAGACAATTTGATTCAAAATTCCAAAAAATCCATGATTTGCATGCTTCAAAGCAAAAAGATCCAGGTGGGTTTGGTTGTCGCACTACTCTATTCTAGACTGCTTACCATTGCACATTGGTCTGAACTGGAATAGTGTAGTGTATGCCAAAATCATTGCTTTAAGCTTCTGATGGCTTTCATGCCTAGGCTTGGCCTGATTGGAAAGCATAAGGTGGACAAACAAATAACCCCTGACATTATGAAAAGCACAACAAAATTTATTGATCATCAAGTTTACTTTTAAATGCTCCACTTGAACTAGACTTGTTTGTCTAGAGTAGAAATTGACCAGCTTTGCGCAGCCCTGTTTTTACTTGTCTAGTTAACTTGATTAAGTGGTGATGCTTTTCCTTCAAAATGATAAAATCACATGCTGTCATCATGATTTTAGAGCATTTTAAAATGAGTTGAGCACATGATAATTGGTATTAAATGATTGGCATATTTTTGCTTTATATGTCTTTGCAACTCTGCCCATTTCGAAGCTATGCATCTTTTACATGCTCCTTGATGCTTGCATTGCCAAAGGGGGAGAAATTGTTGCGTTCTCTACAGCAAAGGGGGTAAATTATCTCAGGGAGTTTTTATATTGCAAAGGGGAGAGATGCCGAAGGGGCTTACTCTTTTGAAAAGGGGGAGGAAAATTCTTTTGTCAAGTGACATGATTTTGCTCGGTTCTGAGTTTTTATGGTCACTTGTGTGCTGAAATTTTTCAAATTTTCTTGAACTTGAATTTGGTTGTCAATGCACTCATCAAGGGGGAGATTGAGAAACAAAGGGTTGGTTTCAGAGACTGTGATGAGTGATTGACAGGTTTTTATCCTCTGTTTCGAAGGGGTACCTCCGAAGGGGTTCGGAGGCTGTTTCACCGAAGGGTTCGGTGGGTTTGATTGCTGCAGCTATTGCAGCGGAGTGTGCCTGTCGGAGGGGTCCGACAGTACACGATGATTGTCTGTACCGAAGGGCTCGGTACTTTGGGCGGTACACCGGAGTGTGTGCCCAAGGTTGTTAACCCGGAGAGGTCTCCGGGGTACTGGAAACACTTGTCTACTTGTTTGTGGTGCGCAGGGGACTTCGGAGGCGACAGACGGTTTGTAGCAAGTGAACCTGGGTCAAGCGGGAGGCTTGATGCCAGGGGAGCAGGGAGCTCCATCACGAAGGTTGCAAAGGGGTCGAGGTCGGACCTCGGGTCGAGGTGCACCAGGAGAAGGCAGTAAGTGCAGAGCGTGGCCCTGGGTAAAGGTACCCCGAGACGAAGTCCTCGGAGGCGAGGCACTTCGAAGGGTACTCCGGAAGGAGTGACTTCGGAGTATGGTGGATCAAGTCCTCAGCAGAGGCAAGATGTTCGAAGTGTGCTCCGGAGGGAGACACTCGAAGGTATACCCGACGAAGGTCTCAGAAGTCGAGGTGCATCGAAGGCATGGTCCAGGTGAGGCTCGTCGAGGAGTGTGCTCGGGGAGAGACACTGCGTCGAAGTGCTCATGGAATGCTTCATGCGGAGGCCTTGGACGAAGGAGGGACTTTGAAGGGTGGTACTCCGAAGGTGGGGCTTCGGAGTGAAGCAGGCTTTGGAGCAAGGCTGGCTCCGGAGTGAGGTGGACTTGAGGTACTTTGGCCATGCATGGCTTCGGTACACGGACTGATGGAGTTCGAGCTGGGAGAAGCTGCGAAGCCGTGGTGGTCCACTCCGAAGGTGTTGGTAAGAAGGCCCAAGGGCTTTGATGACTTCGGCTCAAAACCGTCATTGTATCGAAGGATGACTTCGGTGAAGCGAAGGCCGTCAGGCTCAAGGCTTCTCACCGAAGCTACCGCAGCCCTCGCGTGCGAAGGGGGGCTTTGAAAGGGTCCAAGACTGTAAAGGCTAACAGTGTCTGCTCTACAAAAAGCTGACACTGTCCCCTCTGCAAAGCTGACAGAAAAGCCTCCAAATAAAGTTGACTACCTTTTGTACCCCTCAGTTCTGATGAGACAAAACCAATGTAAACCCTAGGGGTAAAGTAGTCAATTCACATGGGTGAATAGTGGCTATAAATAGTGGCGGCTGGGTAGGTAACATTTAACACTTTGAGCATTCATTGTAGAACTCCTGTACTAGCCACCACATACTTTGTATTCATCCTGTGAGTTCAATTTTTGTGTTCCCTATTCAAGCAGCGAAGCCTTGATACTGTGTTCATTTTCTGCTTGAGCTTGTTTGCATTCCTCGTTGCATACTTCGATTTTTGTGTGTCACTTCGATTGATTTGAGGCAGTGCACCGAAGCCTGTTTGAGCGAAGTGTGTTTTGAGCGAAGTGTGTTTTCAGTGCGTGTTCGCTCTGTGTAAACTGGGGGCTAGACCTCGCTGTTTACTAGCGAAGCATTGATCGGAGCCCGTTTTTCTTCCCTTGTCGAAGTCCTTGGCGTTGTCTGTTTAGTGTGCGTTTAGACCTTCAAAGTACGAAGCCCAGCACCAGTTGCTGTCGCTATGTATTTGGTCGAAGTCCTCAGAGGGTAGTCCGCTCTTGCGAAGGGTGAAGTGCGAAGCCTGCTCGAAGCACCCTGTGTGCAGAGCCTGCACTGACTTAGCAGAGCTGATTTTTCGGGGTTGTGGGTGGAGCGAAGTCTTCTTGGCTTCGAACTTTTGCTCCTTCCGAAGCCTGTTTTCGGAGCTGTAAAATACCTCTGAACCAGTACTTCGAAGGGTGTGTTCGAAGCCTGTTACGCAGAGGACAGAATTAAAACAGAAGGCTATTTTTAGTCTGAAATTTTAAAAGCTCCTATTCACCCCCCCCCCCCTCTGGTCGTCGTTTCCGGTCCAACACATAGCTTCATCTCCGAATAATAGTCTGAAAGGAGTGAAACCGGTAGACCTTGTCTGAGTTGTCCGGATGGACCATAGGATTTTCGAGAGCTCTTCAGTCCACAGTCCTTTAGCCAATCCAACTATTCTTCGATTCAACCCTGATAAGATATTTCCATTGGCTCTTTCAATAGCTCCGTTAGACTGAGGATGCCTTACCGCAGCAAAACATAATTGGATGCCTAGGTCTTCACAGAATTTCCTGAAAGGTTCTGCATCGAGCTGTGTTCCATTGTCAACTGTCAACTGCCGAGGCACTCCGAACCGGCATATAATATTCTTCCAGAAATGTTTTTGTACATTATTCGAAGTGATAGCTGTTAGGGGCTCTGCTTTGACCCACTTTGAAAAGTATTTGATTGCTACCACTGCGAACTTCAAATTTCCTTTTGCTATTGGGAAGGGGCCAATAAGATCCATGCCCCATCTGGCCATGGGCCATACTGGAGCAATGACTTGGAGAGTTATTGGTGGGCGATGACTCTTCGTCCCATCCACTGACATCCTTGGTAAGTGCAGACTAAGCTCTCCGCATCAGCTACTATTGTAGGCCAATAAAGCCCCTGGCGAAGTGTCTTTCCTGCCAAATCTCGAGGGGCTAAATGGCTACCGCAGAGTCCTTCATGAATTTCTCGAAGAATTTCTTGACCTTCGGCTTGAGATATACATCGGATCAAAGGGGAACATACTCCGGCCTTGTACAAAATACCGTTGATTATATGATAACTCCGAATTCTGAGTTTCAACCTCGAAAGCTATGGCCCTTCAGACATATTTGCTTCTCCTTGCAACAATTCCATAATTGAACTTCGCCAATCTGTACTTAGAATGCAAAGGACTTCCGCAGCAGGGATTTGTGGCACCAAAGGTGTACTGAGTTCTTTTTAAAAAGCCTCTTCTGGTATGTCCATAGCTCCGGCTGCAGCTTTTGCTAAGATGTCAGCTTCCACATTTTCTGCTCTAGGTATACTCCGAATGGAAATCCCTTTAAATGTTGCTTCAATCTTATGGATTTCTTCCAAGTATTTTGCAAGCTGTGGATGCCGAACTTGAAAGCTCTTGTCTACGTGCCCGGCTACAATCTGAGAATATGTCTTAATAACAACTCTTGTAGCCCCTAGAGCGCATGCCTTTCGAAGTCCCAATAAAATTCCCTCATACTCCACTGTATGATTGGTAGACTTAAAGTTGAGTCTTGCGGAGTACATTGCCTTTTGCCCTGAAGGCGAAATTATCACGGCTCTGACACCTGCTCCAGATGCTTGGAAAGCTCCATCAGAATAAGTAGTCCAAATCCCTTCACTTGGCTTTTCCAGAGCCCATGCTGCAGGGGGACACTTGTGACTTAATTGCTGTTCTTGCCACAAAGGATATGCCAAAGGGTGCTAACTCAACGGCCCGCTTCCCAATTCTTTCTGTAGAATCCTTACTTCAGAGCATATCTCCCAAAGGATATGAAGTTGGTACAATTACATTATGTGCCATGAAATAATGCCTTAGCTTCCTCGAAGCCATTATTAGAGCATAAGTGAATTTCTAAAGCTCGGAATATCTTGTTTTTTGCTCCAGACAATGCTTCGGACACAAAATAAACTGGATTCTGTACCAACTTTCCGTTGAAATCAACCTCTCTGACAAGGACTGCACTGACAGCAGAGCTAGTAGCTGCAAGGTAGAGGAGTAGGGTTTCGTCCGCAATAGGCATCGTGAGTGTAGCAAGGTTACTAAGATAATTCTTAATATCTTCGAAGCTCTTTTGACACTCCGGTGTCCATGCAAAATCTTCGGACCCTTTCAATGCTTTAAAGATGGGCAAACTTCTCTCCGCAGACCTTGCCAAAAACCTGCTAAGTGCTGCAAGACGACCAGTCAGCTTTTGCACTTGCTTTAAATTCTCTGGGGGAGCCATCCTTTGCAACGCAGTTATCTGAGTGGGGCTAGCTTCGATCCCTCTGCTTGAAACTAGATACCCTAACAATTTTCCAGCCTGCGCCCCAAAGATACATTTTTCGGGGTTAAGACGGATCCCACATGCCCGAAGGCTATTGAATGTTTCTACTAAGTCTAGGCTATGTTGGTGCTTTAAAGCACTCTTTATTACAATATCATCCATATAGGCCTCTACATTGCGACCTAATTGATGACCTAGAGCCTTAGCAATTAACCTCAAAAAAGTAGCCCCGACATTTCTTAAGCCAAAGGGCATTCTTACATAACAAAAGACTCCTGAAGGTGTTACGAAGCTTGTCTTGATTTCATCTTCGCGTTTTAGCCAGATTTGATGATAGCCGGAGTACGCGTCGAAGAAGCTTAATAACTCTGAACCGGCAGTAGAGTCGACCAATTGATCAATTCGGGGCATGGGGTAGGGGTCACGGGGGCATGCTTTATTCAGAGATGTAAAATCAATACACATGCGCCACTTCCCTGAAGATTTCTTCCTAACGAAGACTGGGTTTGCTAACCACTCTGTATGAGCCACTTCTCTGATAATCCCAGCCTTCAGCAGCTTTTCCACTTCGTCTTTGGCAAGGATAGCTCTCTCTACAGACAGCTTCCGGAGTCCTTGCCGAACAGGCCGAGCCTTCGGGTTCACAAGTAAACTGTGCTCAATAATATCCCGACTGACTCCGGTGATGTCTTCATCAGACCAAGCAAAGACATATAAATTCTCCTCAACTACTTTCTCTAACGAAGTAGCGACTTCTGGAGGCAAGTCTTTGCCAAATTGAAATGAATATTCCTTGCCATCTTTCACAATAAGCTTCATTGCGATCTCTCCTTCGGGGCTTAGTCTTGGAAAGGATTTCTTCGAAGATTCATTGGGAGCAGGGAAATCCTCTGGGTTATCTTGCACGCTGTTCACCTGTCTCGGATCAAGAGGAGGGCCATGACCATACTCCGCTCTTCGCGCGGTAGCCTGATCTCCGAAAACAGTGAGCACTCCCGCCTCTGTGGGCATCTTCATACATAGGTAATTATGATGCGCCACAGCTCCGAATTGATTTAGCATGCCCCTTTCGAAGATGACATTGTATGCATATGGAGCATCCACAACATCGAAAATCACTTCTTCTGTCCTGGCCAGTAGCCCCTCGCCAAAAGTAACTTCCAAGCCAATTTGACCGAGGGCATCGAGAGGGGGTCCTGCGAAGCCTTTTAAAGGACGGGCTGCTGGGAGAAGATGCTTCCTGGAGATGCAGAGTTGATCAAAAGCTTGAACAAAGATAATATCTGCCGAACTCCCTCCGTCGATTAGCACTCTCCGGACCTCAGTCCCTGCTATGTCTGTAGTGATGACGAGTGGGTATGCATGTGGAAACTTAATACCAGCTGCATCATCTGCAGAAAAAGATATCGGCACATGGGAACATTCGGGCATAGCAGCTGCAGACGAAGAGGTTCCAATATGGCCCACTTCTCTAACAGATTCTCTTCTCTGCCTCTTCGACATATTTCTGAGGGTGCCTCCTCTGGAGATGGGGAGGACTACTCTTTTCCCTCGATCTTGTCCCTCTTCTTGCTTCGGAGGTGGCATAACATTGACCACTGGAGGCCGTCTTGCAGGGTCGAAGTTCTCTATTCGTGCCACAGCCTGGACAGGCTCTAGATGCACTTCGGTCGGAACTCGGTCAGTAGTGCCTCGACCCGAAGTTCTTTCCAAATACTCTCCTCTTAAAGCAAGTATAGATTTGCACGCATCAGTTGCGTGACTCCGATTTTCACCATGGACACAGCAGAAAAAAGGCCAGGGCTTTGCCAGCCGGTTTCCCTAGCGGCCTCCAGCCGCTGGTCTTGCTTCCTGAAGGCTGCGGAGCCCTTGGGGCAAACTTCTGCGGGGGTGCAATATTGAAAACTTCTGAACGAGGATGCTTTTGCCCCCGACGCCTGTCGTGTTGAGCTTCGAAGCTAGGCCCTTGTGGCTATGTTGAAGTTTTCTCTTCCAACTTAACTTCTTGCAGTATCGACAGAGTTGCAGCAGTTCTCCGATGTCATCCCTCTTCTGACCTTGCATATTCTTCGAAATAAGACATCAACTGAGCAACAGAAGATATCTTTTTCCTGTGAAGTTTATCAAGGAGGCCCGCATGAATAACTCCCTCTCGAGTTGCGTCAACTACAGAAGACATAGTTAACCCTCGAATTTGCGACTTCGTATGAGCGAAGCGCTTGAAATACTATCTTAAAGTCTCTCCGAGGAGCTGCTTCACCTGGAAAAGGCTTCCTGTTGACATTGGGGGTACAAAGGTACCCTGAAAGTTGCTCATGAACTTCTTTCTCAACTCCCCCCATGATCTGATTGATCCTGGCTTCAGAGATCAGAACCACCGCAGTGCCACTCCTTCGAGAGCTAGGGGAAAACATTTCGCCATAGTGTCTCGCACTCCCCCGCTGGCTTCAATTGCTAATGCATAAGAACGGGCGAACACTCCAGGATCTTTATCTCCAAAATATTTACAAAGCTTCGAAGTTTTGATCTTAACGTCGAAGAGCACTTTCTGCAACTCAGGATGCAGCGGAGATTCGGTGTCGAAGGAAGCATTCTCCGGGGCTTCGGGATAAGGAAGTTCGTCGTCTTCGGGCACTTAGGGGATGACTGCGGTGGCCTGAGAACGAAGCCTATCTGCGGCTTCTTGCCGCCACCTTGCTACTTCAGCTTGGAGACTGGCCATTTGAGCGGCCATATCACCAAGACCATCTTCATCTCCTCCGAAAGGACCTTTTGGGTCTTGAGAACTGTACGCATCAGTTCGAAGTGGAACTTGAGGTGGAAGAGGGACTCCCGCTGGCCGAAGTATGGATGGAGTTGGGGGAGGAACTCCGTATGCTCGAGGAAGGGAAATCCCTTCTAGAGTTTGAGGTGGAGGAAACGTCGAAGGCCCTCCGACCTCAACTAATGGGGGATTGGTCCCGATCTTCCGCTAGGTAAAGGATAACTTGGATTGGTGGAGAATCTCGACGTTGACGATCCAAGGCTCCGGTCCGGCGGATCAAAACCTTGCAATCGCTACACCACCGTCTTTGTTGGTTATCAACCACGTAGGCGCGATTGACCTCGCCACGAAGGCTAATTCCTGCGAGCGAACCCAATAACACAAGCAAGAACAGGAAGGATACAAGTCGAATGCCAAATCACAGATAAACTATGAAGAGGAGAGGTTTCACAAACGCTGATGCAGCAGCCAATCGGTCCGGTGCAGGAGCAGGATCTAAACAAACAAGTGTAGATACAAACAAAGCACAACCTAACCCTAAAGGCGGCTGGGGTGAGTATATAAGGCGTGGACAGCCTGTAGAAGGCGTACAGACTCGGACTATGGGCTAGAAGATGTACATACTCGGACTATGGGCCAACACGGCCCAATTCTGTCACGCAGGACTGTTTTAAACAAACAGGACGGCTCGAGACTCCAAATGAGGCGAAACCAACGCCAAAAGATCCATCTTCTCCTTAGATTTCCAAAAAGTCCAAGAACGTGCCAATCGGACTTCGTATGAGGAAGTTATGCCCATTTTGGTGCATGGTGGTCGATGTAGTCTGAACCAGCGAATTCTTGACTTTAAATCATCCGTGCGACTCCGTCTTCAACTCCAACTCTTCTATTCCATCTCCCATGTTCCTAAGCAACAAAATATCACTAGTAATCAGTAGCATCCCGTCCAAACAAATATTAACATAGTTGCTAAGGAAAGAATTAACCTCATGGTTCAAGCGACGGGCACGGGCGCGTGTGATTGGTCCTTGTAATTGAATTGTAGGTGGAGGCTCCATGTGTGTATCATGTGAAGTGATGTCCTCATCATCCTCCCCCTCTTGAATTGGAGTCGTCCTCGACTCAAGCTCATCGTCATCTCCCAAATAGGGCTTTAAATCTGAAATGTTAAATGTGGGACTAACCCCAAAAGCTGCAGGCAACTCAAGTTTATATGCATTATCATTTATCTTCTCAAGCACACGGAAAGGACCATCAGCACGGGGCATCAATTTAGACTTTCTCAAATCAGGAAAATGATCCTTGCGCAAGTGCAACCAAACAAGATCACCCGGTTCAAATGTTATCTCTTTTCTACCCTTACTACCATAAGCACAATATTTCTCATTCATTTTCTCTATGTTTGCTTTAGTAGTTTCATGCATTTTAAGCAATAATTCAGCACGTGTAGTACCATCAAAATTCAATTTTTCAGATGGTGGCAATGGTAGCAAATCAATAGGCGCACGAGGATTAAAGCCATAGACCACTTGAAACGGACTTACCTTAGTAGTGGAGTGTACTGACCTATTATATGCAAACTCAATATGAGGTAGACACTCTTCCCAGATCTTCAAGTTGGCCTTCAAAACAGCCCTCAGCATGGTGGACAATGTACGGTTGACGACCTCCGTTTGCCCATCCGTTTGGGGGTGACAAGTAGTAGAAAACAGCAGCTTCGTCCCCAACTTATGCCACAACGTCCTCCAAAAATGACTTAAAAATTTAGCATCATGATCTGAAACGATGGTATTGGGAACTCCATGCAAGCGTACGACCTCTCTGAAAAACAAATCAACAACATTTGTAGCGTCGTCGCTCTTGTGACAAGGTATAAAATGCGCCATTTTAGAGAACCGATCTACCACCACAAAAATACTATCCCTCCCCCTCCTAGTTCTAGGTAATCCTAACACAAAATACATAGAAATATCCTCCCATGGTACAGTAGGAACGGGCAGAGGCATATAAAGACCATGTGGGTTTAGACGGGACTTAGCTTTATTGCAAGTAGTGCATCGTGCCACATAGCGCTCAACATCTTGTCTCATCCTAGGCCAATAGAAGTGTGTGGACAGCACATCTTCGGTTTTCTTTGATCCAAAATGACCCATCAAACCACCACCATGTGCTTCCTGCAATAACAACAAGCGAAGAGAGCTAGCTGGCACACATAACTTGTTAGCACGAAAAAGATATCCATTATTCAGCACATATTTGTTCCAAGCACGGTCATCTGTACAATTTGCAAAAGCATCTTTGAAGTCCAAATCAGTAGCATACATGTCCTTCAATGTTTCTAAACCAAAGATCTTATAATCAAGTTGAGAAAGCAATGTATAATGTCTAGATAAAGCATCGGCAATCACATTATCTTTCCCTTTCTTATGCTTAATGATATATGGAAAAGTCTCAATAAATTCTACCCATTTAGCATGTCGTTTATTCAGATTTGCTTGACTACGTATATGCTTCAATGCTTCATGATCCAAATGAATAATAAACTCCTTAGGCAAAAGGTAATGTTGCCAAGTTTCAAGCACACGCACTAAGGCATATAATTCCTTATCATAGGTAGAATAATTCAACTGTGGACCATGTAATTTCTCACTAAAATAGGCCACGGGTTTACCTCCTTGTAGCAGCACACCTCCTATTCCAAAACCACTAGCATCACATTCTAACTCAAAAGGCTTACTGAAGTCGGGTAGCTAAAGTAGAGGTGCATGTGTAAGACGATCCTTGAGTGTGGCAAAAGCTTGTTCTTGTGCTGGTTCCCAAGTAAAAGTAACTCCCTTCTTGGTCAACTCATGTAAAGGACCGGCTATGGTGCTGAAATCTTTCACAAAACGCCGGTAGAAACCTGCAAGACCAAGAAAACTACGTACCTGTGTGATAGTTTGGGGTTGCGGCCAGCTGTTGATTGCTTCTACCATTGCCGCGTCAACCTCAATACCCTGTGAAGTGACAACATATCCAAGAAACACAACTCGATCCGTGCAAAATGTGCACTTCTCAATGTTACCAAACATTCTAGCCTCACGGAGGACAAAAAAACAGCACGTAGGTGTTCAACATGTTCAGTGAGAGACTTGCTATAAACCAAGATATCATCAAAGTATACAACCACAAAGCGTCCTATAAAGTGCTGTAGGACTTCATTCATCAAGCGCATGAAGGTACTAGGTGCATTAGTACGTCCAAAAGGCATGACAAGCCACTCATATAATCCAAACTTTGTTTTAAAAGCAGTTTTCCATTCATCACCTAGTTTCATGCGAATTTGGTGGTAGCCACTACGGAGATCGATCTTAGTAAAGATAATGGCACCACTAAGCTCATCAAGCATGTCATCCAATCTAGGAATAGGGTGTCGATATCGAATGGTGATATTATTAATAGCACGACAATCAACACACATGCGCCAACTACCATCTTTCTTAGGCACCAAAAGAACGGGTACTGCACAAGGACTAAGGCTTTCACGGACGTACCCACGATCAAGAAGGTCCTGTACTTGGCGCTCAATTTCTTTTGTCTCCTCTGGATTGGTACGGTACGCTGCACGATTATGAAGAGACGCTCCCGGGATCAAATCAATTTGGTGCTCGATGCCGCGTATCGGTGGCAGCCCGGGTGGTATCTCAGCAGGAAAAACATCGTTAAACTCCTGCAAAAGGTCAGTGACTGCAACAGGAACAGAGCTAGGAATGTTCACAAGTGAAAACAGCACGTTCGTGCAAATCAAGCCATATATCATGGGAGTATCATCACAAATTTCAGCAAGGTCAGTTTTAGTTGCAAGCATGACACGTCCTTTCAGATTAATAACTTGTGATGAAGAGGGAGAAGCAAATTTATCTTTCTGTTGCCTCGAAAGCATTTTGGCTACTTGCTGATTTTCAGAAGGTTGTTTGCTCTTTTGTGCGTCCCTAGCATGTTTTTCTTGTTCAAATTTTACAATTTTAGCAGGAGTCATAGGAAGCAATGTAACTTTCTTTCCTTTATACATAAATGTGTACTTATTGCTCCTACCATGGTGTGTAGCATCAGTATCATACTCCTAAGGTCTACCAAGTAACAAAGAACATGCTTGCATTGGTACTACATCAAAATCAGCAACTCCGAAGTATGTACCAATGGAAAATTTGATGTGAGCAGTTTTTGTTACCTTGACCTTACCGCTATTGTTGAACCATTGCACATGGTAAGGGTGTGGATGCGCACGTGTGGGAAGTTGAAGCTTCGTTACCATGTCGTGGCTCACCAAATTGTTGCAACTACCGCTGTCGATGATGACACGTACACGACAGTCATTGACGATGAAGAAGGTCTGAAATAGATTATTCCGTTGTGCCCGATCGTCCTGCTCCATGTGAGTGCTCAAGACGCGTTGTACAATAAGTGCTTCATGGTCGGCAGAGGCATTCGGTGCAAAAACAGCATCATCGTCGGAAGCATCGTAATCTCCTGCAATGTTAGCAGCAAGTGCGTATTTATCTTCAACATCACTAGCACTTACATAGCCACCGTCTTCCGTAGCGATATAAGCCCGCTGACTAGGGCAGTCCTTCATAACGTGGCCGAATCCTTTGCATCGGTGACACTGGATCGCTGCAGAACGTGCGGTAGAGGCCGCCAAGGAGGTGGGTTTGGCTGGTGCCTTGAATGCTGCAGCCTTGGAGCTCTCAGCCTGGGCTGTAGATGTAGAAGGTGCTAATGTAGCCGCCGGTCGAGAAGGTGGTGGTGGTGGTCGTTGCTGCTGCCCACTTGAGCATGAAGTGGCACCACCAATGTTCATCCTCATGCTGCGTTGTGGTTGTTGGCGACCCTGCAATTCTTTTTCTGCAAGTATAGCAAGGTGGAAAAGACGAGTGATAGTATTGTATTCTTTATAATCAATGATATCCTGAATTTCACGTCTTAAACCACCATAAAAACGGGCCATTTTATCCTCATTGTCCTCCTCAATTTCAGCACGCATGCAACCTATTTGCAACTCCTGATAATACTCCTCTACCGATTTATTTCCTTGGTTTAGGTGCTGCAATTTTTTCTCAAATCACGTTTATATGAAGGAGGAACACATCTACCACGCATTTGCCATTTTAACATACCCCAATTTTGTGGTTAATTGCCAACCTGAACTATTTCAGTCCACCAAAGAAGAGCATATCCAGTGAAGTCACTAGTAGCTAAGCGCACGCGGTGTATAGCTGGAACCATGTGGGCATTAAATTTTTGTTCGACTGACATCTCCCAATCTAAATAAGCATCTGGATCAATAAGTGTTCCCTAGTACTCGTCAAAGTTGCTGGCCTTGGTGCTCCCAAGGTGAAAATTCAAGCAATAGAGGGAAACTATGTGCACAAAATTCAAGTGGAGGCAATAATAGGCCAAATTCAGCTCTCTGCCGCTGCCGCTGATCGGACAAGGGATCGGACAAGAGATCGGATAAGGGATCGGACAAGCAGAATCTGCCGCTGCCACTGATCGGACAAGGGATCGGACAAGAGATCGGACAAGAGATCGGACAAGAGATCGGACAAGCAATCGACAGAACCGGTTCTCTTTTTTTCACTCTATTTTTTTTGAAACAAGGATGACCAGAGATGCAACCACAAAAATTGGAACCTGCAACTGAGGTGGGATGTGGTTCACATAAATTCAACAAGTTCGCTGAACGGCGAGCAAAAACTTTGACCAATTTTTTTCTTTATCTTCTTGATTTTTTTTGGCGATTCAAATGAAGGCTAACAGGGGAACCCTATTATGGTATGCTCCAAATCGGGTCAAGAATATGCTCAAAAAATTTCAGATTTTTTCTGACAAACGAGCGAAAAGTTATGCCTGTTTTACCAAAGGGGGTCACAAGGACTCGATGTGGAAAACGAATAGGGTTGTGGAGGGGGGTTTTTCGGGTGGGGAATTTTTTTGAGACACAAGACCAACTACTACTCAAACGACACAAAGGGATTACTAAACCAGCAACAAGACTCGACCAAGAACACAAACTCAACAAGGTTAAAAACTGAAATTAAAATCGCAAGGCACAAAGGGGTTTTCGGTGGGGATTTTTTTGTGAGGGTTTTCTGGACTCTAGGTAAAACAAACGAAGATCGAGGTTACCTAACGGGAAATCTGAGCTCTGATACCAACTAATGGGGGATTGGTCCCGATCTTCCGCTAGGTAAAGGATAACTTGGATTGGTGGAGAATCTCGACGTTGACGATCCAAGGCTCCGGTCCGGCGGATCAAAACCTTGCAATCGCTACACCACCGTCTCGGTTGGTTATCAACCACGCAGGCGCGATTGACCTCGCCACGAAGGCTAATTCCTGCAAGCGAACCCAAGAACACAAGCAAGAACAGGAAGGATACAAGTCGAATGCCAAATCACAGATAAACTATGAAGATGAGAGGTTTCACAAACGCTGATGCAGCAGCCAATCGGTCTGGTGCAGGAGCGGGATCTAAACACACAAGTGTAGATGCAAACAAAGCAAAACCTAACCCTAAAGGCATTTGGCGTGAGTATATAAGGCGTGGACAGCTTGTAGAAGGCGTACAGACTCGGACTATGGGCTAGAAGACGTACAGACTCGGACTATGGGCCAACACGGCCCAATTCTGTCACGCAGGACTGTTTTAAACACCCAGGACGGCTCGAGACTCCAAATGAGGCGAAACCAATGCCAAAAGATCTATCTTCTCCTTAGCTTTCCAAAAAGTCCAAGAACGCGCCAATCGGACTTCGTATGAGGAAGTTATGCCCATTTTGGTGCATGGTGGTCGATGTAGTCCGAACCAGCAAATTCTTGACTTCAAATCATCCGTGCGACTCCGTCTTCAACTCCAACTCTTCTATTCCATCTCCCATGTTCCTAAGCAACAAAATATCACTAGTATTCAGTAGCATCCCGTCCAAACAAATATTAACAAAGTTGCTAAGGAAAGAATTAACCTCATCGTTCAAGCGACGGGCACGGGCGCGTGTGATTGGTCCTTGTAATTGAATTGTAGGTGGAGGCTCCATGTGTGTATCATGTTAAGTGATGTCCTCATCATCAACTATGTTTGAAGATCTTGCTCCGGAGGTCCGAGGGGACCTCCGAATAGGACTACCACCTGCGCTCCGCTTGGGAGGCATGGTTGGAGAACTTGCTAGAGAACGAAGTTTTTTCGACTAGGTTCCCCACGGACGGCGCCAACTGTTGGTGTAAAAGATTACACTAACAGGTTTCTGAAGGTTAGAAACTAACAAACGAAGTATTTGCGAAGTAAACTATTTCAAGCCTCCGAAAGGATAATAGCTTAAAACAGTTCGAAAATGTATATTGAATAACTTGTATTCGGTCCCCATTACAGAGTAAAACGGGGGGTATTTATAGGCCCAAACATTAAGGAAAAGACCCTTTTACCCCTCTATTACAACCGACATAGTGGAAACTATTCGGTACCCTTAATAGGGCTAAAATGGTAAAAAGACTAATCTAATGAGAAGGAAGATAAGTCTTCCATCATAGCTGGCAAGGAAGCTCTCGGAAGAGTCCTAGTTCGAAGATATACTCCGAACTAGAGTTCGCCTCCATACTTCGAACTTGATCCACGGTGATTCCGGAGTTATATGCTGGAAACCTTTGATTCAATCATCTGCTTTTGTCTTGTTACAACAATGGCTCTGAGGATGAAGTATATTCCCCCAACAGCGATGTATAGCCAAAACGGAATCCTGGCTTTGGGCGCTCTCACCACCGGCGGTGATGACAAGCACTCCTTGATCTTCTCAAAAGCACTTTGCTGGCTTGCCCCCCAAGTGAACTCGGCTTCGTTTTTTAGTCGGAGTATGGGGACAAAGGCATCAATCTTGCCGAACAAGTTAGATATAAAGCGACGCAAATAGTTCATCTTGCCTAGTAATTTTTGTACATCCCTTTTGCACGTCAGCACTGCAATGTTTCTAATCTTCTCAAGTCTCTTAGGATCAATTTCTATGCCTCTCTGGTGAATCATGAAACCTAAGAACTTACCCGCCGACAAACAAAAGCACACTTAATTGGTTTCATTTTCAACCCATACTGTCGCATCCTATCGAACGCAACCCTCAAATCGGCTAAATGGTTGCATAGCGTCCGATTAGACTATGACATCATCGATGTAAACCTCTAACATAACTACTAACAAGTCATGAATGATCAAGTTCATAGCCAGCTGATATGTGGCACCGACATTTTTCAAACCAAAAGTCATGACGACCAAGTCGAACAAACCGACAGGCATCGAAAGGCATTCTTGTAGACGTCCTCTTCGGCCATAAAGATTTGATTATAACCAGCATTGCCATCAAGAAAACATAGTACCTTGTGTCCTGAAGCATCGTTGATCAGCATGTCAGCTGTCGGCATTGGATACTCATCCTTTGGAGTGGCTCTGTTCAGATCCCTGAAATCAATACACACCCGAATCTTGCCGCTCCCTTTCTTCTCTACAAGCACAATGTTAGCAACCCATTCCGCGTACCTGCACGGCCTAATAAATTCAGCCTTGAGTAGTCTCTCCACTTCTTCTTTAACTCGGTCATAGATGGACGAGTTAAAGCGGAGGGGAGACTGCTTATAAGGCCTAAATCCGGACATGATAGGCAGTCGATGCTCCACGAGCTCGCGGCTTAGCCCTGGCATCTCGCTATACTCCCATGTGAAACAATCGACATACGACCGAAGTAACTTTATTACTTCAGCCTTTTCATCGGGTTGTAAATGTTGGTTTACAAAAGTCGGCCTTGGGATGCTACCATTACCTATGTCAACTTCCTCCGAGGGGTCGGCCGACGCAAAACCTTGTCCTAATTTCTCTACTTCGCTAAAGTCCCCGCTAGCCTCAGCAATACCATCCCTATTAGACCGATATTACTCCACACGAGACTTTAGCCAATCTAGATTACTCTTGATAGACATGACTATTAATACAAAAATAGCCGTTCTACTCCAGCCGACTTTACAAACACTAGTACAAACCGTCCTCCGAATACACTAACAAAATCGTAATCTGAAAGATCTCTACCTGACAGACATTCTACTTTGTTATAGACGGCGTCAACTGATACATCGGCCAATGCTACTTGGGCCGAAGTATGCGCGGGAATGACTTCTACCTCATTGTCGTCCCACTGTATTAGGCACTGGTGTAGAGTAGAGGTAATGCAACAGTTTGCGTGAATCCAGTCACGCCCGAGTAGTACGCTATAGTTACCTTGTACGTCGACGACGAAAAATGCTGTTGGCAACATCTTGTTGCCCACCGTCAACTCCATAGAGAGTACTCCCTTGGCCTCGAAGCTCTCTCCGTTGAAGTCGTTGAGCATCAAGTTGGTCTTCTTCAGGTCATCCTCATCTCTGCCAAGTTTCTTTAACAACGAGTAAGGCATTAAGTTAACAGTGGCGCTGTCGTCGACGAGCATTCGGGAAATCGGCTTTCCATCGATGTGACCTCTGACGTAGATAGGCTTTAGATGGCAAGCCGAGTCCTCGGGCTTCTCGAAGATGGCGTTGCGCGGGCCGAGGTTCAATTGGGCGACCTCGGCCTCATCCTGTGGTAGTGCGAACTCAGCAGGCAGCATGACGATGTTGATGTCCATCACCTGGGGTGCGGGCCCTTCAGAGACGGGCGAGTAATCGTCGTCGAGTATGTCGTCTTCGTCGTCGCTCGGACTAGGAGCATGGTTGGTTATCTCAACCGGCTTCTCTCTCCATACCTATTTTGTGGCCGGCCAAGGGCGGATTTCTTCGAAGATAGCTTCACGCTTGGCCTTAGCTTCCCTCTCGCGCATCTCCTATGCACGTAGTCATTGTAGGCATCTCTTCTATGATTTGGACATGCCTGGAGGTGCCCAAGATGGTTGTGGCTTGGTGCCGGGTGCAACTGTTCGGCTTCCATTAATTCTGGCTGAAGTGGTACTGTGCCCTTCGGCCTTGTGCAGCCTGTGTTCGGAGGGGCCTTCGTTGCGGACCCCGATGGACGGATCGGCCTTGTTTGACCGATTGAGCCGGGCTTCGGCGTAGAGTCCAGCCAAAGCATGGGACTTACCTCCATCAAACCTCGGTGACGAAGTCTTCGGGATTGGGACTTCCTGAGACCCAACTCTGATGGTGATGGCTTCGGACTCCCTGACCTCGGGCTCCACGTGCTCGCACCCTTCGGCTTCGCTCTGCATGGTCTAATTCGGAGGCACCACAGATAGTCTGTGGACGATGCCCCCCTCCGCTGCGTCTATTTGCCCCTGCCATCCATAATACTCCGAAGGAAAACAAGGCATAGTGTTAGGTTGTGGAGGGTACCCTGACCCAGATACGTACGGTGCCCACGGGGTCCCCGCCCAGTCATACGGCGGAGGCATCGGCGGCTCTAGTGGCCTCGCCCACTGTGAGCCGAACCCGTTACCCGGAGGGGGGTTCAGCAAAGTCGATTGTATCTCGGACCACACCAGCGAAGGTTCCTGCCAGGCCAGAGGTACGTTTGGCCAGTGCGGGCCGAGGCCTCCCATCGGAGAAGTCCAACACGGTGCGGGGTTCGGCCATTGGGGGCCGAAGTTGCTGTATAGGGGGCCCGACCAATATGGCTCGAAGCCGTTGTACGGGGGATTCGGCCATTGTGGCTCGGAACCACCGTGCGGAGTATCATGCCAGCGTGGTCCGAAGCCTCCCCATGGATGGCCCGCCTGCTTTGGTCCGAAGCTACCCTCTGAGAGCCCCGGACCCTTCGGCTGCTTTAGCTTCTTAGTGTGTGGACATGCTCCCTTTGCCCTTTTTTGATGCTTGTTCAACAACATGTTATATGTTACCTTCGGCCTCTTGTGAGCCTTAGCCGAAGGGGTATTAATGTTCTATTTCCACCCTCCTACCTCGGGGTTCTTTGGTGCGATCCTGCGAGTGCGTGGCTCTCGAACAATTACATCCTTTCCCTTAGCCGACTCGGCCTGTTCTGGCCGAATCAACACCTTCTTTTCGCCGAGGTCGACGGCGTTGACGGGAAAAGGATCTTTATCCAGCTTCATCTTCGGATTATTGTCTATCTTCAATCGTCCTTCTTCTATGGCCGATTGTATCTGCCGTCGAAAAACATTGCAGTCATTAGTATTATGTGAATGCGAGTCATGCCACTTACAGTATGGATGCTTCTTTAACTCATCGGCAGGTGGAATGACTTGACCCTTAGGTAACCTGAGAAGCTGACTTTTTAAGAGAAAATCAAATATTTTATCACATTTAGTTATATAAAACGAGTACTTGACCTCACTAAGTCGATTCTTTGTGGGGGATGGTCGTAACTCGGAGTAGGTGACAGGTTTATTCTTAGCGTTCCACACCCATTTGGCCGCGTACATATCGTCTGAATCCTCCTCTTCCGACTGTTCCTCGTGAGAACGTTCCATGATGTTGTAGGACCGAAAGTAGCAACCAGAGGGGGGGTGAATGGGCGCCTAAAAATTCTTTCGAATCAATGGCCTGCTCCCAAAACCCAACGCATTTTAAAAAGAAAAACTAAACAGCAACGCGAGAACAGATTGACTAAGTCTGCAGATTCGAAGTTTGCTGATTCTGAGGTTGCAGATTCTGAGGTTGCAGATTCTGAGGTTGCAGATTCTGAGGTTGCAGATTCGGAGGTTGCAGATTCGAAGTATGCAGATTCGAAGTATGCAGATTCGAAGTATGCAGATTCGAAGGTTGCAGATTCGAAGTATGCAGATTCGAAGTATGCAGATTCGAAGCTTGCAGATTCGAAGTCTGCTGATTCGAAGTCTGCTGATTCGAAGTCTGCAGGTTCGAAGCTTGCAGATTCGAAGTCTGCAGATTCGAAGCTTGCAGATTCGAAGACTGCTGATTCGAAGTATGCTGATTCGAAGCCTGCAGGTTCGAAGCTTGCAGATTCGAAGTCTGCAGATTCGAAGCTTGCAGATTCGAAGACTGCTGATTCGAAGCCTGCTGATTCGAAGCCTGCAGGTTCGAAGCTTGCAGATTCGAAGTCTGCAGATTCGAAGCTTGCTGATTCGAAGCCTGCAGGTTCGAAGCTTGCAGATTCGAAGTCTGCAGATTCGAAGCTTGCAGATTCGAAGTCTGCAACACAGAGTTGGACTTCACACAAGAAAAGGGACTTTGACCCTGCCAACTCGATCAAAAAGCAACACAGGAAAGGCAAGGCTAAAGTACTAGCATATTGTAGCTACAGGAAAGTAGTACTACTTGCTACAGAGTAGTAGTACTACTTGCAACAGCAAGAACTAGTACTACTTCTCACGAAGAACACATACAACAGAGAAGCTTCTGTTCCAAATAAATTGATCGCACGCACAGAGAATGAACTGCAGTGCACAAAAATGCTTCGCACAAGCAAAAACAGCCAGATTAAAAGCTCTCCCAGACAACAAAAAGTCACTTAAAAACTTCAGGAAGAACAAGGCTTGTTGCCTGGTGACCCACGCATGAACAGGGGAGAGAGAATGCAAGAAACAAAATGACCCAAAGGAGTAGTATTGATTTTCAGCAAAAGGGTAGTCCAAACCCTAGGGGTTGGGGTCCTATTTATAGGCAGCCCAACACTAGGAATATTCTACCTGCCCCTTAGGGTTTTTACAGACTCAAAAATAAAGGAAAAGACTCTACTGCCCTTAGGTATTTTTACAGACACGACAGACTGACTGTGGGCCTAGAGTTACAGATGACTTATCCGGAAGCTAAGTTTTCGTAGCGACTACGGCTTCTATTCTGGACAGTCGGATACAAGATCGACGGTCGTCAGTTTTGCGCCGAAACTGACAAAGCCTCCACCGACTTTGCACCAGGTACCCGGATTGGGCCGGCCCGATTCCGCAGCTCTCTCAGCCCGGCAATCACTCACCGCCCGTGTACCTGAGTCAATCCTGGTCAACAGCCCAGTGGGTCTTCTACTGCTTCTGGCCCATGCACCCGGATTGGGCCAGCCCGACTTCGCAGCCTCCTCTGCCCGACAGTCGCTCGCTGCCCGTGTACCTGAGTCACACGCGGCCCATAAAACAGCAGATCTCCTCTCTTCTTCAGTCCTCTTTGACTATCGTTGACAATGACTCATCACTTCTAGAGCCATGAGGCCCACGCTATTCAGCATGGCTCCTCAATCTCCCCCTTGATGAGTGCATTGTCAACACTCCTCAATTCACAGCTCTTCAGCACCTGCGAACAAATGTGGAAACACGAAAACAAAAAACACAAGGAAACAAAGAAGAAGAAAAATAAGGTAAAAGTTTAACCCTAATGACCAAAAGCCAACCAAAAGCAAGAAACGGTCATTATGGTTAACCAAAACGTAAAAGCTCAAAATGAGTGTGATTTCAGAACAACAAGGATATCGACAGAGTAAGAACTAACTCCCCCTTAAACTCTGATCCCAAATTTTCTCCCCCTTGTTGACAAGTAAACTCATCAAGCACTCAAAAGAGACACAGACTCCCCCTGAAAAGCAACTCCCCCTCAAAATATGCAGTGAATTCAGCTGGGGTGTAGGTGGAGTGTAGAAAGCATGCTTCTCAGATATGATTGACTGCAATTACAACATCTAACAAGTATAGCAACAGACATACTGTCTTAAGACACATGGCATGATCAGTGCAACAGATGATATCTAAAGAAAGTCATTAGCACGCATTTTTCAGTTTTTGCAAAACAAAACATCACCATATTTCCTAGTTAATAAGCAAGGTAAAGCATGAGATGCAGAAGCTAACTGATGTCTACCAAGATAAACATTGTTCAAAACAAAGTGCTTCAGCAAACTGGTTATCTTGTTAAATGTTCAGGCTTTTTCATTTTTCCTTTTTCATTTGTGCCAAGGGTTATTTGCATGTCAAACCTTATGCTAACCGACCAAGTCAAGCCTAGGCCAAAACTGGACCATCGGAAGCTTAAGACATTGGTCTTGGCATACACTACACTGTCCTAGTTCATACCAAAGTGCTATGGTAAGCAGTCCAGAACAATGCAATGCGACAAAGCAAACCCACTTGGATCTTTTCAACTCAAGCATAAAAAGGCATGGAATTTTCATTCATTTTTTGATTTTTTATCATTTTTATAGCATATTTTCCATGTTAAAGCATAAAGATGTCCAAGTTGCATATCTGCATCTATGTGATGAACTAGCTACAAGGCATGTAACAGATAGCAAAAGCACTCAGCCTACACATGCTAGTTACCAGAAGCAATGGTGATCATTTTTCAAGTTGAAAGCGTAAAAGCCATGCATATGACAGATATCAGACATATCAAATGAACTGAAACAAAGCATGATCATCGACGAGTAATCAAAAGCATGTACCAGCTAGAATAAGTAAAGCAGTTTAATCATATAACAGAAGCAAGCTCAAAAGTGTGATATGTGAATATGTATGATATGAACACACACAAAAAGACTCAAGAAAAGAGTAAAGAAGAAAGAAAAACTGACGCAAAATATCCTAGAAAGGATACACAACACCCAAATCCCCTCGTAAACGCTCAAAAGTAGACTGATCTAGGGGTTTGGTGAAAATGTCAGCCAACTGATGATGGGTATCAACATGAACAAGGTCAATGACACCTTTCTCATATTGATCCCGCAAAAAGTGAAAGCGCACATCAATGTGTTTGGTTTTTGAATGAAGACATGGGTTTTTCCCTACACTAATAGCATTGGTGCTGTCGCAAAACAAAGGAACTCTGGTAGGAAAGAACAACCCAAAATCTCGCAGAGTGGAAATCATCCAAACCAACTGTGAGCAGCAGCTAGCAGCAGCTACATACTCAGCCTCTGTGGTCGAAAGAGCAACTCCAGATTGCTTTCGAGAAGACCAAGAGACAAGAGAAGAACCAAGAAACTGGCAAGTACCGGAAGTCGACTTGCGATCCAACCGGCACCCACCAAAGTCAGCGTCCGAAAAGCCAGATAAATCAAGAGAAGATGATGCTGAAAAGTAGAGACCAAGATCAGGCGCATAAGTGAGATACCTGAAGATGCGCTTGACAGCCTGCCGATGAGACGCGCGTGGTGAAGACTGGAAGCGCGCGCACAGTCCCACGGCGAACTGTATGTCTGGCCTAGTCGCTGTCAAGTACAGCAGCGACCCGATCATCCCTCGAAATTCTCTCTCGTTGACCTTGACGCCGCTCTCGTCCTTGTCCAGACCCCCAGAAGTGCCCATCGGGGTCATCTGCGGCTTCAGCTCACCACCAAAGTCAAATTTTTTCAACATGTCACGAGTGTACTTACCTTGGTGGATGAAGGTGCCGTCCTTGGTCTGCTTGATCTGGAGCCCTAGAAAGTACTTGAGCTCACCCATGAGGCTCATCTCGAACTCATTGTGCATCTGCTCAGAAAACTTGGACACAAGAGAATCAGTAGTACCGCCAAAGATAATATCGTCCACATAAATCTGAGCAACTAAGAAATCTGAAGCATCTCTGAGCAAGAAAAGAGTTTTGTCCACAGAACCCATCACGAAACCCTTCCCCAACAAAAACTGCTTTAACCGGTCATACCAAGCCCTGGGGGCTTGTTTCAACCCGTATAAAGCTTTGTGCAATTTAAAAACATGTCGAGGAAACTTAGGGTTCTCAAAACCGGGGGGTTGCCTAACATAAACCTCCTCTTCTATGTACCCGTTCAGAAAAGCACTCTTAACGTCCATTTGAAAAAGCTTAAAACCCTTTGAAGCAGCAAATGCTAAAAGAATGCGAATGGACTCAAGACGGGCAACAGGAGCGAAGGTTTCTTCAAAGTCAATACCTTCCTTCTGGCAATAACCCTGGGCAACTAGTCGAGCCTTGTTGCGCACCACAACCCCATCTTCACCTTGTTTGTTCTTGAACACCCACTTGGTGCCTATGGGGTTGCATTCTGATGGCGGCTCAACTAATGTCCAAACCCGATTGCGGACAAAATTCTCAAGCTCTTCTTGCATAGCATTAATCCAATTTGAATCAGAAAGAGCATGAGAGACGTCTCTAGGCTCAAAAGATGCAACAAAAGCCGATTCAGCAAACACAGCAAGAGAGGCAGAAGAACGCAAAATTCTCTCAGTCAAATCACCAATGATGAGCTCTGAGGGATGGTCACGCTGAACTGCTCGGGTTCCCTGGTGATCTGAAGTCACCTCACCTGAGTCAGCAGCTGGCACCTCTGGACTCGACTGAGGGGGCTCGATCGAAGTGGAAGAAGTGATCAGAGGTCCGCCCTCATCATCAGTCGAAGTCTCAGAAGGTGTGCGCTCTGCGGGGGATGCAGAAGGCCCACCCTCATCAGCAGCTGGAGTATCCTCATCTTCTTCAAAGATGGACTCTCCGAGCTCATCATCACCAGAAAGCTCAAACGAAGGAGTCAAAGAAGGCATGGACTCATCAAAAGAAACTTCACAAGTCTCGACAAGCAGCTGGGATTCGAGGTTCCAAACACGAAAACCGCGAGAATGCAAAGCATAACCAAGAAAAACACCATCCCAGCAGCGAGACTCAAACTTGTCCAAATGCCCTCCCTTCTTGAGCACAAAGCACTTGCAGCCAAACGCTCGCAAGTGGCTCACCTTGGGCTGTCTGCCAAACCGCAACTCATATGATGTCTTACCTAGGTAAGCTCTAAGAAAAATGCGGTTGGCCAGATAGCAAGCCGTGTTCATGGCTTCAGCCCAAAAACGCCTAGGAGTCCTGTGCTCATCGAGCATCGTCCTGGCCATCTCGACTAGCGTGCGGTTCTTTTGTTCCACAACGTCGTTCTGTGGGGGAGTGTAAGGAGAGGAAAACTGATGGTCCAGACCCTGATCACTACAGAAGCTGACAAACTGAGAATTCTTGAACTCAGAACCGTTGTCGGAGCGAATTGCTCGCATCCGGCCATTGTTCTCATTCTTCAGCTTCAAAATCAGGTCATGGACAAATTGAAAAGTTTCATCCTTAGACTCCAAAAAGAAAACCCACGAGAAACGAGAAAAGTCGTCAACAATCACAAGTGCATACCATTTCCCACCGACTGAGCGTACCCGAGCTGGACCTACAGTGTCCAAATGTAAAAGCTCGCCTGGATACGAGGTCAACACCTGAGTCACAGGTGAATGAGAAGCGGCAACCATTTTTCCATGACGACAGGGATGACACACTAGATCCTTCTCCATCTTAAGCTTGGGCAATCCTCGGATGAGGTCCATAGAGCTTAACCTGACTAGCAGATCAAAACTCAAATGACCTAACCTCCTATGCCACTTCCAGAGCTCAGAGGAGGATCCAGCAATCAAACAGCGAGAAGGGCCAAAAGAACTAGAGAAGTCAATTCGAAAAACTTTACCGAAGGGTAAAATCTGACAAACTAAAGACCCTCTAGAATCAACCACAGAAGAATTTCCCTTCTTAAAACGCACTTCCAAACCATCCCCAAGAAGTTGCGACACAGAAATTAAATTAAAATTCAGATTTTTGACCAAAGCAACATTCTTTAAAGAGAAATGGTCTGAGATGCTGATTGAGCCTATGCCACTTACTTTCCCTTGACCGCTGTTCCCGAATGTAATGTACTCTTTGGAGCTCGGGGGAGTGAGACTGGAGAACCATCTGCGATGTCCCGTCATGTGGCGAGAGCATCCTGAGTCCATGATCCAAACATCCTCCAGTCCCCGGTCCTGCACAATCAATGTCTGTAAGTGGGAGCAAATGGTCCGGCACCAGGTTTAGCAAAAGAGCTAAACCAGTGTCGAGCCATCTGCTCAAAAGATGGAAAGCGAAAACCATCAAAAGAGTTTGGACCAAAACGCGGCTCAAAACGCGGTCCACGGTCCTTCCTAACCCTGCGGCCACGAGGTCCAGAACCGTAGCCAACACGGTCTGGAACTCTGCCGGAACGAACACCACCAACTGGAGCATGGGCAAGAAAGCCGTCTCCTCTACCACCACCTACACGACGCGGCCTGGCCTCCAGCCTCTCCCCGCGCCAAGGAACACGCAGTCTACCACCCTGCTGGTAGAACTGCACCTGATCACTACGAGCCCTCTCTGCTCTCTCAACCCGCTTCCTCCTGAAGCAAAACTCCGCAAGATGCCCGTCTCTCTGACAATACTCACAATGATAGGTAGGCTTCTTGGGATGTGGTTGAGGCTTGGGGTTCTTGGGCTTGGTAGTGTTTGGTGTGGTCTTCTTGGGCTGAGAGGGTCCAGGAAGAGAATCTAAAGAGGAGTGGAGGTGTTTGGGCTTAGGAACCCAGATAGGTTTCTTGGGTGGAGCTTTAGGTGGTTCATTGATCACTCCATCCTTGGGCTGACAAGCCAGGGAAGACTCAGTAGAGTGGGTCTTGGGATACCTCTGCTCTGGAGTCATTTTACTCCACTCCACTGCCCGGCTAATGGCACTCTCAAAGTCAGCCTTGGTGTAGGTATAACCTACCCCAAACCCATCCTGCCTCTTGAACTGCTGGATCATCATGCCGAGTTGTGGCTCTCTAGCACTGATCCAACTCAGGATAGACCGGAGATAAAAATTCTCATTCTGAGAATCAGCTAGCTCCTCTCTCAAGGAAGCTAGTACCTCCACCTGAGACAAGCAGGTCTCACACTCACTCTCCACTTGGACAGACTTTTCAGATTTCAGCTTGATCAACTCCATTCTAAGAGACAGACAGTTCTCACAGACAGTGGGTGGAACTGACAATGTCTCAAGCTCTAGCTTAGTCTGCGCAAGCTCAGCTCTTAACCTCTCCAAATCACCCAAATGCTCATCGCCCTTGGATTTCAGCTCAGCTAAGGCAGCTAGATGAGTTGGGCAATGAACACAGGGTGTGACGACAGTGGCTTGAGCATCTTTCAGCTCCAGTGGCCAAAGCATCCCTCTCATCAACCCTTTCTGTGTACCTAGACTTCAAAGTCGACAGGTCACACAGGAGCGCCTCACACTTCGGGCACTCACTGCTACCACCCAAGCAAGGGGAAGAAGATAGACTCTCAACTCTGCCGTTGGCTACGGCAAGCTCACTTTCTAACTCATCTATCCTTTTCTTAGCCCCCCTAAGCAGTTTTTCCCGATACTTCAACTCCTGACGATTGCTCTCAAGTAAATCAACAATTTCGCGCTCATATGATGATACCTTGCTATCGTCGTCGTCGGAGTCGTCGGAGGAGCTCTTTTCTTCCTTATCCCCAAGAGTCATTGAACAGAAGCTCTTGCGGGATCTTCGGCGCTGGTGTGAGCGGCTCTTCGGCTTGTCTCCGAAGGCCATGAAGCAGAGGCCCGCCGGATCGTCCTTGTCCTTCCCCTTCCTGATGACGATCTCCTCATCGCTTGAGCTTGATGAAGAGGAAGAAGACGTGGACTGCTTGGAGTAGCTCTTCTCCATCTCGGCGAAGAAGGCCTTGTCGCGCTTCTTGTTCTCTCGCCGGTAGTCCTTCAGGGCCTTCTTGAAGAAACGAGTCTTCGGCTTGCCCTTGTTGAAGGATGAGCTCTCATGCTTGCCGGAGTCGTGGAAGCTGCCACTGGTGCCCTTCTTGTGGCCGTTGCGCTTGGGGCAGTCGGCGATGAAGTGTCCTGGATCACCACACTCAAAGCATCCGGATTTTGTGCCGTGTCTTTTGAACATTTTTTTGTCATAGACACGACGCACCCGGTTGTTAAACAGACACAACTCATCATCTCCCAAAGACTCAAGCTGGTCCTCAGTGATAGACATCAAAGAGAACCCAGCACAACTCACAGCAGAGGGATCAACAGAAGGTGTAGCAAGGGCCAGGGATTTTGATCCCGAACCAGTGAGATTTGATCTCAGCTGGATATCTACCTCAGTGGCCTTCAGCTTGCTAAATAACTCAGAAATGGTCAAGGTATCGTAAGAAGTGCTCTCAACGATAGAGGATACCTTGATCTCCCAGATCTTTGGGTCCAAGGTATGAAGAACCTTGAGCGCCTGCTCGTGATCTGAGACTAACTGAGCACCCTCAGCCTTGTTGTCCCAAAGCTTGTTAATGATCGACTGAAAGCGACCAAACAAAGCCTCAACAGATTCACCCGGCTTCTGTGTGAAATTCTCATATTCACGCCGGTAGGTCTGATAGAGCCGAGCCTTGACCTGTGCTGTTCCCTCATGGTGTGCCTTGAGGGTAGCCCAGATCTCTCTCGCAGTGGAGAGATGACTCACACGCTCAAACTCAGTGGGACCTAAACCAGAAAACAGAATGTTCACAGCCTTACTGTTGCTCAGATGCTGAGCAATGATACCAGCAGTACCATGCTCAGTGACTGGCAGAATGACAAATGTGGTGTGAACACAAATGTCCCATATGTCCGAGCCCTGGCTCATTAGATAAGCTCGCATGCGAGTCTTCCAATAATTATAGCCATAGGCTTCCAAGGACGGGACCTTGCCAAGAGACGTCATGGTCACTACCGGGGTTTAGAACCGGTTAAGGTATGGAAAAACCCTAACCAGGCTCTGATACCACTTGTAGGACCGAAAGTAGCGACCAGAGGGGGGGTGAATGGGCGCCTAAAAATTCTTTCGAATCAATGGCCTGCTCCCAAAACCCAACGCATTTTAAAAAGAAAAACTAAACAGCAACGCGAGAACAGATTGACTAAGTCTGCAGATTCGAAGTTTGCTGATTCTGAGGTTGCAGATTCTGAGGTTGCAGATTCTGAGGTTGCAGATTCTGAGGTTGCAGATTCGGAGGTTGCAGATTCGAAGTATGCAGATTCGAAGTATGCAGATTCGAAGTATGCAGATTCGAAGGTTGCAGATTCGAAGTATGCAGATTCGAAGTATGCAGATTCGAAGCTTGCAGATTCGAAGTCTGCTGATTCGAAGTCTGCAGGTTCGAAGCTTGCAGATTCGAAGTCTGCAGATTCGAAGCTTGCAGATTCGAAGACTGCTGATTCGAAGTCTGCTGATTCGAAGCCTGCAGGTTCGAAGCTTGCAGATTCGAAGTCTGCAGATTCGAAGCTTGCAGATTCGAAGACTGCTGATTCGAAGCCTGCTGATTCGAAGCCTGCAGGTTCGAAGCTTGCAGATTCGAAGTCTGCAGATTCGAAGCTTGCTGATTCGAAGCCTGCAGGTTCGAAGCTTGCAGATTCGAAGTCTGCAGATTCGAAGCTTGCATATTCAAAGTCTGCAACACAGAGTTGGACTTCACACAAGAAAAGGGACTTTGACCCTGCCAACTCGATCAAAAAGCAACACAGGAAAGGCAAGGCTAAAGTACTAGCATACTGTAGCTACAGGAAAGTAGTACTACTTGCTACAGAGTAGTAGTACTACTTGCAACAGCAAGAACTAGTACTACTTCTCACGAAGAACACATACAACAGAGAAGCTTCTGTTCCAAATAAATTGATCGCACGCACAGAGAATGAACTGCAGTGCACAAAAATGCTTCGCACAAGCAAAAACAGCCAGATTAAAAGCTCTCCCAGACAACAAAAAGTCACTTAAAAACTTCAGGAAGAACAAGGCTTGTTGCCTGGTGACCCACGCATGAACAGGGGAGAGAGAATGCAAGAAACAAAATGACCCAAAGGAGTAGTATTGATTTTCAGCAAAAGGGTAGTCCAAACCCTAGGGGTTGGGGTCCTATTTATAGGCAGCCCAACACTAGGAATATTCTACCTGCCCCTTAGGGTTTTTACAGACTCAAAAATAAAGGAAAAGACTCTACTGCCCTTAGGTATTTTTACAGACACGACAGACTGACTGTGGGCCTAGAGTTACAGATGACTTATCCGGAAGCTAAGTTTTCGTAGCGACTACGGCTTCTCTTCTGGACAGTCGGATACAAGATCGACGGTCGTCAGTTTTGCGCCGAAACTGACAAAGCCTCCACCGACTTTGCACCAGGTACCCGGATTGGGCCGGCCCGATTCCGCAGCTCTCTCAGCCCGGCAATCACTCACCGCCCGTGTACCTGAGTCAATCCTGGTCAACAGCCCAGTGGGTCTTCTACTGCTTCTGGCCCATGCACCCGGATTGGGCCAGCCCGACTTCGCAGCCTCCTCTGCCCGACAGTCGCTCGCTGCCCGTGTACCTGAGTCACACGCGGCCCATAAAACAGCAGATCTCCTCTCTTCTTCAGTCCTCTTTGACTATCGTTGACAATGACTCATCACTTCTAGAGCCATGAGGCCCACGCTATTCAGCATGGCTCCTCAGATGTGGATTTCATCCCTGGGCTTGCTAAACGTCTTAATAAACTTCTTATCTTTGGCTCGGCCTTCCTGAACCAGAGCCTGATGTAAAACTTGGCTAACTTCTACAAAGTTCTGGTTATCTAACCTCTCTTTAATTTCGGAACGCAACCCATTAAAAGCTAGTTCTGCCAAGTCCCTTTCTGAAATGTTAAGGCTAAAACATCGGTTCCTAGTATCCCTAAAATGCTTGATGTACTCAGAGGCGTTCTCGTTAGATTTCTACTTAACCAATGTCAAATGTGAAAGCCTAAGTTCTATCTCACCCATGTAGAAGTAATCATGGAATTTCCGCTCTAAATCATCCCACGTCTGAATGGAGTTCGGCGGGAGCGCCGAAAACCAAGTGAAGGTTGTGTCAGATAGTGAGAGAGAAAATAGTCTAACTTTTAGAGCATCTATCCCGCTAACTTCTCCACATTGTGCCAAAAATTGACTAACATGCTCTAGTGTAGTTTTGCTACCCTCGCCATCGAACTTAGTGAATTCAGGGATTCTATATCCGTGGGGGTAGGGTACTGTGTCAAGATGGTCAGGGTATGGCTTATGGTAAACCCTAACCCATCCCTTGGGCACAAAGCCGGCACATTCTCTGAATAGTGTGTGGACTCGCTCCTCTATGTCATCTTGGCATGTTGCTTGTGCACGCCTCTCATGCGGGGGCACGACACGTGGTCGGATTTCAGCGTGTCGGCCATGGGCCTCTTCCCTGCGTGCTATTTGTATGATGTGTTCGTGTCCAGGCGCCTGCGCATGTGGTGCGGGCAGCACGGGTATTGGCACAGGTGGTGGTGCGTGGTATGCAATATTAGTTTGACCGTAGGTGTAATGATTGGTCTCAGCGATAAGTGTTGAGGCCGGAGACATGATTATGCTAGTGTTGTCGTTAGTCCTACCGCATACGTGGTTTGCCGGGGGTGCACTAGCAATAGGAACTGAGGGTACAGCCTCAGTAAAGTCGAACCTCCTAATAGTCGCCTCTACTTGGGAGCTGACTGCCGAATCTAAACAGTTGGCTAGCGAAGCGCTAACGGCTTGATATACTGACGCGGCTATTTTTTGCTCAATCTCTAAAGAAGACAAATGAGGAGATACAGGTGTTACCTGGACCTGAGCGAGGTTAGGGGTGATGATGTCATGCTTGATGAAGCCTGTGCTTGTCTTAACGTAGCCCCCGAACATCATTTCTTGGAGCGCCTTTAACTTTGCCTCGATCTCTGCTCGGTCTTCTGCGGGGATATCTTCAAGTTTAGGTGTCAAGATGTTGCGGTTGTCGATATCCACGCCTCCTATTGTGTCCATCGGCGCTGTAGAAGTGGTAGTCGACGTAGATGTACCGGTGGCCGATGTAGATGTACTTGTCATGTTGGCGTAGCCTTCCCCAGTGGAGTCACCAAAAAGTTTGTTGACATGGAAACGTGCCCCGCACTTGGGTCAGTTCGATGATCCAAAAGTGCACGGATACTTAGGGACAAGCCTAAGCATGACATAGCACCGACGTCGCGTTCCGACTTCCCTTAGTCGTGATAAGGGGGGTGGAGTCGCCAAGCAATCAGATCACACAAAATAACCCAATTAGCCAAAAGAGATATATTAAACAGAATAAAATCAACAAACCGATCGGAGCCTGTCTGCTTCGAAGTATGATGCGAAGGGGTCACCGAAGTGTACCTTCGGCGTCTGGTGCGAAGTATCCCGCTGAAGAGTGCTTCGGCGTTCGGGCTGATCTGGCCGAAGATGGCCTCTGAACGGATATGGACGCGATGATCACCTCCGAACAGCGGGGTTCAGCGTGAGGTATCTGATACACCAAACTACAGAATAATGACGCGAGGGCCACGCGCGAGCGTAACTTCGTCCAGTGTGGAGTATGGTCATGTCGAAGCCCGTTGTGATGAAGTGTGTTGGCGAAGCCTGTTGCCAGAGCCTGCAGTACCGTCGAAGGGTGTCCTGGTGACCTCCGAAACCGATCTCTCAGCTCCGGGCACCCCCGACGAAGTAGCTCCTAACGTGGGAACCTGCAACAAAGAGAGTTCGAAGTACCAATTCGGCCTGAGGACCGAATTCTGCTAAGCGTTGCACTAGTAGAGAAGGTAGCAATCTGTTACGCAGATTAGCGGATACTTCACAGGCGAAGTAACAAGGCGATAGCAATCTATTATGTAGATTAACGAATACTTCACAAGCGAAGTAACAAGTGTTACCACTGTTCCGTAGTGGCCGGCGGAGGGCTTCTAGGAAAACCCAAGAAGAGGTACAAGAAAATAAAGGTAAAGTAAATACGATCAAAGCTAGGGCTTTGGTTTGGTTTGTGTTGGGGAGGGGCCTCTATGCTGGCATCGCCTCTCTATTTATAGGGGCTTAATTTCCGATCTAATCTGCTATTAACTCGGCCGGATGGAGATAAAAACTGAGTTGGAATCGCATACAACTCCATCTCTGTCGATGTAGGCTTCGGCCAGGCCCCTCGAGGCCTGCTCCTCAGGCCGAAGCTCCGGTGGCGTGCGCCTCCGAAGGCTTCCCGGTCGAAGCCCATTGGCTGGCTAGAGGCTTTCGGAGCCCATAACTCAATGGACCTTCGGCCCTGTAGGGCTTCGGACGGACCCTGGACATGTGTATTTTTGGCCCAAATCACCAAAATTGATATTTTGACAATCTAGCCATTAATGCCATTTTTATCTATTAACGAGAGCCCATCTGATGGTGAAGGTGGGGAATCGGCACAGCCAGTAGACCCCACGCCCTTTGAGACATCGACTGAAGATGAGGATAGACCTCGGATTACTGCTTCCACTTTGACCAAGCCTTCTCCGTCGAGTTCAGAGGTGCCTGCTACCGATTCCGGAGTGGTGACCTCTAAACATCTAGTATCATGGACAGTTTAGTATGATCATCCACCACACCTCATCATTGGTGACATGTGTTGACACAAAAACGTGCCCCCACACTTGGGCCGGTTCGATGAACCAAAAATGTCACGAAATGTTGACGTCACGTTCCAACAATCCTTAAACTATGGTAAGGGGATAACAGAGTCGCTGGGAAATCAAATAATAATAATTCTAAAATTACTCAATTAAGCGAAGTGTTGGAAAATAACTAAAACAATAAACAACCTAACTAAACCCAACCAGCCAGAACAGGGGCAGTTGGACCAAAGCCAAACAGGCGGTCAGACCAGCTAGGGGAGTCCAGTCGGACCGAAGGCACACAGCTAGTCTGACCGGCAGTGCAAATCCTTCGCCGAAGGGGCCTTCGGTGCACAGGTGCGAAGGGGTCCTCTACCCTTCGGCTGGTTGGAAGGTTGTACCTCCGGTCAGACCATAGATGGTCGAAGGAGCCGGGGTACTCCGGCGTGAGTATACCTCCGATGTGAAGTGATCTCCAGCGTAAAATACCTTCAGTGTGGACACTCTTCGGGGTCCTCTACAAAGCCCGGTCAGACCAGCCTCGGGCCTCCGTTCGGACCGCAGTGTGTCGGCGCGTCATGTGACGCCACGGAATAGGCCGGTTAGACTGACTGCTCTTGGAAAGCGATCTCCAGGCTCCGGCGACCGTCTTCTCGTGGATGGATCACAACCAAAATCCTTGGAGGAGATGGGAGTGATAAAATACTGCAAAAAATACAAATAGATCGAAGTAATTCGATTGGGAGACCGAATTACCAATAGAAACCGATAAAAACGATAGAAATCCGTTACATGAATGAAACAGATGATTCACGAGTGAACCAACAAGGACATACCGTGATTATGACTTAGTGGATGGATGGTTTACAATGCAAACCAGCAAAGATGTACGTGCTAATCTAAATGTTGGACCAGAAACGGCGACCAGAGGGGGGGTGAATGGGAGCTTTAAAAAAAATTAAGACTAAAAAATAGCCTTCTGTTTTAATTCTGTCTTCCGCGGAACAGGCTTCGAACACACACTTCGAAGGTCTGGTTCAGAGGTATTTTACAGCTCCAAAAACAGGCTTCGCAAGGAGCAATAGTTCGAAGCCAAGAAGACTTCGCTCCACCCACAACCCCGAAAATTCAGCTCTGCTAAGTCAGTGCAGGCTCCGCACTCAGGGTGCCTTCGAGCAGGCTTCGCACTTCACCCTTCGCAAGAGCGGACTTTCCTCTGAGGACTTCGATCAACTCTGCTTAGGTAGTGCAGGCTCCGCACACTGGGTGCCTTCGAGCAGGCTTAGCACTACACCCTTCGCAAGAGCAGACTTCTCTCTGCGGACTTCGACCAAATACTCAGCGACAGGAACTGGTGCTGGGCTTCGTACTACGAAGGTCTAAATGCACACTGAATAGACTTCGCTGCGGACTTCGACACGGGAAGAAAACGGGCTTCAATTCAGCCGAGAGACAGCGCTTCGCTAGTAATCAGAGAGGTCTAGCCTCCAGTTTACACAGAGCGAATAGACACTAAAAAACACACTTCACCCAGACAGACTTCTCACACACCTCTCCAGAAAAACTCACAAGAAGATGGTGCACCGAGAAATCAAAGCACGCAGAGAAGTATGCATACAAGTTCAAGCAGTAAAAGAAAACAAAATCAAAGCTTCATTGCTTGAACAGGGAACACAAAGTGAACTCACAGGATGAACACAGAGAGTGTGGTGGCTAGCACAGGAGTTCTATAATGGCTTCTCAAAGTGTTGATGTGACCTAGCCAGCCTCCACTATTTATAAGCACTATTCAGTCCTATGAATAGACTACTTTACCCCTAGGGTTTACACTGGTTTTGTGTCATCAGAACAGGGGGGTACAGTTGGTAGTCTATTTTATTTGGAAGCTTCTTTTGTCAGCTTCGTAGAGGAGACATCACTAGCTTTTGCAGAGCAGACGCTGTCAGCCTTTGCAATTTTGGACCCTTCTGAAGCCCCCCTTCACACGCGAGGGGTGCGGTAGCTTCAATGAGAAGCCTTGAGCCTGACGGCCTTCGCTTCACCGAAGTTAGCCTTCGATACAGTGACGGTTTTGAGCCGAAGCCGTCAAAGCCCTTGGGCCTTCGCACCAACACCTTCGGAGTGGACCACCACGGCTTCGCAGCTTCTCCCAACTCAAACTCCGTCAGTCCGTGTACCGAAGCCATGCAAGGCAGAAGTACCTAAGTCAGCCTCACTCCGGAGCCAGCCTAGTCAGCTTCACTCCGAAGCCCCACCTTCGGAGTACCACCCTTCGAAGTCCCTCCTTCGTCCAAGGCCTCCGCATGAAGCATTCCATGAGCACTTCGTCGTAGTGTCTCTCCCCGAGCACACTCCTCGACGATCCTCACCCGGATCATGCCTTCAATGCACCTCGACTTCTGAGACCTTCGTCGGGTATACCTTCGAGTGTCTCCCTCCGGAGCACACTTCGAACACCTTGCCTCATTGCTGAGGACTTAGTCCACCATACTTCGAAGTCACTCCATTCGGAGTACCCTTCGAAGTGCCTCACCTCTGAGGACTTCGTCTCGGGGTACCTTCACCCGGAGTCACACTCCGCACTTACTGCCTTCTCCTGGCGCACCTCAACCCGAGGTCCGACCTCGACCCCTTTCCAGGCTTCGTGACGGAGCTCCCTGCTCCCCTGGCATTAAGCCTCCCGCTTGACCCAGGTTCACCTGCTACGAACCGTCCGTCGCCTCCGAAGTCCCCTGCGCACCACAGACAGACAGACAAGTGTATCCAGTACCCCGGAGACCTCTCCGGTAAGCAACCTCCGATACACACTCTGGTGTACCGCCCAAAATACCAAACCCTTCGGTACAACCCAGTCATCGTGTACTATCGGACCCCTCCGACAGGCACACGCCGCTGCAACAGCTGCAGCAACCAGACCCACCAAACCCTTCAGTGAAACAACCTCCGAACCCCTTCGAAGGGACCCCTTCGAATCAGAGGGTAAAATCTGTCAATCACTCATCACAGACTCCGAAACCAACCGTTGGTTTCTCAATCTCCCCCTTGATGAGTGCATTGACAACCAATTTCAAGTTCAAGAAAATTTGAAAAATTTCAACACACAAGTGACCATAAAAACTCAGAAACGAGCCAAATAATGTTACTTGACAAAAGAATTTTCCTCCCCCTTTTCAAAAGAGTAAAAGCCCCTTCGGCAAAACTTCCCTTTTCAAGATAAAAACTCCCCCTAAGTTAATTTTCCCCATTTTTCTGCAGAGAAATCAACAATTTCTCCCCCTTTGGCAATGCAAGCATCAAGGAGCATGTAAAAGATGCACAACGTCGAAATGAGCAGAATTGCAAAGACATATTAAGCAAAAATATGCCAACTTTAATACCAATTTTCATGTGCTCAGCTCATTTTAACATTCTAAAAAACATGATGACATCATGTGATTTTATCATTTTGAAATAAAAGCATCACCACTCAATCAAGGTAACTAGACAAGTAAAAACTGGGACTGCACAAAGCTAGTCAATTTCTACTCTAGACAGACAAGTCCAGTTCAAATGGATCATTGAAAGCAAACTTGATAAACAATGAATTTTTGTTGTTCTTTTCATAATGCCAGGGGTTATTTGTTTGTCGGCCTTATACTTTCCATTCAGGCCAAGCCTAGGCATGAAAGCCATCAAAAGCTTAAGGCAGTGATTTTGGCATACACTACACTATCCCAGTTCAGACCAATGTGCAATGGTAAGCAGTCTAGAATAGAGTAGTGCAACAAACAAACCCACCTGGATCTTTTTCGCTTGTATCATGCAAATCATGGATTTTTGAATGTTTAATTAAGTGAACAAATTGGTTAGCACTTGATGAATATCGATGAATACAATTTTTCAAGTTGCAATGTTTAGCATCCAAATAAATGGTGTCTTGCTATCAAGTAGATAAAAGAGAGCTAAAGCAGTCCTGCCTAAACATGCTAGATTCAAGACTAAGCAGTGAGCATGATTTGATTTTGGAAAGAAAAATCATGCACATAAAGTTTTAGACATATTAAATAGAGCTGAGTTGACATGATTTCATGAATTAAAATCAGACATATAAGTGCAAAAGATGTAAATGCAATTTCACACACAATGAGCATATGCAAGACAATCAAAATCTGATCCCCCTCACAAAATGTCGTAAGGGTGACAAACACCATGTTCCCCACACAAGTAGGCAAAACGAGAAGCATCGAGGGGTTTTGTGAAAAATATTGGCTAGCTGGTGTTGGGTATGAACATATTGAAGCTCAATATCACCCTTCTCATTATGATCTCTGAGAAAATGATATCGCACATCAATGTGTTTGGTTCTGGAATGTTGAACCGGGTTGTTTGCAATACAAATAGCACTAGTGTTATCATAGAAAAGTGGAACACTCTTATAATCTAACCCGAAATCCCGCAAAGTGGAAACCATCCACAAAATCTGAGAACAACAGCTAGCTGCAGCAACATATTCGGCCTCAGCCGTCGATTGTGCAACACTAGACTATTTGCGGGTAGACCAGTAAACCAGCGAAGTACCTAGAAAATGACAAGTACCAGAGGTACTTTTCCTATCACTCCTACACCCAGCAAAATCTGCATCATAATAACCTCGAAGACACAAAGAGGAAGACGCCGAATACCAAATGCCAAATTCAAGGGTATGTTTGAGATACCTAAGAATGCGCTTTACCGATTGGCGGTGCGAAACCCGTGGTGAAGCCTAAAAACGAGCGCACAGACACACTGCGAAGTGTATGTCTGGCCTCGTAGCAGTCAAGTAGAGGAGGGAGCCGATCATGCTTTGGAACTCCTTCTGATCTACGGCTTCTCCATCCTCGTCAGGATCCAATGCTACAGACGTAGCCATTGGAGTGGCAAGGGGCTTCGCATCAGTCATGTCGAACTTCTTGAGCAGGTCCTGTGTGTATTTCGTCTGGTGGAGGAATGTACCTTGTTTTCTTAGCTTGATTTCCAAACCAAGGAAAAATGTGAGTTCGCCCATCATGGACATCTCGAAATCCCTGCACATGGTATCTGCAAACTCGGCAACCAAAGCATGAGAAGAGCCACCAAACATGATATCATCCACATAAATTTGAACTAGGAGGAAATCTTTGCCATGCTTGAGAGTGAACAGGGTTTTATCAACAGATCCCATCAAATACCCCCGCTCAAGTAGAAAAGACTTAAGTTTGTCATACCATGACCGAGGAGCCTGCTTGAGTCCATAAAGAGCCTTCTGAAGTTTAAGGACTTTATGTGGGTATTTGGGGTTTTCAAAACAAGGGGGTTGTTTTACATAAACATCTTCACCTATGAAACCATTAAGAAAAGCACTTTTGACATCCATTTGATAGAGTTTGAATCCCCGGGATGTCGCAAAAGCAAGCAAAATCCTAATGGCCTCAAGACGAGCAACAGGTGCAAAAGTTTCTGTAAAATCAATCCCTTCTAATTGAGAATAACCCTGAGCTACAAGTCTAGCCTTGTTTCTAACTATAGTCCCATCCTCCCCTTGTTTGTTTTTGAAAATCGATTTTGTTCCAATGAAATGAACATGTGGTGGAGGATCAACTAAAGTACAGACTTGGTTTCTCTCAAAATTTTCAAGTTCTTCATGCATGGCATTGATCCAACTAGAATCAAAAAGTGCATGACTAACATCTAAGGGCTCGAAAGAAGCAACAAAAGTGGAATCAATGAAATGAGCATGAGAACGTGTTACCCTTTGATCAAGCTCACCAATGATCTGCTCTGGAGGATGCATCCTTTGAACATGGCATGGAGCCTCGCGGCGGGATGCAGTCTCCCCCTCAACTTGTGCATTTGAGTGGTTCAAGATGACCGTTGTCGAGGCAGATGCCTCAAGACCTTGTGCCGAAGTGGTCGAAGCGGGGTCGGCTTCAGTGGTTGATGTCGAGGGTAGTAGGGGTTCATCCTCGAAATCTCTGGGATCTTCTTCTTCGAAGATAGTCTATTCCATATCGTGTTCATTTGCCTGTTCAAGAGCAGAACTAACAGAGGGGGTTGATTCATCAAAAGTCACATCACATGACTCGATGACAGTGTTAGTCTCCAAATTATAAACATGATAAGAATGACCATGTGTAGTGTAACCCAAAAAGATCCCAAAGAAGAATGCGACTCAAATTTATCCAAATTACCACGTTTTAGGATAAAGCAACGACAGCCAAAAACTCGAAGATGAGTAACCTTGGGCTGTCTCCCAAAACGTAGCTCATAAGAGGTCAAATTCAAAATTGAGCGCAAGAAGATTTGGTTTGAGATGTAACATGCAGTGTTCATGGCCTCAGCCCAGAATTTTCTAGGAGTCCTGTGCTCATCGAGCATCGTCCTAGCCATCTCAACCAAAGTGCGGTTCTTTCTCTCAACAACACCGTTCTGTTGAGGAACCCACGGAGCAGAGAATTGATGTTCTATGCCATGCTCCATGCAAAAGTCAACAAAGAGACTGTTCTTGAACTCAATGCCATTATCACTTCGAATGAATTTCAATGCACCGGGAGTTCTGTCAAAAGTCTCAAAGCCAAGCTCCGAAAGTGTGAAAACACTTCATCCTTGCTGGTAAGAAAGAAGACCCAAGAGTAGCGAGAGAAATCTTTGACAATGACTAGCACATACCACTTGCCGCCTAAAGAACTAACCCGAGAAGGACCTACAGTGTCCATGTGGAGAAGTTCTCCGGGTTGCTCAGTCATCACCGTGGTGACTAGCGAGTGCGAAGCGGCAATCATTTTTCCATGTCGACAAGGAGCGCAAACTAAATTCTTCTCAAACTTGAGCTTGGGCAATCCTCGGATCAGACCTAGGACACTCAGGCGAGCGAGCAACTCAAAACTCATATTCCCTAGTCTCCTATGCCACTTCCAATACTCAGAAGTAGAATGTGCAACAAGACAATGAGAAGAACCAGATGATTCAGAAAAATCAGCACCAAAAACTCTCCCAACTCTAAAGATCTTGCAGACAACAACGCCATCAGAATTGAGTACTTGCGAAGTATCGCGATGGAATCGCACTTTGAAGCCCTCATCAAGCAACTGAGATACAGAAAGAAAATTGTATCCCAGGTTTTCAGCCAAAGCAACATCTTTGAGAGTGAAATTTGAGTTGATTCTTACCACACCTTTACCTTTCACTCTACTCCTTCGATTGTTGCTGAAGGTGATATGTTCCCTTTGCTTGGTTCTGGTGAGGCTGGAGAACCATGCTGCATCTCCGGTCATATGGCGCGAACAACCAGAGTTCATGATCCACGTGCCCTCCCAGCCTCGATCTGGTGCCTACACACGATAAGAAAATCTCGATCGCTCAGTGCTGGGGTGAGTGAATACATGACGAGGCATCCAGCACTGAGTGATACGAGTAGTAGGCACAGCAAAAGTAGACTATCTTCGCACAGGATAATCAGAATGATGCAAAGTGTGAGCTCTACCTACATGCTGTGATCTAAAAGCATGACGAGGTCTCCTACTTTGATGAGGTACAAAGCTACTCGCCCGGGGTCTACCACCATGTGGAACATGGTGAACACCTCGAGGAGCAAAACCTCTCCGAGAAGCACGAGGAGCCTCGAAAACAGGACGAGAGTAAAACTCAAACTCATGCATACCTAAAGATGGGTAGTGCATGTTCTGGAACCTCATCGCCTAAGAGCGTCGCTCATTCTTGATGCGACGAAAATAGAACACAACCAGATGACCTGCCCGCTGACAATAAGAACAATGAAAAACTCTCCTAGGGGCACTCTCATGGGTCATAGGAGCAACTCTCACAGGCTCCTTGGGCTTCTGCTGAGTGGTTTTCTTGGGAGGAATTTTCTTTGCAGAAGGTGTGGTTTTCTTTTGAGTTCGGTTAGGCTTTTTGGCTGAAGGAGTGTCTAACAAAGCTCTCTCTTTCTCTAAGGTAGTGGGCGAGGTAAAAACAGTTTTGTTTACACTGTCTGAAGGAATCCTCTCAAAACCCAAACCTAGAGCTAACCCTGCTCTGTTAGCACACATCTTGGTCTTGGCCAAGAGCAAGTTGAGAAACCATGTTGAAGAATATGGTTTTGATATTCCAGATGTGATGAGCGATTGTCAACGGAAGTCAAAGAAAGAGAGATGGAGACCTGCCGAGTCTGAGGCGCATGTGACTCCGGTACACGTGCAGTGAGCGACGGCCGGGCAGAGGAGCCGCGGAGTCGGGCTGGCCCAATCCGGGTACATGGCTAGGAGCGGCAGATGATCCACTGGTCTGTTGACTGGGTTTGACTCAGGTACACAGGCGGCGAGCGATTGCCGGGCTGAGGAAGCTGCGGGGTCAGGTCGGCCCAATCCGGGTACCCGGTGCGAAGACGGTGGACGCTTTGTCCGTTTCGGCGTAAAACTGACAGTCTATGTTTAAATTCATTTTTAGGATATTAATATTTAGTTTTTAAGTTTAGAATATTTTTATTTGAGTCAGGTAAATTTTCTAAGATTAGTTTAGTATTTTTCGGAATTTATTTTAGAGTTAATTTATTTTACCCGAGGGTAAAGTAGTCTTTTCATGTATTAGGATTTGCCTATAAATAGGCCCCTATCCCTTTGGGGATAGATAACTGTTTTGTTTTTAAGATCAAAATACAATATGCAGTTCAACTTTTCACGTTTCTTCTCTTTCCGAAGTCCCGTAGCCATCGTGATTTCATCGGTTTATTTTTTCTTTCGGCTGTTTTCATTCTTCTCCGCTCTTGGCGTTTGAGCGGAGCACCTGGCTGCCTAGTCCCGGCGGGAAGTCTTTAGCGGGAGCAGCGCACACAGCACCCGACAGTGCACAGAAGATTGCCAACCTGACGCAGGCCGGAATATATATTTTTTTTCTCCCTGGTTCAGCTTTTCCAAGCGTCGGCGGCGAATTCTACACGGCGGGTCCCACGTGGTTGTTCATCGGTTGGCATTGTATTTTTGCTGCAGGCTACAGGCATTGCCTTCGATTTTGGCGCCGGCCGGAGTTTTTTTTTCACACACGCAAACCGAGGCGCACGGTCAGGTAAGTTGTTAATCTTCTATTTTTTAGTAGATCAATTTTTAGAGATAATCATCTATTAATTAATTAGCAAAAACTTGTTTAGAATAATCAGTTCGTATAAACAGAAATATATTATTAGTCGCAATAATATTTTTTATTCTAGATTTACTTGCAATATTTTAGGTTTATTTCTGAATTAATTTTTAATGATTCATGTTTTATTCATTTGATTAGTATTTTATTTCTGGACTGAAATATAAATATTTCGTGACTGTATCTAGGTGTTTTTATTTACTGCTGTATTTTATTTAGTTTATCTTTAATATCAATTTAATTAGGACACCGGTCATTTTTAAGCTAGACAACTTTAATTCCTAAAATTTGCTTTGCAAATATTATTTGTCTGGTTAAGTTCTTTTGGGTGGTGGGATTAAAATATAGTTTAGCAAGAAATTTTTAGGCGCCCATTCACCCGCCCCCCCCCTCTGGTCGCTACTTTCGGTCCTACAAGTGGTATCAGAGCAAGGTTAGGTTTTTCTAATATCTTAACCGATTCAAAACCTAGGTAGTGACCATGACGTCTTCTCGTAAAATCCCATCCCTAGAAGCTTTTGGCTGCACTTATTGGAAGACTCGCATGCGAGCATACCTTATGAGCCAGAGCTCGGACATATGGGAGATTTGTGTTCATCCTAGTTTCACCATTACGACTATTGCTGCGGATACTGCTGAAAATATAATTACCCAGCATCAAAATAATAGTAAGGCGGTGAACATTCTATTTTCTGGTCTAGGTCCTAGTGAGTTCGAGCGTGTTAGCCATCTCACCACTGCTAGAGAGATCTGGGCTACTCTCCAGGCACATCATGAGGGGACAGCTCAGGTCAAGGCTAGGCTCTACCAGACCTACCTTCGTGAGTATGAAAATTTCTCACAGAAGCCGGGTGAGACTGTTGAGGCTTTGTTTGGTCGCTTTCAATCGATCATTAACAAGCTTCGTGTTAACAAGGCCGATGGTGATCAGCTGGTCTCAGATCATGAACAAGCACTTAAGGTACTTCATACCATGGACCCTAAGATCTGGGAGATCAAGGTCTCTTCTATTGTTGAGAGCACATCTTATGATACCTTGACCATCGCAGAGCTTTTTAGTAAGCTCAAGGCCTCAGAGGTCGATATCCAGTTGAGATCAAATCTTACTAGTTCTGGATCAAAGACTCTGGCGCTTGCGACACCATATGCTGATCCTAATGCCATGAGATGTATTGCATTTTCCTTGATGTCTATTTCCGAGGAACAACTTGATACTCTAGGAGATGATGATGTGTGCTTGTTTAACAACCGAGTGCGACATGTTTATGATAAGCGAATGTTTAAGAGACACGGCACAAAATCCGGATGCTTTGAGTGTGGTGACCCAGGTCATTTTATTGCCGACTGTCCCAAGCAGAAGAATTACAAGAAGGGAACTGGCGACAACTCCTACAACTCTAGCAAGTACGACAACTCCACGAAGGGCAAGCCCAAGACAAGGTTCTTTCGAAAGTCCCTGAAAGATTACAGGCGTGAGAACAAGAAGCGAGACGAGACCTTCTTTGCTGAGATGGAGAAAAGATACTCCAAGAGATCCTCGTCTTCCTCATCGTCTTCAAGTTCAAGTGATGAAGATATCATGATCAGGAAGGGGAAGGATAGGGACAATCCGGCGGGCCTCTGTTTCATGACCTTCGGGAACAAGCCGAAGAGTCGCTCACGTCACAGCCGAAGACCCCACAAGAGCTTCTGCTCAATGGCTCTTGGGGAGAAGAAAGAGAAGGACTCCTCCGACGACTCCGACGACGATGAGAAGGCATCTTCCTATGAACAAGAAGTTATTAATTTACTAGAACAGAACAGTCATGAGTTGAAGTATAGGGAGAAACTGCTTAGAGGGGCTAAGAAGAGGATAGATGAGCTTGAGAGTGAGCTAGCCACGGCGAATGACAAGATTGAGAGTTTGTCTTCTTCCCCTCGCTTGGGTGATAGTGGTGAGTGCCCTATCTGTGAGTTGCTGTTGTGTGACCTGACGACTCTTAAGTCCAGGTACACAGAGCGAGTAGATGAGAGAGACGCATTGGCCACTGAGCTTGAGAGCGCTCAGCAGGGGCTAAAAGATGCTCATGCCCCTGGTGTCGCACCTTGTGTAGACTGCCCATCTCATTTAGCTAGTATAGCTGAGCTGAGAGCCAAGAGTGATGAGTAGTTGAGCGAGTTAGCTGGAGTGAGAGGTGAGTTGGAGCAGACTAAGCTAGAGCTTGAGACCTTGTCAGTTCCATCCACTTTTGTGAGAACTGCTTATCCATTAGAATGGAGTTGATCAAGCTAAAAGCTGAGAAGTCTGTCGAAGTTGATAAAGAGTGTAAGATCTGCTTGTCTCAGGTGGAGGTGTTAGCTTCTTTGAGAGAGGAGCTAGCTGATGTTCAGAACGAGAACTTTTACCTTCGTTCAATCCTGAGTTGGATTAGTGCTAGAGAGCCACAGCTCGGCATGATGATCCAGCAGTTCAAGAGATAGGATGGTTTTGGAGTAGGGTACACATATACCAAGGCTGATTTTGAGAGCGCCATTAGCCGTGCAGTGGAGTGGAGTAAGATGACTCCAGAACAGATATATCCCAAGACTCACTCCACTGAGTCCTTTAAGGATAGTCAGCCCAAGGATGGAGTGTTCCAAGAACAGCCCAAAGCTCCACCTAAGAAGCAGATCTGGGTTCCAAAACCTAACACTCTCCACACTTCTCTTGATTCTTTACCTGGACCCTCTCACACCAAAGATGATACACCAAACACCACTAAACCTAAGAATCCCAAGCCTCAACCACATCCTAAGAAGCCTACCTATCACTGTGAGTTCTGCTAGAGAGATGGGCATCTTGAGGAGTTTTGCTTCAAGAGGAAGCGGGTTGAGCGAGCAGAGAGAGCTCGAGGTGGGCAGGAGCAGTTCTACCAGCAGAGTGGTAGACAGAGAGTTTCTCGACGTACAGAGAGGCTAGAGGCCAGGCCACGTCGTGTAGGTGGTGGTAGAGGAGACGATTTTTATGATCGTGCTCCGGAGGGTGGTTTTCGTTCTGGCAGAGTTCTAGATCGTTATGGATATGACTTTGGACCTCGTGGCCGTGATTTTAGGAAGAACAGAGGACCGCGTTTTGATCCGCGCTTCAGTCCAGACTCATATGATTCCTTTTGCTTTCCTACATACGCGCATATGGCTCGACACTGGTTCAATACTTTTACTAAACCTGGCATTGGACCGTTTGGTCCCACTCATGATTATTGATCGTGTTTTGGGAGCTGTGTATCTTTTTAGGATATTTTGAGTCACCTTTTCATTGGTATCAGTTTTTCCTTCTTCTTTATTTTTATTGAGTCTTTTTGTCTGTGCGTTCATATCATGCATAATCATCAATCACATTTTTGAGCTTGCTTCTATTATATGATTAATCTGCTTTACTTTCTCTAGCTAGTATATTTTTTTGATTACCTATCGATGATCATGTTTTGTTTCAGTTCACATGATATATCTGATATTTGTCATATGCATGGCTTTTATGTTTTAAAATTAAAAAAAATGATCACCATTGCTTCTGGTAACTAGCATGTGTAGGCTGAATGCTTTTGCTATCTTTTACATGCCTTGTAGCTAGATCCTTACTTAGATGCAGATATGCAACTTGGACATTTATATGCTTTAAATATGCAAAATGTGCTTTAAAAATGATAAAAATTCAGAAAAATGAAAAATTTATGCATTTTTATGATTATTAGAAAAGATCCAGGTGGGTTTGCTTTGTCACATTGCATTGTTCTGGACTACTTACCATAGCACTTTGGTATGAACTAGGACGGTGTAATGTATGCCAAGACCAATGTCTTAAGCTTCTGATGGTCCAGTTCTGGCCTAGGCTTGACTTGGTCGGTTAGCATAAGGTTTGACATGCAAATAACCCCTGGCAGAAATGAAAAAGAAATAATCTAAAAAATTTAAAAAGATGACAAGTTTGCTGAAGCACTTTGTTTTTGGACAATGCTTATCTTGGTAGATATCAGTTAGCTTTTGCATATCATGCTTTACTTTGCTTGTTAACTAGAAAATGTGGTGATGCTTTTGTTTTGCAAAAATTCGAAAAATGCGTGCTAATGACTTTCTTAAGATATCATCTATTGCACTGATCATGTCATGTATCTTCGACAGTATATCTTTTGCTATACCTGTTAGATGTTGTAATTGCAGTTAATCATATCTAAGAAGCATGCTTTTCACACTCCACCTGCACTCCATCTGCATTTATGGCATATTTTGAGGGGGGAGCAGCATTTCAGGGGGAGTCTGTGTTTAGGTCTCTTTTAAGTGCTTTTAGTCTCATTTGATGAGTCCAATTGTCAACAAGGGGGAGAAATTTTGGAGTTTACTTTTAGTTTCCTTGTTGGTAATTCTGAGATTTGCACTTGTTTTTGAGGTTTTAATTTTGGTTAACCATAATGACCCATTTTTCTTGCTTCTGTTTAGCTTTTGGTCATTAGGGTTAAATTTTTATTTTTTGTCTTCTATTTTCTTTTGTCTTTGTTTTTCTGTTTCCACATGTTTTGCAGGTTCTGGAGATGAGCTGAAAAGGATGTTGACAATGCACTCATCAAGGGGGAAATTGAGAAACCATGTTGAAGAATATGGTTTTGATATTCCAGATGTGATGAGCGATTGTCAACGGAAGTCAAAGAAAGAGAGATGGAGACCTGCCGAGTCTGAGGCGCATGTGACTCAGGTACACGGGCAGTGAGCGACGGCCGGGCAGAGGAGCCGTGGAGTCGGGCTGGCCCAATCCGGGTACATGGCTAGGAGCGGCAGATGATCCACTGGTCTGTTGACTGGGTTTGACTCAGGTACACGGGCGGCGAGCGATTGCCGGGCTTAGGAAGCTGTGGGGTCGGGTCGGCCCAATCTGGGTACCCGGTGCGAAGACGGTGGACACTTTGTCAGTTTCGGCGTAAAACCGACAGTCTATGTTTAAATTCATTTTTAGGATATTAATATTTAGTTTTTAAGTTTAGAATATTTTTATTTAAGTCAGGTAATTTTTCTAAGATTAGTTTAGTATTTTTCGGAATTTATTTTAGAGTTAGTTTATTTTACCCGAGGGTAAAGTAGTCTTTTCATGTATTAGGATTTGCCTATAAATAGGCCCCTATCCCTTTGGGGATAGATAACTGTTTTGTTTTTAAGATCAATCTACAATATGCAGTTCAACTTTTCACGTTTCTTCTCTTTCTGAAGTCCCGCAGCCATCGTGATTTCATCGGTTTATTTTTTCTTTCGGCTGTTTTCATTCTTCTCCACTCTTGGCGTTTGAGCGGAGCACCTGGCTGCCTAGTCCCGGTGGGAAGTCTTCAGCGGGAGCAGCGCACACAGCACCCGGCAGTGCATAGAAGATTGCCAACCTGACACAGGCCGGAAAATATTTTTTTTTCTCCCTCGTTCAGCTTTTCCAAGCGTCGGCGACGAATTCTACACGGCGGGTCCCACGTGGTTGTTCATCGGCTGGCATTGTATTTTTGCTGCAGGCTACAGGCATTGCCTTCGATTTTGGCGCCGGCCGGAGTTTTTTTGCACACACGCAAACCGAGGCGCACTGTCAGGTAAGTTGTTAATATTCTATTTTTTAGTAGATCGATTTTTAGAGATAATCATCTATTAATTAATTAGCAAAAACTTGTTTAGAAATAATCATTTCGTATAAATAGAAAAATATTATTAGTCGCAATAATATTTTTTATTCTAGATTTACTTGCAATATTTTAGGTTTATTTCTGAATTAATTTTTAATGATTCATGTTTTATTCATTTGATTAGTATTTTATTTCTGGACTGAAATATAAATATTTCGTGATTGTCTTCTAGGTGTTTTTATTTACTGTTGTATTTTTATTTAGTTTATCTTTAATATAAATTTAATTAGGACACCAGTCATTTTTAAGCTAGACAACTTTAATTCCTAAAATTTGCTTTGCAAATATTATTTGTCTGGTTAAGTTCTTTTGGGTGGTGGGATTAAAATATAGTTTAGCAAGAAATTTTTAGGCGCCCATTCACCCCCCCCTCTGGTCGCTACTAGTCCATCCTACCCTTTCCCTCAGTGCATTTGTTAACCACAGAAAGAAGGTATAAATTTTTAGTCATTAGGTTCTCAGCTCGCTCTCTAACAATGCCTAGCTGGTCCTTAAGGGTTATGCAAGTGTCACACACAGGTTGCACATCCTTAGAACTATCGGCCCTCTCCAATCTAGCCTCTAAATCTTGAACATGCTTATCACATAAATTAATTCTCTCACGTAATAATGGACAGTTCATGCATTCAATTTTATCATAAGGACTAGAATCAACCATCAAAAGCTACTTCTGTGCAGTCTCAAGCTCAGAAAGAGTTTGAGCATGCACAGAATGCAACTGAGCAAGCTCACCCATGACAACAGTGCAGGATTCACATTCAGCATCATTAACCCTAGATTTAAGCATGGCATAATCAGTAGAAACAGATTCTAGCCTAAGTCTAAGGTCTTTTCTATCTCTAGCGACTTGCACAAGTAATCTATCCTGACCAAGAACTACTTCATTCAGTTCATCTAATTTGATTGAAAGTTGGTCATAGGATAGAGGTACCTCAGATGAGTCAAGCTCATCGCCGTTGTGATCGCTGTCGGCCATGAAGCAAAGGCCAGTGAAATCTCGTCCCTTCTTGTCCTTCTTGTCCTTCTTCTCCTCCTTCCTTGGAGACTCCTCCTCCTCAGATCTCGACTCCTCAATTGAGGAAGTGTCGATGTCGCTGAGAGCAGCAACAAATGCTCTGGAAGCGGCTTTGGCTACCCTCTTAGCCACCTTGCCGCGCTTACCCTTCACAAAGGGTTTCCTCTCCTTTTTGTTATATTTGGGGCGCTCACTCTCATCTCTCTTCTTGAGTTTTGGGCAATTGGCCTTGATGTGAGAAGTGTCGCCACACTCAAAGCAACCACTAAAACCACCTCTCCTCTAATCCCGTCTCTCATGGTGAAAACGGGTGAACCTTCTGGCAATGAGAGCAAGCTCATCATCATCCAGAGTATCCACCTGCTCCTTAGTGACGGAGACTAGGGAGGACAAAGCAAAACCATCTACAAGAACACAAGTGCCAGATGTGCTTGGTTCTGCAGTGGTGCCACGGCTAGTGCAAGAAACCAATGCCAATGGCTGTGGCAAAGAGTTCCTATGCACTGCAAGAGATGCCTTGGCAATCTTTGTGGACTTCAGCTTGCTAAAAAGCTCATCACAGGTCAATGTGTCATAACCTGCGGACTCCTCAATGCTGGATATCTTTACTTCCCATATGCTACAATCAAGAGCATAGAGAAGCTTGATAGCCCTGTCGTGATCATTGTAAGCAAGCGTCCCGTTGAACCACAAGTTACTCACTATCGCATCAAAGCGAGAAAACATGGCATCTATAGATTCACTAGGAGCCTGCACAAACAGCTGATATTGTTGATTGTACGTGCTTTGGCGCCTGGCCTTAATCTGTGTAGAGCCCTCATGAAAAATAGTGAGTGTAGTCCAAATCTCCCTAGCTGTCCTAAGGTGCTGCACCCTATCAAACTCACTTCTGCTCAAACCAATGAACAATATATTTCTTGCCATGGAGTTGGCATTATACTGATCCTTCTCTGTTTGAGAGGTGCGAGTTTCAGGGATGGAGTATTGTGAGTCCACAATCTCCCAAATTGCATTTCCTTGGCTAAGCAAGTAAGCCTCCATGCGCACCTTCCAGTATGCAAAATCAGTCCCATCGAACAGAGGTATTTTACTAACTCTGTCCATGTCGCCAACAAATCACAAAACCGGTTAAGGTCAACTGGTGATCTTAACCCGCTCTGATACCAATTGTTGGATCGGAAACGGCGACCAGAGGGGGGTGAATGGGAGCTTTTAAAATTTCATACTAAAAAATAGCCTTCTGTTTTAATTCTATCTTCTACGGAACAGGCTTCGAACACATCCTTCGAAGGTCTGGTTCGAAGGTATTTTACAGCTCCGAAAACAGGCTTCGCAAGGAGCAAAAGTTCGAAGCCAAGAAGACTTCGCTCCACCCACAACCCCGAAAATTCAGCTCTGCTAAGTCAGTGCAGGCTCCGCACTCAGGGTGCCTTCGAGCAGGCTTCACACTTCACCCTTCGCAAGAGCGGACTTCCCTCTGAGGACTTCGATCAACTCTGCTAAGGCAGTGCAGGCTCCGCACACTGGGTGCCTTTGAGCAGGCTTCGCACTACACCCTTCGCAAGAGCAGACATCCCTCTGCGGACTTCAAAGGTCAAAACACACACTGAACAGACTTCGCTGAGGACTTCGACACGGGAAGAAATCGGGCTTCGATTCAGCCCAGAGATAGCGCTTCGCTAGTAATAAGAGAGGTCTAGCCTCTAGTTTACACAGAGCGAATAGACACTGAAAAACACACTTCACCCAGATAGACTTCTCACACACCTCTCTAGAAAAACTCAGAAGAAGATGGTGCACAGAGAAATCAAAGCATGCAGAGAAGTATGCATACAAGTTCAAGCAGTAAAAGAAAACAGAGTCAAAGCTTCATTGCTTGAACAGGGAACACAAAATGAACTCACAGGATGAACAAAGAGAGTGTGGCGGCTAGCACAAGAGTTCTATAATGGCTGCTCAAAGTGTTGATGTGACCTAGCCAGCCTCCACTATTTATAGGCACTATTCAGTACTGTGAATAGACATTTTACCCCTAGGGTTTACACTGGTTTTGTCTCATCAGAATAGGGGGTACAGTTGGTAGTCTACTTTATTTGGAGGCTTCTTTTGTCAGCTTCACAGAGGGGACAGCACCAGCTTCTGCAGAGCAGACGTTGTTAGCCTTTGTAGTTTTGGACACTTCTAAAGCCCCCCTTCGCACGCGAGGGGTGCGGTAGCTTCGGTGAGAAGCCTTGAGCCTGACGGCCTTCTCTTCACCGAAGTCAGCCTTCAATACATTGATGGTTTTGAGTCGAAGCCGTCAAAGCCCTTGGGCCTTCGCAACAACACCTTCGCAGTGGACCACCACGGCTTCGCAGCTTCTCCCAGCTCGAACTCCGTCAGTCCATGTACCGAAGCCATGCAAGGCCGAAGTACCTCAAGTCAGCCTCGCTCCGGAGCCAGCCTAGTCATCTTCACTCCAAAGCCCCACCTTCGGAGTACCACCCTTCGAAGTCCCTCCTTCGTCCAAGGCCTCCGCATGAAGCATTCCATGAGCACTTCGTCGCAGTGACTCTCCCCAAGCACACTCCTCGAAGATCCTCACCAAGATCATGCCTTCGATGCACCTCAACTTCTGAGACCTTCGTCGGGTATACCTTCGAGTGTCTCCCTGCGGAGCACACTTCGAACACCTTGCCTCATTGCTGAGGACTTAGTCCACCATACTTCGAAGTCACTCCATTCAGGGTACCCTTCGAAGTGCCTCGCCTCCCAGGACTTCGTCTCGGGTACCTTCACCACCCAGAGTCACACTCCGCACTTACTGCCTTCTCCTGGCGCACCTCGACCCAAGGTCCGACCTTGACCCCTTCGTAGCGTTCGTGACGGAGCTCCCTGCTCCCCTGGCATCAAGCCTCCCGCTTGACCCAGGTTCACCTGCTACGAACCGTCCGTCGCCTCCGAAGTCCCCTGCGCACCACAGACAGACAAACAAGTGTATCCAATACCCCGGAGACCTCTCCGGGTAAGCAACCTCCGATACACACTACGGTGTACCGCCAAAATACCGAACCCTTCGGTACAACCCAGTCATCGTGTACTATCGGACCCCTCCGACAGGCACACTCCGCTGCAACAGCTGCAGCAACCAGACCCACCGAACCCTTCAGTGAAACAACCTCTGAACCCCTTCGGAGGGACCCCTTCGAATCAGAGGGTAAAATCTATCAATCACTCATCACAGACTCCGAAACCAACCCTTGGTTTCTCACTAAAACTAGGGCAAAGAAAGTAAATCTGATTCAAGGTAGATAATATATTATATCTATTAGGGTTTTGGGGGGTCTCCTTGAATCAGCTTTGCCTCTATTTATAGAGGTTGGGCATGACGTCCTGGGCCTATAATTGAAGTTGTGCATGAGTCCAAGTCATCCAAAATCAATTAGGGATAAAAATCCCCCAGAATCATCTAATTGGACTTGGACACAGACTTGGCCGGTCTGATCGAGCCCACATGGTTGGTCTTACCGGGCCTACATGGTCGGTTGGACTGGCCTAAGCCAGGTCTCGACATATTTTCAGTAAAACTACCAAAAAGTGATATTTTGGTAACTTTGACCATTAATGCCTTTTTTGCTATCAACACATGCCCCCCTGCAGTTTGGCAAACTTTAGTGAGCCAAAAGCACAACGAGCTAAAGGCGATATGTTCCATATCATCTTTTCGACACTTCAAGTGTTTTGCCACACACTTGGGAAGTACTTTTTCAAATACCTACCATTCAAAGCCCTACGAAATCGCTCTCCTTGAAGTGATTCCAGTAAATACGGATTGCCTGGAGCGATTTCAGCAACTATAAAAGGACCTTCCCAACTAGGCGACCATTTACCAGATTTTGTGCTCTTAGTGACTAAAGGCAAAATCGTCTTCCAAACCAAGTCACTATCTTGAAATGATTTTGCTCTTACTTTCTTGTTATAAGCTCTAGCCACTCTTCTTTTGTCTCTTTCTATTACTTCTAGAGCTCTTAACCTCTTCTCAATCACCACTTCTAAATTATCCTTCAATAGAGTTTCATATTCATCGACTGATAAGCCATCTTTATTAAGTAACCTTAATGAGCCAAGATTCACCTCTACGGGTAAAAAGGCTTCTTCTCCATACACCAACTCATATGGACTTACCTTGGTGGCACCATGCTTTGCAACTCTACATGCCCAAAATGCTTTAGAAAGCACTACATGCCACCTTTTAGGAAACTCTTTGATCTTTTTCTTAATGAGCTTAATCACAGTTTTATTACTAGACTCGGCCTGACGATTGGCCTGAGCATAGTATGGTGAAGAGTTTACCAGTGACTTTATACCATAAGATCCGGCAAAATCGCATACTTCCTTAGAAACAAATGAAGCACCCTGATCTGTAGTAAAAGTTTGAGGGATACCGAATCTATATATAATGTGCTTCAAGATGAAATCAATTACCTTGTTATGTGTCATGTTCTTAAGAGGAACGACCTCGGTCCACTTGGTGAAGTTATCTGTAGCCATCAACACAAACTGATGCCCTTTTGAAGTGGAAGGATAAATTTGGCCGATGAAGTCCAAGGCCAAATCTTGGAACGGCCATGGTTTGATAATGGGGTTAAGTAAAGATGCAGGAGCCAGCTGAATATTACCAAACCTTTGACAAGCTTCACATCCCCTATAATACCTAAAACAGTCCTCAGTCATGGTCAGCCAATAATAACCCACTCTTTTAAGCATCCAACTCATTCTCTGGGCCGACTAATGAGTTACACAAAGACCTTCATGTACATCACCCATAGCAAGTCTAGATTAATCGGCATTCAAACATCTCAAAAGTACTCCGTCAACAGTTTGGTGATACATCTCGTCATCGAGTAACACAAATTTAAACGCTTGCCACCGAACTTTCCGATCGACCAACTTGTTAGGATCTATCAAATATTGAACACTTGGAGTCCTCCAATCATCCCAATGACTTCCTGAAGTACTCGCCAAATGTCCGTTTGAATTGGCATTTAAATTACAAACCTCGGCTTGCCCCCCGTGTGCTAAACTTTCCTGATGCAGGTCGGTCAGAACGGCCATAGGGTGCCAGTCAGACCGACTGTTTTCAGTCTGCTGGCATGGGGCGGTTAGACCGGCCTGGTAGGGCCGGTCAGACCGAGCAGACACATACGGTCGGACCGGCCATATCAGGCCGGTCAGACCGACGTGCTTTGAATTGCATATTAATTCAAAGTCAAGCATCAGTTCTTTTTGTGTGAAAATCTCCCTTTTTTATTTGGTAACCAGATGCTTGTTGAGCCAAGTCAGTCGCTACTGAATTGGCCTCTCTAGACGAGTGAGAAATCTCAAAATCATCAATTGTAGTAATTATGTCTAGACATTTATCCAAGTAGCTATTCAGCAAACCGTTAAAACATTGAGCAAGTTTAGCTACTTGTTGAACTACTAACAACAAGTCACCATATGCATGAACATATTTGTTGGGGGAAAATATCTCATCTTCGGAGTTATTGCTGAAGCAACATAAAGGCAGACAGAGGATTCGAAGGTTCCCAGACGATCATCTTCGAAGATACCCGGAACCAAGTTCGAAGTACGAAGATAGGCATTGGTTCGGAGTACATCTTCGAACTAAGGCTTTTCAAGATCTTTTCTGCCAGCTAAGATGGAAGACTTATCTTCTTTCTTATTAGATTAGTCTTTTACCATTTTAGCCCTATTAAGGAAACCGAACAGTTTCCACTATGTCGGTTGTAATAGAGGGGTAAATAGGTCTTTTCCTTAATGTTTGGGCCTATAAATACCCCCCATTTCACCCTGTAATAGGGACCAAATACAAGTTATTCAATACACACATTCGAACTATTCTAAGTTATTATCCTTTCGGAGGCTTAGAACAGTTCTCTTCGCAAACACTTCGTTTGTTAGTTTCTCTTCTACAGAAACCTGTTAGCGTAATCTTTTACGCCAACAGTTGGCGCCGTCCTTGGGGAACCTAGTCCGAAAAACTTCGTTCTCTACCAACTTCTTACATCATGCCTCCTAAGCGGAGCGCACCCCGCAATCCCACTCGGAGGTCCTCTCGGATTTCCGAAGAGATACCCTTCGACACAGTTGAAGTCGGAGGGCCTTCGACATTCCCTCCGCAAACTCCGGAAGGAGCTTCTATCCCTCGAACATACGAAGCTTCTCCGCCAACCCCTTCCATACTCCGATCGCCCGGAGTCTCTTCTCCACCCTCCATCCCAATTCGAACTGATCCTATCAGTTCTCAAGACCCGGAAGATCCTTCCGGAGGAAATGAAAATAATCTTGGAGATATGGCCACTCAAATGGCCAACCTTCAAGCTGAAGTGGCAAGGTGGCGACAGGAAGCTGCGAGCAGGCTTCGCTCTCAAGCCACCCCAACCATCCCAGAAGTGCCCGAAGACGATGATCTCGATTATCCCGAAGCCCCGGAGAACGCCTCCTTTGATAATGAATCTCCGCTGCATCCTGAGCTGCAGAAGGTTCGCTTTGATCCAAAGTTTAAAACATTGAAGCTCTGTAAGTATGCCGGAGATGAAGATCCCGGAGAGTTCGTTCGTTCTTATGCCCTAGCAATTGAGGCTAGCGGAGGAGTTCGAGACACCATGGCGAAGTGCTTCCCTTTAGCTCTTCAAGGAGTGGCATTGAGATGGTTCTGGTCCTTGAAGCCAGGATCAATCAATTCATGGTCGCAGCTGAAGAAGAAGTTTATAAGCAACTTTCAGGGCACCTTCGTGCCTCCTATGTCAACAGGAAGCCTTTTCCAGTTGAAACAGCTCCCCGGAGAAACATTGAGGCAGTACTTTAAGCGCTTTGCTCATACGAAGTTGCAAATTCGGGGGCTGTCCGCATCTTCAGTAGTTGATGCAGCTCGAGAAGGCGTCAGTCATCAAGGCCTTCTGGATAAGATTCATCGGAAAAGCATCTCCTCGGTCTCTCAGTTGATGTCATACTTCGAGGAGTATGCGAGGTCAGAAGAGGGTTGGCTTCGGAGGACTGCTGCTACTTCGTCCATATTGCAAGAAGTCAAAGTAGAAGTGAAAACTTCAGCACAGCCGCAGGAACCAGTCTTCGAAGTGCAACATGATAGGAGAAGAGGGCAAAAGCACCCTCGTTCTGAAGTCATGAATATTGCACCCCCACAGAAGTTTGCACCAAGAGCTCCACAGTCTACGGGGAACAAGGCCAGCGGCTGGAGGCCGCCAGGGAAAACGGCTGGCAAGGGCCAGACCCTTTTCTGCTGCATTCACGGAGAAAATCGAAGCCATGCAACTGATACTTGCAAGGCTATACTTACCCTAAGGGGAGAGTACCTAGAGAGAACTTCGGGTCGAGGCAGTACCGACCGAAGTCCAGCGGCAACGCGCCCAGAGCCGGTCCAGGCTGTGGCGCGGATAGAAAATTTTGATGCTGCAAGACACCCTCCGGTGGCCAATGTTATGCCACCTCCGAAGCAAGAGGAAGGGCAAGATAGAGGAAAAAGAGTAGTTCTCCCTATCTCCGGAGGAGGTACCCTCGGAAGCATGTCCAAGAGACAGCGAAGAGAGTACGTTCGAGAAGTAGGTCATATTGGGACTTCGTCGTCTGCAGCTGCAATGCCAGAGTGGTCTCACGTTCCGATATCCTTTTCTGCGGAGGATGCAGCTGGTATTAAGTTCCCGCACGCAGATCCATTGGTTATCACTGCTGATATTGCGGGCACTGAAGTCCGAAGGGTGCTGATTGACGGAGGTAGTTCGGCAGATATCATTTTTTTTCAAGCCTTCGATCAGTTGTGCATTTCCAGGAAGCATCTCCTTCCAGCGGCTCGTCCTCTGCAAGGCTTCGCAGGACCCCCGCTTGATGCACTTGGCCAGATAGGCCTGGAAGTTACCTTCGGAGAAGGTTTATTGGCCCGGACTGAAGAAGTAATCTTCGATGTGATAGATGCCCTGTATGCTTACAACGTCATCTTCGGGAGGGGCATGCTAAACCAGTTCGGAGCTGTGGCGCATCACAATTACTTGTGCATGAAGATGCCCACACAAGTCGGAGTCCTTACAATCTTCGGAGATCAAGCCATTGCTCGGAGGGCGGAATATGGTCATGGTCCCCCTCTTGATCCGAGGCAAGTAAACAGTGTGCAGGATAATGAAGAATTTTTTTCAGCCTCCTCCGAAGCTTCGAAGAAGTCCTTTCCGAGACCAAGTCCCGAAGGAGATATTGCAACGAAGGTCATTGTTAAAGATGGTAAAGAGTATACTTTCCAATTTGGTAAAGATTTACCTCCTGAAGTTGCAGCCTCCTTGGAAAAGGTGGTGGAAGAAAATTTAGATGTCTTCGCTTGGTCTGACGAAGATATCACCGGAGTCGATCGGGATATCATTGAACACAGTTTACTTGTAAACCTGAAGGCCCGGCCTGTTCGACAAGGTCTCCGGAAGATGTGCGCAGAAAGAGCTGCTCTAGCTAAGGACGAAGTTGAAAAATTGTTGAAGGCTGGGATTATCAGAGAAGTGGCTCACACATAATGGTTAGCCAACCCAGTCTTCGTCAGAAAGAAGTCTTCCGGGAAGTGGCGCATGTGCATCGATTTCACATCCTTGAATAAAGCATGCCCACGTGACCCCTACCCCATGCCCCGAATTGATCAGCTGGTTGACTCCACCGCAGGTTCGGAGTTATTAAGCTTCCTTGACGCGTATTCTGGTTATCATCAAATATGGTTGAAGCGCGAAGATGAAATCAAGACAAGCTTTGTAACTCCTTCGGGAGTCTTCTGTTATGTAAGAATGCCTTTCGGCCTAAGAAATGCCGGGGCTACTTTTTCGAGATTAGTTGCTAAGGCTCTAGGTCATCAACTAGGTCGCAATGTGGAGGCCTATATGGATGATATTGTAATAAAGAGTGCTTTAAAGCACCGACATAGCCTAGACTTAGCAGAAACATTCAATAGCCTTCGGGCATGTGGGATCCGTCTTAACCCCGAAAAATGTATATTCGGAGCTAAGGCTGGAAAATTGTTAGGGTATTTAGTTTCAAGCAGGGGAATTGAAGCTAGCCCTACTCAAATAACTGCGCTGCAGAAGATGGCTCCTCCGGAAAATTTAAAGCAAGTGCAGAAGCTGACTGGGCGTCTGGCAGCACTTAGCAGGTTTTTATCAAGGTCTGCAGAGAGGAGCTTGCCTATATTTAAAGCATTGAAAGGGTCCGAAGATTTTGCATGGACACCAGAGTGTCAGAAAAGCTTCGAAGATATTAAAGAGTATCTCAGTAATCTTGCTACACTCACGGTGCCTACTGCGGACGAAACCCTACTCCTGTACCTTGCAGCTACAGGTTCTGCTGTCAGCGTAGTCCTTGTCAGAGAAGTGGATTTCAATGGGAAGTTGGTCCAAAATCCTGTTTATTTTGTATCCGAAGCATTATCAGGAGCGAAGACAAGATACTCCGAACTTGAGAAGTTCGTTTATGCTCTGATAATGGCTTCGAGGAAGCTAAGACATTATTTTTTGGCTCACAATGTAATTGTACCAACTTCGTATCCTTTAGGAGATATGCTCCGAAGCAATGATTCCACTGGAAGGATTGGAAAGTGGGCAGTCGAGCTAGCACCCTTCGGCATATCTTTCTTGGCAAGGACAGCTATCAAATCCCAAGTCCTAGCAGACTTCGTAGCAGAGTGGACTCCACCTGCGAATTTGGCTCCGGAGAACTCAAGTGACGGAGTTTGGACTGTTTACTCCGATGGGGCTTTCCAAGCATCCGGAGCAGGCATTGGGGCAGTGTTGATTTCACCGTCAGGGCAAAGAGCAATGTACTCCGCAAGACTCAACTTTAAGTCTACCAATAATATAGCGGAGTATGAAGGGATTTTATTGGGACTACGGAAAGCACGTGCTCTAGGGGCTACAAGAATAATTATAAAGACAGATTCTCAGATAGTAGCAGGGCACATATACAAAAGTTTCCAAGTTCGGCATCCACAGCTTGCAAAGTATTTAGAAGAAATCCGTAAAATCGAAGCACACTTCAAGGGTATTTCCATTCGGAGTATACCAAGAGCGGAAAACGTGCAAGCGGACATCTTAGCGAAGGCTGCAGCCGGAGCTGTGGATGTGCCCGAAGAAGCTTTCTACGAAGAACTCAATATACCTTCGGTGCCACAAATTCCCTCTGCGGAGATTCTTTGCATTCCTAGTGCAGATTGGAAAAATTCGATCATGGAACTTTTACAGGGAGGAACAAATTTGCCCGAAGAGCCCCAGCTGTCAAGATTAAAGCTCAGAGCCAGAAACTATCAAATAATCAACGGTATATTATACAAGGCCGGAGTATGTTCCCCTCTACTCCGATGTATATCCCAAGCCGAAGGCCAATAAATTCTTCGAGAAATTCATGAAGGCCTTTGCGGCAGCCATTTAGCCCATAGAGCTTTGGCAGGAAAAACACTTCGCCAGGGGCTTTATTGGCCTACAATCACAGCTGATGCGGAGAGCTTAGTCCGCACTTGTCAAGGATGCCAGTGGATGGGTCGACGGAGTCATCGCCCACCAACAGCTCTTCAAGTCATTGCTCCGGTATGGCCTATGGCCAGATGGGGTATGGATTTAATTGGCCCCTTTCCGGTAGCCAAGGGAAATCTAAAGTTCGCAGTGGTAGCTATTGAATATTTTTCTAAATGGGTGGAAGCAGAACCCTTAACAGCTATCACTTCGAACAATGTACAGAAATTCTTCTGGAAGAACATCATTTGCTGGTTCGGAGTGCCTAGATACCTCACAGTTGATAATGGAACACAATTTGATGCAGAACCCTTCAAGAAGTTTTGCGAAGATCTAGGCATTCAACTATGTTTTGCTGCAGTGAGGCATCCTCAGTCTAATGGAGCCGTAGAGCGAGCCAATGGAAATATTTTATCAGCGTTAAATCGAAGAATAGTAGGATTAGCAAAGGGATTGTGGACCGAAGAGCTTCCGAAGATTCTGTGGTCCATTCGGACTACGCAAACAAGGTCCACAGGTTTTACTCCGTTCAGACTACTATTCGGAGATGAAGCTATGACTCCAACGGAGCTCAAAGGGGGATCATTTCGCAGCACCGAACCGGACATTGAAGAAGAAAGACAAGCTTCGTTAGATTTATCAGAAGAAACAAGACTTCGAGCTGTAGCTAATTTATCAAAGTATCATCAGCAGACGAAGGCTTGGTTTGACCCGAAGGTTAAGCTCAATGAACTAAGACCGAGTCATCTTGTTCTACGAAGCATTATAGCTCCAGGGAAGTTAGGCAATAAATGGGAAGGTCCATACCTAATTGTCCGCTCAGGGCGCCCTGGTTCATTTAAATTAGCTAATTTAGAAGGTGAAGAGTTAGCACATACTTGGCATGCGGAGCACCTAAAGCGATACTTCGCATAAGGGCTCCTTGTAATTCGCTTGTAATCATCTTCTAAATCAATAAAGCATATGATCCTGATAGTGCCTTCCCCTCATAGACTTCCAGCTTCCAAGTGGACGCACTGGAACCGCGGGGTCGACCGAGAGGGAAGTGTCATGAAGCTGGGTTGTATTTTCGGACTTCGAACCCATAAAGTTCGAAGCTTCCAACGTGGGGGCTGGCATAATCCGGAGCCCAGGCCACCGGCTTGTAGGCATCCGTAAAAGAGCCCAAAACCACACCCTATGGAGTCCAAGCCATTGGCTGGTAGACTTCCGTAAAAAGAGCCGAAGGTGGCCAAAATCTGCGGAGTCCAAGCCATTGGCTGGTAGACTTCTGCAAAAAGAGCCGAAGGTGGCCAAAATCTGCGGAGTCCAAGCCATTGGCTGGTAGACTTCTGCAAAAAGAGCCGAAGGTGGCCAAAATATACGGAGTCCAAGCCATTGGCTGGTAGACATCCGTAAAAAGAGTCCAAAGAGACCATTGCAAACTCTGAACCATTGGTTCGACAGAGATCGCAAAAATAAGCCAAAGGTGGCTAAAGCAAAACAGCATTTGAGCCATGAGCTTCGAATGTCTGTTAACATAGTCCAAAGTGACAAATTTTTTAAGACACTAAAGTGTCCTGGAAGTTATCTCAAGTGATTTCTTTCATAAAATAAAGGTACTAAGTTGCCATTCTTCCGACTGCAAAAAGTCGAAGACATTTCATAAGATTTTAAAAGATCTTTAAATGACAGAGGGGCTCCGAACCCCCAAAAAATTGTACTCCGAAGTTTTTTCTTTGCGCATAACCATCTTTGAATACATTTCGAAGTTGCTTATACCCAAAGAGGGGCTAGTAAATATGGAGACAATTTTAAATCGGTATTCATTATTCAAACGAATGTATTTACAGATTACATTATGAAAAATTGGTATCTATACCAAGAAGGAATCGGAGACCTCTTCGGTCCCTAGAGCTAGGGGTGGAACGACTAGTTCCAACATCGGAAGTTCTAATAACTTTACGTTTAACTCTCTTCTTCCCCCTCGAAGCTCTAAAATCCTTCTGCTCTTGTTGAAGTTCGGCCCAAGTTCGAAGCCGTTCAGGGCTTCTTTCCCAGCTTCTAAGATCTTCAGATCTTTTATTTCGAGCTTCACCTTCGTCTTCAGACCAATTAGTGTCTTCAGAAGACGAGGTATTTACGTTAACCTCTTTCTCTTCCTCTTTAATATAAGACATTACATCTTTGATTACTTCGGGCGCAATTACGCCGGAGTTATCTCGAGGAATTAGAAATCGAGGACGCTTGTAAGTCTTTAGAAGTTCGAAGGTATTCCATAATGAGCGAAGTTCGTCGTTAAGCTCTAACAGTTCGATGTCTTCCATAAGAGGCAAAGCCTAAAAATATGACAAACAAGATTTTCATTGATAAATGTTTACAAGCACGAAGCTTTACATAGTCAAAAATCCTAAATGATTCCTAAACCTGCGGGTTTGGAGGAGGCTGACTGCTCGAAGCTTGGTTCCGAACTTGTTTCTGGCATTGGCATTCATCGATCCAAGCCTTGATCGCGGAACGACCTTCGGCTCTCCATGAGGTTTGAAAGGCTCGCCAGGCAGCAGTCACGCCTTCGGAAGGATTTAAAAGCCGCTCGTCGTCGAAGGTAATAGAACCCTCTGCGCTCGGAGTGATGGTTCGGCCCAAATCCTCGTAGTAACGAAGTAGTCCGAGGGCAGACACTTGTCCGGAGAGTTCTCCGTAATGAATGCCTGCCGTCTTCATTTGCTTCGCTGCTCCTTGGATCCTTTTTAACCGGCGCAGCAGAGTCACGTTGTCATCTGAAGGAAGTGATCCAGTAGTACCGAAGTACTCCAGAACACCTAGCATCTGTTCTATGACCTCCGTAGCTACCTTCTCAGACTTAAGCTTTTCTTCGATTAATGCATCCTTGCTCGAAGTTGTTTCTGCTAGAACTCCGGAAATCCTAGCATTCTCCGTAGTTAAAATATTCTTCTGATTTAGGAGTTGGCTAGCTTCCTCTTGGAGCCTCACAAGTTCGGACCCAGCATTAGCATGCTCCAACCGCACCCTTTCGATTTCCGCCCGAAGCACGATTCTTTCTGCTTCGAGCTCTTAGCAGCCTCCAAGCCCTGTCTGGCCCTACGCTCCGTTGAAATCACATTATCCATTTGAACCACTCTAGCTTCGGAGAAAGACAAGTTGCATTTAAGAGCTTCATTTTCTTCCCGAAGCTGAGCAATTTCATTTTCACTCGATAAAGTTGCAGCGCGGGCCAAGACCGCTTGCTAAGAAAAGAAAAAACTGAAGTAAGAAATTATTCATGTATAATTTGCTATTGGTTCGAAGGTGCTCTGTACCTGGTAGGCTGCTCGTTCCATAGCAACGTTAAGCTCCGAACTCTTCGCCCTGCTTAAAATTGCTACCAGCTCTGTCTCCCCGACTTCGCGACTCACTCGACCTAAAGGTTTGAGCAGAGTCCGAAGCCCGGTTCTTTGCTCCAAAAAAGGAGTTAAAAGAGGGAGCATTGCCGAAGCCTCTTGGTCATCCTTGCTTGGCAAAGCTCCGGAGCGTTCTCCTGAGGTCCTTGGAACTTCGGTAGATGGCCCCCCCTCAGTTGATTCACTTTCATCTGTTGATTCAGACGAAGTTGATCCTTGAGTAGGGAGAGGCTCTATATGTCTTTTACCCCTTCCAGGCCCCTGTTGAGTGACCTCTGGGTGCGGCTCCGAAGTTGTCGAAGGCCCTGGAATGGGATCTTCGCGATGTACTTCTACAGAAGGGGGCTCTGCAAAAGCAAAGGTATTATACATTGTATAATTTTGCAGAAAATAATAAGAGAATTATGCGAAGTTTACCTTCAACATTCTGGGGGCGATCGAGCACAGGACTGCTCGGAGGATCAAAGGTGAGGTCTTCGTCTGAATCCACAGTTAAAACTTCAACTGCCGGAGTATCTCCGTGAGCAGTCCTCCCTTCATCCACAACTGAAGTTGTAGTAACTTCAACTTCATCTTCGCCCATAGGGGCTTCAATTTGCTCTTCTTCTTGAGCATCCGGAGCTCTCACTTCTTCAATGATAGCCTGAGACTCCGGCATACCTGCAGTATCTTCAATGTGAATATCTTTTTGAGCCGCATCTTCATCAATCAACCTCACTAATAGTTTACCTTCATCTTCTTTAGAACCGGAGGTTGAGGTTCTTGGGCTCGGAGATGCAGGTTTTCTAGGCTTCCGAGCCACCTTCTTCACCGGAGTCTTGGCGGAGCTCGAAGCTCCGGCTTCGGCTATCCTCTTCTTGGGCCCTTTCTCCGAAGGCACCCAATCCATCAGAGGGGGCGGAGTCATCTCCAACATTCCCCATACTCTGTTAAACCTCTCCCAACTCCCGACCAATTTAATTCTCCATTCTTTTTCAGTCGGAGTTGGGGCACCCAAAATCTTCTCCGAAGCCCTTATAATTTGCTCTGAAGTAATAGGCGCTGAAGAAGCTAAAAAATAAATAATTCAAGTTAGTCTTTCTTTGAAGTAAATATGTATAATACATGTTGGTTTCGAAGTTACCTGCAGGGCTCCAAGTCAAGTTAATTTTGCGGAGACCGCCTTCCGAGTCATCCTCGAAGATGATAGGCCAGTTGGCCATCAGCGGAGAAATTTGCAGGCCGAGGAATTCTTCGGCCAAGTCTCGCATACTTAACCTTCGGCTAATCTTTTGAAGCAGGTTAAGACGGGCTTCGAGTTGACCTTCGTTGGGCTGCACTAAAGCTTCCTTCCAGAATTGAATTTCTTTAAGGGGCCCGGCCAGAGGACTGCTTGCCCCAACTTCGGCATAGAACCATCTCAGAACCCAATCAGTATACCATCTGGCATTGATGGCCTTGGTAGGAAACTGAAGGGCATACTCATCTCGAAGCCTAAAGTTGATACTACCGAAGGATACTACTACTTTTTCACCTCCGGGGCTTACGAAGGTCTTTGGTTGGCATGTAGCCCTATGTAATGCAGCGAAGATCTCTGCCCTTCCTTCGCACCCTTCGGCTCTCAAGGCCCATTCGAAGATAGCCAGTCTAGCTACCGCATTCGGAGATAATTGGGGGAGGGTTACATGGAACAGATCAAGTACCTCCGCCAGGAAGTCTACTGCAGGAAGGCCCAAGCCAGCTTCGAATACAACTACTTCTCCAGGTCTTGGCAATGGAATCATTTCTTTGCCTGGCTTCCGAATCATAACTCCATTACCAATTTTCCCTCCTACTGCGATTGTCAGTGACTCTCTTTTGCAGGTAGAAGGTCCCAACTGGAAAGATTGATCCAAATATTTTGTTGATGGCGGGCACAGACCTTGGTAATCAACGATTTGGGGATTTCTCCCTCCTGCCGCCATGGATGTCACCGTCTGTATCGAAGGTGCCGCCGCCAACGTTGCCGCCGCCGCTGCTGCAGCAGCCTGCTGCTGGGCCAAGGCCGACGGAGGTGCAGATCCCTTAGTCTTCACCATTGCGGTCGATGGATTGCTTTGGGGAAAATGGAGGCTAGGGCTCAAGAACTCAAAGGGCTCGAAAGGTTTTTGGTTGCGAGAAGACGGTGAAAAGGTAATCGGGTAAGTTGTAGGCTTTCTATTTATAGCCTAGATCTTACTTTTTTACCGTTAGTCTATGTCGTTTCGCATTCTTGCCGTTACTTTTCCCCGAGATTAACGCTTACTACAGTTTCCGTTGGAAACAGAAACTTAACGGCTATTTTCTCTAAGTCTAAAAGACTTTCGAACTTCTTGAGTCGGTTCTAAGATAGTTCAAAAAGCAATTACCTTAAGACTGATTCGGAGTTTATATCTTCATGCATTTCGGAGATGAACTAAAAACCAATAACCCCTATGTTTGGTTATCTTTTCCTTCCGTATACTGTTCTCCTAACGTTACAGGACAAACGGAGAAGCGTATTCGAGGGGCTACTGTTGGGGGAAAATATCTCATCTTCGGAGTTATTGCCGAAGCAACATAAAGGCAGACAGTGGATTCGAAGGTTCCCAGACGATCATCTTCGAATATACCCGGAACCAAGTTCGAAGTACGAAGATAGGCATTGGTTCGGAGTACATCTTCGAACTAAGGCTTTTCAAGATCTTTTCTGCCAGCTAAGATGGAAGACTTATCTTCTTTCTCATTAGATTAGTCTTTTACCATTTTAGCCCTATTAAGGAAACCGAATAGTTTCCACTATGTCGGTTGTAATAGAGGGGTAAATAGGTCTTTTCCTTAATGTTTGGGCCTATAAATACCCCCCATTTCACCCTGTAATAGGGACCGAATACAAGTTATTCAATACACACATTCGAACTATTCTAAGTTATTATCCTTTCGGAGGCTTAGAACAGTTCTCTTCGCAAACACTTCGTTTGTTAGTTTCTCTTCTACAGAAACCTGTTAGCGTAATCTTTTACGCCAACAATATTTAACACCCATAGATTTTAGCAATTCAAGACCTAACAAAAAGGCTTCATATTCGGCTTGATTATTAGTACAAAGAAACTCTAATCGGGCCGAGGTCTCGAAGCTCATACCACTAGGTGATATGAACACAACTCTAACACCTTGGCTATTTTTGCAAGCCGAACCATCAAAGTAAAATTTCCATGGTATTACATCAATCAAAGCAGTGTCACTACTCCTATTGACGTCTACATGGTGATCAACTATAAAATTAGCGATGACTTGGCCTTTCATAGGTTTTAGGGGTTTATAAGCCAAGTCATACTCAATCAAAGCATAAGACCACATTGCGATTCTCCCACATATAATCAGATTTTGCAACATGTACTTTATTATATCAGTTTGACAGGTAACAATACACATGCTAGATAGAATATAGTGCCGAAGTTTGGTGCATGCATAATAAAGCGACAAACATAAACGCTCTAAAAACACCAACCTCGTCTCGGCATCCAATAGGCGGTGACTCAATAAAGTGATGTTGTACTCTTTTCCCTCCACTTCCTGAGTTAGCACAGCTCCTACCACAGGCGGTGATGACAAGCACTCTTTAATCTTCTCAAAAGCGCGTTGCTAACTTGCCCCCCAAGTGAAATCGGCTTCCTTCTTTAGCCGAAGTATGGGGACAAAAGATCAATCTTGCCAAACAAGTTAGATAAGCGGTGCAAATAATTAACCTTGCCTAGCAACTTTTGCAGATCTCTCTTGCACGTCCGGGCTTCACAGTTTCTAATCTTCTCAAGCCTCTTAGGATCAATTTCGATACCTCTTTCATCAATCATGAATCCTAGGAACTTGCCCGCCAACACGCCAAAAGCACACTTGAGCGGGTTCATTTTCAAGCCATACTAACACATTCTCTCAAAAGAAACTCTCAAATCAGCCAAATGGTTTCCCATAGCATCCAATTTGACTACAACATCATCTATGTAGAGTTCTAGCATAACTCCTAGCAAGTCATGAAAGATCAACTTCATAGCACGTTGATTTGTAGCGCCATCATTATTTAAACCAAAAGTCATAACAACTCACTCAAACAAGCCGACGAAACCAACTCATCGAAAGGTTGTCTCGTAGATATCCTCTTCGGCCATAATGATATGATTATAACCAGCGTTGCCATCGAAAAAACATAGTACCTTGTGTCCTGAAGGATCGTTGATCAGCATGTCGGCTATTTGCATGGAGTACTCATCCTTCGGAGTGGCCTTGTTCATGTCCCTAAAATCAATACACATGAATCTTGCCACTCCCTTTATTCTCTACAGGCACAATGTTAGCGATCCATTCAACATACCTGCATGGCCTAATAAACTCAGCCTTGAGCAATCATTCTATGTCCTCTTTAACTCGGTCATATATGACCGAATTAAAGTGACAAGGGGGCTGTTTATAAGGCCGAAACCTGGGTTTGATAGGCAACCGATGCTCCACATGCTCATGACTAATTTCGGGCATCTCGCTATACTCCCATGTGAAACAATCGACATATGACCGAAGCAACTTTATTACTTCGGCCTTTTCATTAGCCTACAAATTTTTGTTTACAAAAGTCGGCCTTGGAATACTACCATTCCCTATATCGACCTCTTCTAGAGGATCGACCGACGTGAAACCTTGACCTAACTTTTCTACTTTGCTAAAATCTTCAATGGCTTCGGCAATACTGTCTTTAGAAGACCAATATTGCTCCACACAAGACTTTTGCCAATCAAGATTACTCTTACCCAACATGACACCTAATTTAGAGATAGTCGTGCTACACTAACCGGCTTTATAGACACGGGAACAAAACGTCCCTCGGACACGCTAACAAAGTCATAATCAGAGAGTTCTCTACCTGACAGACACTCTACCTTATCATGGATGACATCAATAGACACATCGACCAAAACAACCTGGGCTGAAGTATCAGCTGGTACAACCTCCACATTGTCGTTGTCCCACTGAATCAAGCACTAGTGCAAAGTAGACGAAATACAACAATTTGCGTGAATCCAGTCACGCCCAAGTAGCACACTGTAAATAACTTGCACGTAAACGACGAAGAACGCCGTCGACAACATCTTGTTGCCCATCGTCAGCTCTATAGAAAGTACGCCCTTGGCCTCGGAGCTCTCGCCGTTGAAGCTGTTGAGCATCAGGTTGGTCCTCATCAAGTCATCATCATTCTTGCCGAGCTTCTTTAGCAGAGAGTATGACATCAGGTTGACGGTGGCGCCTCCATCTACAAGCATCCTCGAGATCGGCTTCCCGTCAATGTGCCCCTTGACATAGAGAGGCTTCAAGTCACAGGCCGTATCCTCAGGCTTCTTGAAAATAGCCTCCTGTGGGCTGAGGTTCAACTGAGCAACCTCGGCCTCGCCCTAAGGAAGATCAAACTCAGTGGGTAACATGACGACGTTTACATCCATCGCCTGAGGAGGACGCCCCTCAGAGACCGACATTTAGTCGTAGTACATTAGATCGTCCTCGTCGTCGCTCGAAGTAGCAGCGGGGTTGTCCACATCAATCGGCTTAGGCTTCCATATATGTCTCGCTACTAGTCGGGGACGGATCTACTCGAACACATTGTCTCGCTCATCCTCGGCCTTCATCCTGTGCATCTCTTGGGCTTGAAGGCATTGTAGTCACCTCTTCTGTGACTTGGTCATACCTGGTGGTGCCCAAAATGGCTGTGGCTTGGTGCCAGGCACCACAACTTTGTTCCTAGAACTTTTGGCCGACCGGGAATTGTTCGAAGCGGCCTCGACAATTTTGCGCTTGGAGGGGTTTTGTTCCTACTTCCTATCGGTTGGACCAGCCTTACTAGGCTGGTCTGACCGGGCTTTGTCGGTCGGACCGGCCATGGTGGGCTAGTCTGACCGACTGGTGCTGGTTTCCTACGAAGGGCCGGTCGGACCGGCCATAGTAGGCTGGTCAGACCGAAGTGGCAAGGGCAGTCTAACAGGCCCTAGGGCTACGGTCAGAACGTCCATCTCCTCGGGTGGCCTTGGCTGTTCACCTTCGCCTTGCTCCGCGGAGGCCCTCTTAGGGATTGGGACGTCTTGGGACCCCACCTTGATGATGATAGCTTCAGAGTGTTGTTGATAGAAAAAAATGGCATTAATGACTAGATCGTCAAAATATCAATTTTGGTGATTTGGGCCGAAAGTGCACATGTCCAGGGTCTGTCCGAAGCCCTACAGGGTCGAAGCCCATTGAGCTATGGGCTCCGAAAGCCTCTAGCCAGCCCATGGGCTTCGGCCAGGAAGCCTTCGGAGACCCACGCTACCAAAGCTTCGGGCCTGGCCGAAGCCCACGCTGTCGAAGCTTCGGCCCAAGGAGTAGGCCTCGACGGGCCTGACCGAAGCCCATGCTACCGAAGTTTTGGCCCGAGGAGCAAGCCTCGATGGGCCTGGCCGAAGTCCACGCTACCGAAGCTTCGGCCCAAGGAGAAAGCCTCGACTGGCCTGGCCGAAGCCCACGCTACCGAAGCTTCGGCCTGAGGAGCAGGCCTTGACGGACCTGGCTGAAGCCCACCTCGGCAAAGATAGAGTTGCACATGTTTCCAGCTCAATCTCTATCTCTATCTTGCCGGATTAATAGCAGATTAGATTAGGAGTTAACCCCCAATAAATAGAGAGGCCTAGCCGGCGTGGAGAGCCCCCCAACTCAAACCAAACCAAAGCCATGCTTTGATCGTACCTCTACTTTTACGTTTACTTTCTTGTACCTCTTCGTGGGTTTGCCTGGAAGCCCTCCATCGGCCGCTACGCAACAGTGGTAAATCCTTGTTACTTCGCGTGTGAAGTATCCTTTAATCTACGTAATAGATTGTTGTCGCCTTGTTACTTCGCTTGTGAAGTATCCGCTAATCTTCGTAATAGATTGCTACCTTCGCTACTCGTGCAACACTTAGCAAAATTCGGTCCTCAGGACGAATTGGTACTTCGCGTCATCTCTATTGCAGGTTCACACGTTCGGAGCCCCCTTCGCCGAAGGTGTCCGGAGCTGAGATATTGGTTCCGGAGGTCCCCGAGACACCCTTCGACAAGACCGTAGGCTTCAACAACAGGCTTCGCCACGATCATACTCCGCACTGGACGAAGTTGCACTCACGCGTGGCCGTCACGTCATTGTCTTATAGATTGCTGTATCGGAGATATCACGACGAACCCCACTGTTTGGAGGTGATCATCGTGTCCAGATCCGTTCGGAGTCCATCTTCGACCGGGTTTGTTTGAACACCGAAGCACCCTTTGGCGAAGTACTTCGCACAAGACGCCGAAGTTTGCTGTAGTGGAGATATCACGCCGAACCCCGCTGTTCGGAGGTGATCATCGCGTCTAGATCCGTTCGGAGTATACCTTCGGCCGGATCAGTCCGAACACCGAAGCACCCTTCGGCAGAACACTTCGCACTAGACACCGAAGGTACCCTTCGGTGCACCATTCGCATCAGACTTCGAACCAGACGGGCTCCGACTGGTTTGTTGATTTTATTCTGTTTAAACTATTTCTTTTGGCTAATTGGATTATTTTGTGTAATCTGGTTGCCTGGCGACTCCACCCCCCCTTATCACTATTAAGGGTAGTCGGAACACGACGTCGGTGCCACGTCACGCTTAGGCCTGTCCCTAAGTATCCGTGCACTTTTGGATCGTCGGACTGACCCATGTGCGGGGGCACGTTTTCGTGTCAACACACTTTTTGGCGACTCCGCTGGGGAAGGGCTACGCCAACATTATGAGCACGTCTACTTCGGCCACCGGTACATCTACATCGACTACCACGTCTGCACCGCCGATGGACGCAATAGGAGGCGTGGATATCGACAACCGCAACATAATGTCGCCTACACTTGAAGATATCCCCGCAGAAGACCGAACAGAGATCGAGGCAAAGCTAAAGGCGCTCCAAGACATGATGCTTGGGGGTTACATCAAGACACGCGCGGGCTTCATCAAGCACGACATCGTCACCCCCGACCTCGCTCAGGTCCAGGTAACACCGGTATCGCCTCATTTATCTTCTTTAGAAATTGAGAAAAAAATAGCCGCATCAGTAGATCAGGCCGTTAGCGCTTCGCTAGCCAACCGTTTAGATTCGGCAGTTAGCTCCCAAGTTGAGGAAACTCTTAGAAGGTTCGGCTTCACTAAGGCCGTACCCCCGGTTCCCATAGCTAGTGCACCTCCGACAAACATGTCTCGAGCCTAACCACTTTTGGCCGAGACCAATCATTATACATACAGTCAAATTAACGCTGCATACCACGCACCACCACCTGCGCCAATACCTGCGCTACCCACACCACAAGCGCAGACGCCCGGACATGAGCATGTTATACAAATAGCGCGTAGGGAAGAAGCACACGGCCGACACGCCGATATCCCACCACGTGTCACGCCCCCGCATGAAAGGAGTGCTCAAGCAACATACCAAGATGATATAGATGAGCGGGTCTGCGCACTATTTAGGGAGTGTGCGGGCTTCGTGCCCAAAGGACGGTTAGGGTTTACCGTAAACCATACCCCGATCATCTTGATACAGTACCCTACCCCCGCGTCTATAAGATCCCCGAGTTCACTAAATTTGATGGCGAGGGTAGCAAGACCACACTAGAGCATGTTAGTCAATTTTTAGCACAATGTGGAGAGGTTAGCGGGATAGATGCCCTAAAGGTTAGACTATTTTCTCTCTCGCTATCCGGCACTGCTTTCACTTGGTTTTCGGCGCTCCTGTCGAACTCCATCCACACGTGGGACGATTTAGAGCGGAAATTCCATGATTGTTTTTACACGGGTGAGATAGAACTTAGGCTTTCGCACTTGAAATCGGTTAAGCAGAAATCTAGTGAGAGCGCCTCTGAATATATCAAGCGTTTCAGGGATACTAGAAACCAATGTTTTAGCCTTAATATCTTAGAGAGAGACTTGGCAGAATTAGCTTTTAACGGGTTGCATTCCGAGCTTAAAGAAAGGTTAGATAACAAGAACATTTTAGAAGTTAGCCAAGTTCTACGGCAGGCTCTGGTCCAAGAAGGCCGAGCCAAGGATAAGAAATTTATCAAAACATTTAGCAAGCCTAGGGCCGAAATCCACATCATGGAACGCTCTGATGAGGAGGGGTCATAGGAGGAGGATTCGGTCGACATGTACGCGGCCGAATGGATATGGAACACTAAAAATAAACTTGTCACTTGCCCCGAGTTACGACCATCCCCCACAAAGAATAGACTTAGTGAGGCCAAGTATTTGTTTGATATAACTAAATGTGATAAAAATATTTGATTTTCTCTTAAAAAGTTAGCTTCTCAGGTTACCTAAGGGTCAGGTCATTCCATCTGCCGATGAGTTAAAGAAGCATCCATATTGTAAGTGGCATGATTCACATTCTCATAATACTGATGATTGCAATGTTTTTCAATAGCAGATACAATCGGCCATAGAAGAAGGACGATTGAAGATAGACTATGATCCAAAGATGAAGCTGGATAAAGATCCTTTTCCAGTTAACGCCATTGACCTCGACGAGAAGAAGGTGTTGATTCGGCCAGAACAGGCTGAGCCTGCTAAAGGGGAAAACATGATTGTTGGAGAACCCCATACTCGCACACTCGTGCCAAAGAACCCCGAGGTAGGAGTGTGGAAACAGAACATCAATACCCCTTCGGCTAAGGCTCGCAAGAGGCCGAAGGTAACATATAACATGTTGTTGAACAAGCATCAGAGGAGGGCCAAAGAAGCAGGTCCGCACGCCAAGTTAAAACAGCCGAAGGGTCCAAGACCTTCGAAGGATGGCTTCGGGCCAAAGCCAGTGAACCCTCCGCACGAGGACTTCGGGCCACAGTGGCCTGATGCTCCGCACGAGGGCTTTGGGCCACAATGGCCTGATGCTCTGCACGAGGGCTTCGGGCCACAGTGGCCTGATGCTCCACACGGTGGTTCCGAGCCACAATGGCCGACCCCCCTCCCGTACAGCAGCTTCGAGCCCCAGTGGTCGGGTTCCCATGCAACAACTTTGGCCCCCTATGGCCGAACGCCGCACCGCATTGGACTTCTCCAATGAGAGGCTTCGGCCCGCACTGGCCGAACATACCTCCGGCCTGGCGGGACCCTTCGCTAGTGTGGTCCGAGACACCTTCGACTTGGCTGAACCCTCCTCTGGGTGGCGGGCTCGGCTCACAGTGGGCGAGGCCATTGGAGCCACCGATGCCTCCGCCGTATGACTAGGCGGGAACCCCGTGGGCTCCGTACGTATCTGGGTCGGGGTATCCTCCGCAGCCTAACTCTATGCCTTATTTCCCTTCAGAGTATTATGGATGGCAGGGGCGAACAGACGCAGCGGAGGGGGGCATCGTCCACAGACTATTTGTGGTGCCTCCGCACCGGACCATGCAGAGCGAAGCCAAAGAGCGCGAGCATGTGGAAACCGAAGTTAGGGAATCCGAAGCTATAACTATCAGAGTTGGGTCTCAGGAAGTCCTAGTCCTGAAGACTTTGTCGCCGAGGTCTGACGGATGTAAGCCGCACGCTTCGGCCGAGCCCCGCACCGAAGCCTGGTTCGATCGACCGAACAAGGCCGATCCATTCGATAGGGTTCGCAGCGAAGCCCACTTCGAACACAGGGTGCCCGAGGCCGAAGGGCACACTTTGGCCAGAATCAAGAGGAGTCGAACAGTAGCTCCGGGCACCAAGACACAGCCATCTTGGGCTCCTCCGGGCATGTCCAAATCACAGAAGAGACGCCTACAAAGGCTGCGGGCATAGGAAATGCGCGAGAAGGTAGCTGAGGCCGAGCACGATGCTATCTTCGAAGAGATCCGCCCTCGGCCAGCCACGAAGTAGGTATGGAGAGATAAGCCAGTTGAGATAACCAACCCTTCTCCTAGTCCAAGCGACGACGAGTACAACATGCTCAACGACGACTACTCGCCCGTCTTTGAGGGACCCGCACCCCAGGTGATGGACATCAACATCGTCACGCTACCTACTGAGTTCGCCCTACCACGGGATGAGGCCGAGGTCGCTCAGTTGAACCTCAGTCCATGCAGCCCCATCTTCGAGAAGCTCGAGGACTCGGCTCGCCATCTAAAACCCCTCTATGTTAGAGGTCACATCGATGGGAAGCCGATTTCCCAGATGCTCGTCGACGGCGGCGCCACTGTTAACCTAATGCCTTATTCATTGTTGAAGAAACTTGGCAGGGACAAAGATGACCTGAAGAAGACTAACTTGATGCTCAACGGCGTCAACGGCGAGAGCTCCGAGACCAAGGGAGTACGCTCTATGGAGTTGACGGTGGGCAACAAGACGTTGCCAATAGCGTTCTTCGTCATCGACGTACAAGGTAATTATAGCGTGTTACTCGGGCGCGACTGGATTCACGCAAATTGTTGCATTCCCTCTACTCTGCACCAGTGCTTGATACAGTGGGACGACAATGAGATAGAAGTCATCCCCGCAGATACTTCGGCCCATGTAGCTTTGGCCGATGTGTCGGTTGACGCCGTCCAAAACAAAGTAGAGTGTCTATCAGGTAGAGATCTTTCGGATTATGACTTTGTTAGTGTATCCGAAGGACGGTTTGTACCATTGTCTGCAAAGCCGGATGGAGTAGCACGGCTATTTTTGTATTAGTAGTCATGTCTAGCAAGAATAATCTAGATTGGCTAAAATCTCTAGTGGAGCAGTATCGGTCTAATAAAGACGGTATTACCGAGGCCATCGAGGACTTTAGCGAAGTAGAAAAATTAGGGCAAGGTTTTGCATCGGCCGATCCCTTGGAGGAAATCGATGTAGGTGATGGTAGCATCACAAGGCCGACATGAAGAGTGTGTGGCAAGCATCATGAAAAATGTCGAAAAGTCGATATGGATGATATCGTCTTCAGCTCGTTGTGCTTTTAGTTCACTAGTTCACTAAAAGGTAGGGGGCATGTGTTGATAGAAAAAAATGGCATTAATGGCTAGATCGTCAAAATATCAATTTTGGTGATTTGGTCCGAAAGTGCACATGTCTAGGGTCTGTCCGAAGCCCTACAGGGTCCAAGCCCATTGAGCTATGGGCTCCGAAAGCCTCTAGCCAGCCCATGGGCTTCGTCTAGGAAGCCTTCGGTGACCCACTGTAGGACCGAAAGTAGCGACCAGAGGGGGGTGAATGGGCGCCTAAAATATTCTTTCGAATCAATGGCCTGCTCCCAACACCCAACGCACCTCAACAGACTAACAGCGAAAAGTAAACTGATCAACAGAGCCTCAAAAGATCTAGCCTAAAAACAACCGGTGTCCTAATCAAAAAGACATCAACACAGTGCTAATAGGCAGATTAACAAAGCATTTAAAACATGGGTAGATCAAGCTTCACAGAAATAAATCATCACAGCATTTTAATCTGATTACACATAAAAATGAAAAGTCTTACTGTTCGAAGTCAAGCGAGGTGTGCCTGAAACCCGTGACCAGCTAACCCAATCTGCGAAGCCTACTTCGGAGTCTGCAAAGTTAGTGGCTGCCGAAGCCTTGACTCTGAAATTAACACTTCAGTGAGGTCTGATTCGAAGTGGTGCAATGAAGCCTACACCTCCGAAATATGTATTCACTGAAATCGAAGTATACAAAACAGCCCTTCGGACTACCCTCGCTGAGACTTCGAAACAGTGATGAAGCACGTACTTCGAACTTGTGAACAGATTAGCGAAGTATGATGCTGAAAATTAAACCCGGACTAGTACTTCGAAACTCCGTTTCGGACTCAGTACACAGGGAAAAGAGCTTCGGAATCCATACAACTGCGAAGTCTGCGTGACTGAGAAGCTAGCTTTGAATAACCGAATATCAAAATGAAAAAACATGCGCGTATTCTGGAGAAACAAAGGGACAAAGCTAGCAGCCTAGCTACTGAAGACAGTATGCCTACTCGAGGCTAGAGACCCTAGGCTAGTAATCATGATTCACTTAGAAATAAAAGCATAGCTCTGGAATAGCCTGCAGGTCTACTCTGTTTTGCTGCTGAGAAAACCAGATGTGGGACCCACGAAGAACACAACTGATCAGATCATTTTGAACAACCACAGAAACTTATAAAATAAAACCAGCAGCTAGTTCATCTTCGAGAAGTAAGTAGGCTTGGATAGCCTTGACAATAGAAATGCATGCATGGCTGACTATGCAGAGAAGGAAAACTACATACTAGACTGAGAAAAAGCTTTAGCTACAACAAGCTAGGTGAAATAAAATAAGATTTCCCTTCTGTATCATGCTCAAAGAAATCAAAATGTAGAGAAGCAGCACTAGACCATGGAGTCTAGAAATAGTACGCCAGACTATTCTGTCCTGTATGCACTCGTACACAAGTACTTAAAAACTGCTGCCATGCTGCAATAAACACCAAAAAGGAACTAGTCCTACAGTGCTATGACTCATAGACACTTGAGTGAATACATGAAAAACTGAAGCTATAAACATGGATGCAGGAAGATAGACGAGGTAATCAACTTTCATACGCAAAAAAGAAGGTTTCAGAAAACTTCAGGAGAATAAAATTTCTGCAGTAAACTCAGATCAGCAGACACAAACAAAGCACAACCATCGAGGTGATTAAACAAAACCTGAGAAAATGATCTGCACGTTTGGGTCTCTCACGATGAACAATGGCGGCGATTTCAGAGCAACAAACACTCGTCGGCGGCGCATACAGGGAAAAACGAAATAGGAGACAGTATGGGGAAAGTGAACTCTGTTTTTTTGATTAAAGTGAGTTAACCCTAACCCTAGGGATTGGGGCCTATTTATAGGCAGCCCAATAAATGGGGAAAATGCAGAAATACCCCTAGGGTTTTTACAGATGCTAAAATAAATTGAAAAGACCAAACTACCCTTAGGATATTTTTACAGACTCGACTGACAGACTGTGGGCCTAAAGGAAAAATAGTAAAAACCTAAATAAAGGTAACTTGTCCTGATGCGGAGCTTTCGTAGCAGCTACGGCTTCGCCTCAGAACGGTCAGATCCGAAATCAACGGTCGTCAGTTTTGTGCCGAAACTGACAAAGCGTCCACCGTCTTCACACCGGGTACCCGGATTGGGCCGGCCCGATTCCGCAGCTCCCTCAGCCCGGCAATCACTCGCCGCCCGTGTACCTGAGTCAATCCTGGTCAACAGCCTAGTGGATCCTCTGCTGCTCCTAGCCCATGTACCTGGATTGGGCCAGCCCGACTTCGCAGCCCCTCTGCCCAACAGTCGCTCGCTGCCCGTGTACCTGAGTCACACGCGGCCCATGATGCAGCAGATCATCTCTCTCTTTTCAGTCCTCTTTGACTATCGTTGACAATGACTCATCACATCTGGAGCCATGAGGCCCACGCTATTCAGCATGGCTCCACACCCACGCTGCCAAAGCTTCGGGCCTGACCAAAGCCCACGCTGCCGAAGCTTTGGCCCAAGGAGCAGGCCTCGACGGGCCTGACCGAAGCCCACGCTACCGAAGTTTCAGCCCGAGGAGCAAGCCTCGACGGGCCTGGCCGAAGTCCATGCTACCAAAGCTTCAGTCCGAGGAGAAAGCCTCGACGGGCCTTGCTGACGCCCACACTGCCGTAGCTTCGGCCCAAGGAGCAGGCCTCGACGGGCCTGGCCAAAGCCCACCTCGGCAGAGATAGATTTGCACACATTTCCAGCTCAATCTCTATCTCTATCTGGCCGGATTAATAGCAGATTAGATTAGGAGTTAACCCCCTATAAATAGAGAGGCCTGGCCGGCGTGGAGAGCCCCCCCCCAACTCAAACCAAACCAAAGCCATGCTTTGATCGTACCTTTACTTTTACCTTTACTTTCCTGTACCTCTTCGTGGGTTTGCCTGGAAGCCCTCCGTCGGCCGCTACAGAACAGTGGTAAATCCTTGTTACTTCTCCTATGAAGTATCCGTTAATCTATGTAATAGATTGCTATCGCTTTATTACTTCGCCTATGAAGTATCCGCTAATCTGCGTAATAGATTGCTACCTTCGCTACCCGTGCAACACTTAGCAAAATTCAGTCCTCAAGCCGAATTGGTAGTTCGTGTCATCTCTGTTGCAGGTTCGCACGTTCGGAGCCCCCTTCACCGAAGGTGTCCGGAGCTGAGATATCGGTTCCGGAGGTCCCCGGGACAACCTTCGACAAGACCGTAGGCTTCGACAACAGGCTTCGCCAGCATACTTCATCGCAACAGGCTTCGCCACGATCGTACTCCACACTGGACAAAGCCAAGCCAAAAGGTTGATCGGAAAGTTTGGCGACATGCTTTCAAATTTGTTTTGCTTGACGATGTGTTGTATCGCCGAACTATTGATGGGGTACTTTTGAAGTGTTTGGACCCCGATCAAGCTAGAGTTGCTGCAGGTGAAGTACATGAAGGGCTTTGCGGTACTCATCAGTCGGCCCCAATGATGAGTTGGATGCTCAAAAGGGCATGTTTTTATTGGCCGACTATGACTGAAGACTGTTTTAGGTACTATAGAGGGTGCAAAGCTTGTCAGGAGTTTGGGAATATTCAGCTACCACTCGCGTCGGCACTTAACCCTATTATCAAACCATGGCTGTTCCGAGGTTGGCGTTTAGACTTCATCGGCCAAATTCATCCTCCGTCCTCGAAAGGGCATCGGTTCATGTTGATGGCAACATATTACTTCACCAAATGGACCGAGGCCATGCCGCTCAAGAACATGACTCACAACGAGGTGATTGATTTCATCTTGAAACACATTATACATAGGTTCGGCATTCCCCAAACTCTCACTACGGACCAAGGTACTTCATTTGTCGCTAAAGAGGTGAGGGACTTTGCCGAATACTATGGGGTCAAATTGGTAAATTCTTCCCCATATTATGCTTAGGCCAATGGTCAGGCCGAGTACAGTAACAGAATTGTAATTAAATTGATCAAGAAAAAGATTGAGGAGTTTCCAAAAAGGTGGCATGAGGTACTTTCTGAAGCTTTATGGGCTAGTAGAGTTGCAAAGCATGGTGCCACTAAAGTCAGTCCTTATGAGTTAGTATATGGACAAGAAGTCGTTCTACCGGTAGAGGTGGATCTTGGTTCACTTAGATTTCTTAAGCAAGATGGCTTATCGGTCGACGAGTATGAGACACTTCTAAAGGATAATCTAGAAGAGGTGACCAATAAGAGGTTGAAGGCGCTAGAGGCAATAGAGAGAGATAAAATAAGAGTAGCTAGGGACTACATCAAGAAGGTCAAGGCAAAATCATTTCAAATCAATGATTTGGTGTGGAAGACAATTTTGCCATTAGGCACTAGGAGTTCAAAATTCGGTAAATGGTCACCTAGTTGGGAAGGACCTTTTAAGGTAGTCAGAATCGCTCCGGGCAATGCATATGTCCTAGAGTCAAGGAGAGCGATTTCGAAGGGCTTTGAATGGTAGATATTTAAAAAAGTACTTCCCAAGTGTGTGGCAAAATGCTTGAAGTGTTAAAAGGCCGATATTGCAGGTATCTCCCAAGGCCTGTCGTGCTTTTAGCTCACTAAGTTTGCTAAAAGCAGGGGGCATGTGTTTATAGCAAAAAATGGCATTAATCGTCAAACTAGGCAAGTACTGAAAAATAGTATTTTTGACCGAAAATATGTCAACCTGGCAAAGGCCGGTCTGACCGGCTATGGTAGGCCAGTCCAACCGACCAGGTCCGGTCAGACCGGATCCATGGGCTCGGTCAGACCGGCCAGGGTCTAGATTTTGGATCCGAGTGGGATTCGAGGTATTTTCGCCCAAAACTTATCTCAACAGAGTTTTGGACCCATCTAACTCTATCTCTAGCCAGGGATAACTAGCCCACCCCCCTATAAATACTAGGGGGAAGGCCGATTGAAAGCCCCCTCGACATACCAATCCAAAGCCCTAGCTTTGAATCGTTTTTACTTTCTTTACTTTTCCTCATCTTTGTGGGTTTGCTTGAAAGCCCTCCATATGTCGCGTCCGTAATCACGGTAACCCTTGCTGGTTCGCTTGTGAACCTCTGTAGGACCGAAAGTAGCGACCATAGGGGGGTGAATGGGCGCCTAAAAAATTCTTTCGAATCAATGGCCTGCTCCCAACACCCAACGCACCTCAACAGACTTAGCAGGGAAAAGTAACAAATCAACAAGGCCTAAAATAATCTATCCTAAAAACATCTGGTGTCCTAAACAAAGAGACACCAACACAGTGCTTAAAGGCCGATTAACAAAGCATTTAAAACATGGACGTATTAAGCTCCACGAAAGTAAATCATCACAAGGATTTAATTTAAGTGCACGTGAAATGAGAGAAGACCTTACTGTTCAAAGTTGTCTCCAGTTCGATACTTGTTGTTGGGGGAAAATACTTCACCTTCAGGACTTAGAGATTAATAGTTCAAGATAACTTATCAGCTTCAGAGCTGATAAGCTTATGCCCGAAGGTGGTGGAGTCATTAAGCCGAAGGGTGCTTCGACTTACAATCCGAAGGAACCCTTCGCATGATATGAAGCTCTGGTGCAAAACTGCAAGGTTGATAAGATGTTTGTCTTATCTACTTACTCCGGGTAGATTTTACCATTTTAACCCTGTTCAGGGTGCCGAATAGTTTCCACTATGTCGGTTGTAACTGAGGGGTAAATAAGTCTTTTCCTTAGACTTTTTTGCCTATAAATACCCCCCTTCTTACCCTGTAATAGGCATCGAATACTCAGCTATTCAATACACACATTCGGACTACTTAAGCTATTATCCAATTTGGAGGCTTGATATAGTTCTTAACATGAATTCACTGTTTGTTAGTTCTTAATCTTAGAGAACCTGTTAGCGTAATATTTTACGCCAACAGTTGGCGCCGTCCGTGGGGACCCTAGTTCTAAAAGCTAGTTCTCTACTGCTGAGTGCACTTCAAAGAGCACTTGCGGAGGGAGCTTCGGAGTCTCAATATTCCGCGCACCCTTCGGTAAGGGGCTTCTTAGTGCGGTTCGATGGCCTTTCCTCGCCTTCCCAAACCAATCAAAGTCCTCGGTCTTCGGACCTCTTTTTCATTAGTTATGCCTCCCAAGTGGAGCCTAGCCTCGGATCCTCCCCGAAGGTCCTCTCGGACCAACGGAGCAGGACCCTCAGCTGTTCCAACAACCCCAGAAGGCGTCGCTGGGTGTCAAGTACCCAGAGGCCCTCGGGCCGCTCCTATGGTGCTCCAAACCGATTATGTCAGTTCCCGAGACCCGGAGCTCCCCTCTGATGGAGACGAAGACCTTACTGAGGATGAGGCTACTCAGGTAGTGCGACTTTAGGAGGAAGTGGCTAGGTGGAGGCAAGAAGTTGCTGATCGCCTCCGCTGCCAAGCTTCCACCCAAGCTCTAGAAGGGCCTTTAAGACGGTGGTGCTCGCAACCTTCCCGAAGCTTTCCAAGTCCCGGAGGAGGCTAAGAACACATCTTTCGATGACGAGTCTCCGCTACATTCGGACTTGCAAAAGGTGCCCTTCGACCTCATGTTCAAAGCCTCGAAGCTGCATAAGTATTCTGGTGGGTCTGACCCCGAAGAATTCACTCGTTCATATGCCCTAGCAATAGAAGCGAGCGGATGGGTGAGTAACACTATGGCAAAGTGTTTTCCCCTCGCTTTCAAAGGTGTGGCTCTCTGATGGTTCTGATCTTTGAAGCCAGGATCAATCAAATCCTGGGAGCAGTTGAAGAGGACGTTTGTAAGCAACTTCCAAGGTACCTTTGTGGCTCTGATGTCAATGGGGAGCTTATTTCAGGTGAAGCAGCGAGCAAGGGAGACGCTTAGGGAATACTTCACGCGCTTCGCCCACACCAAATCGCAGATCAAGGGCTTGTCTACCTCTTCAGTAGTCGATGCCACCCGCGAAGGGGTGTTGAATCCAGATCTCCTCAGCAAGCTTCATCTGAAGCCAGTGTCATCCGTGGCACAACTGATGGCATACTTCGAACAGTATGCCAAGGCGGAGGAAGGATGTCTCCGACGAGCCGCAACACCTGCACCAACCCTTCAGGAAGTGAAGACGGAGCCCGAAGCCTCAACTTCTCAGCAACCCCCTCAAGACAATCTCTTCAATGATCACAGGCGAGGAAGGAAACACTTCCGCTCGGAGGTGTTGAACATTGCACCCTCCGTTCTGAAGGCACCGCCAACTTTCAGCAGGCGCAAAGCTTCAAGGCTGGATCACCGAAGCCCCAAGAAAGAATACCTAGCAGGCGCTAGAGCTTTTTCTACTGCGTGCATGGCGACAATAGAAGCCATGACACGAAGGATTTTAAGGCAGTATTAACCCTTCGGGGTGAATACCAAGGACGAAGTACCGGGCGAGGTACTTCGGATCGAACCCCTCCAGCGGCACGGTCGGAGCCTGTGCAAATTGTGGCCCGAGCCGGTGTCCCCGAAGCCCCCATGCAGCTACCGGTGGCTAACATTATGCCACCACCGAAGCAGGAAGACCCCCAAGATCGCGGCAAGCGAGTGGTCCTACCCATCTCTGGAGGGGGACCCTCGGTAACATGTCCAAAAGGCAGCGACGAGAGTACATCCGTGAAGTGGGACACATAGAGACCTCACATTCTGCGGAGGGAATGCCTGAATGGTCTCATGTACCTATTTCCTTCACTTCCCATGATGCCGCGGGGGTGAAGTTCCCCCATGCTGACCCCTTGGTCATTTCAGCAGATATAGTTGGGGTGGAAGTTCGAAGTATCATGGTGGACTGCGGAAACTCCACAGACATACTTTTTGTCCAAGCCTTCGATCAAATGTGCATACCTCGGAGGCATTTACTTTTGGTGGCCCGACCACTTCAAGGTTTTGCAGGTCTGCCTCTCGATGCCCTCGGCCAAATAGGCCTCGAGGTTGCCTTCGGAGAGGGGCCCTTGGCCAGGGTGGAAGAGGTGATCTTCGACGTCGTCGATGCCCCATATGCCTACAACACAATTTTCGGATGGGGGATGCTGAACCAGTTTGGGGATATAGCACATCACAACTATCTATGTCTCAAGATGCCCACGCAAGGTGGAGTTCTTACTATTTCAGGAGACCGAGTTGTAGCCTGAAGAACAGAGTATGGTCACGGCCAGCCGTTGGACCCTCGGCAAGTGCACAGTGTGACGGAGCACACCAAGGAGGTTCCGGAGTCATCGAACTCTTCGAAGGGCCTTTCCCTCAAGCCAAGCCTGGAAGGTGATGTCGTGATGAAAATAATTTTGAAGGATGGCAAAGAATACCCAATATAGTTCAGCAAGGGGCTATCTCCGGAGATAGCTGCCTCGTTGGAAGAAGTAATCAAGCAAAATTTTGACATCTTTGCCTGGACCGACGAAGACATCACCGGGGTTGACGGGAGTATCATTGAGCATAGCTTGATCGTCAACCCGAAGGCTAGGCCGGTACGCCAGTGGCTCCGTAAGCTGTCTGCGGAAAGGGTAGACCTCGCCAAGATCGAAGTGGAAAAATTGTTAAGGGCTGGCATCATTAGGGAAGTAGCCTACACGGAGTGGTTGGCTAACCCTGTTTTTGTCAGGAAAAAGGGCTCCGGCAAATGGCGCATGTGCATCGATTTTACTTCATTAAATAAAGCTTGCCCACGAGACCCCTACCCTATGCCCCGAATAGACCAGCTGGTGCATTCTACAGCTGGCTCCAAATTGTCGAGTTTCCTCGATGCTTACTCCGGTTATCATCAAGTCTGGCTAAAGCGCGAAGACGAAGCCAAGACAAGTTTCATAACTCCATCCGGAGTATTTTGTTATGTAAGAATGCATTTTGGCTTGCGGAATGCCGGAGCCACATTCTCACGTTTAATAGCTAAGGCTCTAGGTCACCAAATAGGTCGAAATGTCGAAGCCTATATCGATGACATTGTAATAAAGAGTGCTGAAAAGAAACAGCATAGTCTAAACTTAGCTGAAACATTTGAGAGCCTCCGAGCATGTGGAATCCACCTCAACCCTGAAAAATGTATATTCGGGGCGCAAGCAGGAAAACTGTCAGTGTACTTAGTTTCGAGTAGGGGAATCGAAGCTAGCCCAACGCAGATAAGTGCACTAGAAAGAATGGCTCCACTAGAAAATTTGAAGCAAGTCCAGAAGCTAACAGGACGGCTCGCAGCTCTCAGCAGATTCCTGGCCAGGTCAGCCGAACGAAGCCTTCCAATTTTCAAATCTCTAAAGGGGTCCAAAAGTTTCAACTAGACGCCGGAGTGCCAAAAGAGCTTCGATGATATCAAGGAATACCTTGGAAGCCTGTCGACACTTACTATGCCCCTCCCAGAAGAAACTCTCCTCCTTTATCTTGCAGCAACAGGCTCCTCAGTAAGTGTAGTACTGGTCAGAGAAGTTGATCTTAAGGGAAAGCTGGTGCAAAACCCAGTTTATTTCGTCTCAGATGCTTTGTCCGGAGCAAAGACAAGATACTCCGAGCTCGAGAAATTTGCTTATGCCCTAGTAATGGCCTCGCGGAAGCTAAGGCATTACTTTCTAGCGCATAACCTAATCGTTCCTACCTCGTATGCTCTTGGTGACATGCTTCAGAGCAAAGATTCTACGGGTAGGATCAGAAAAAGGGTTGTCGAGCTAGCCCCCTTCGGAATTTCTTTCACGGCAAGAACAACTATCAAATCCCAAATCATAGCTAACTTCTTAGCAGAATGGACTCCATCTGCAGTTTTTGCCCCGGAAGAGCAATCCGAAGGTTTATGGACAATTTTTCTGACGGAGGTTACCAGGAATATGGTGCCAGAGCTGGAGCTGTAATAATATCGCCGTCAAGGCAAAAGGCCATGTATTCTACGAGGCTCAACTTTAAGACCACAAATAATATCGTAGAGTACGAAGGAATCCTGCTAGGCCTCCGAAAGGCAAAGGCACTTGGAGCAACAAGGATAATAATTAAAACAGATTCCCATGTCATCGCAGAGCATGTTGACAAAAGCTTTCAAGCAAGGAACCCACATATAGCAAACTATCTGGAAGAAATCTGCAAAACAGAAGCAGTATTCAAAGGATTTTCTGTTCAAAGTATCCCTCGAGCAGATAATCAACTTGCAGACATTCTTGCGAAGGCTGCAGCTAGAGCATTGGACCTCCCGGAGGGTGCTTTCTAGGAAGAACTAGTCAAGCCTACAGTAAATCAATTACCCTCCACAGAAGTCCTTTGCATCCCATCTACAGATTGGCGGGCCCTGATAATGGATGTCTTGCAAAACAACACATATTCATCAGAAGGTCCGGATTTCCGAAGGTTGCAAGCAAGGGCTCGAAATTATAAGCTTGTCAATGGAGTGTTGTACAAAGCCAGAGTTTGTGCTCCTCAACTACGGTGCATCTCACAACCCGAAGGCCAAGATATACTTCGGGACATTCACGAAGGTTTATGCGGAAGCCACCTAGCCCCCCGTGCTCTAGCAGGAAAGACACTTCGGCAGGGGCTCTACTGGCCGACAATTGTCAGAGATGCGGAGGAGTTGGTTCGAACCTGCTAAGGATGCGAGTGGATGGGAAGACGAAGCCACCGTCCACCAGTACCACTTCAAGTTATTGCCCCGGTATGGCCAATGGAACGATGGGGAATGGATCTCATCAGCCCTTTTCCAATGGCAAAAGGCAGCTTAAAATTTGTAGTGGTATCAATTGAATATTTCTCTAAGTGGGTCGAAGCAGAACCCCTTACTGCAAAATATTATATGCAGGTTCAGAGTATCAAGGGAGCTGACTGTGGATAATGGAACCCAGTTCAAAGGTGAGACATTTAAAGAATTTTGTGAAGAATTGGGCATCAAGTTATGCTTCGCAGCAGTTCGCCACCCACAATCCAACGGAGCCGTCGAGGGAGCCAACGGAAATATTCTTTCTGTTCTTAATTGAAGGATTGTCGGGTTGGCCAAGGGGCTGTGGGCCGAAGAAATCCCTAAGATTTTATGGTCCATTCGGACCACTCAAGCTAGGTCCACAGGCTTTACCCCATTCAGGCTGCTATTCGGAGATGAGGCCATGAATCCTACGGAGCTCAGAGGTGGATCCCTTCATGTAGTAGAACCTGGAGACGAAAATGAGAGAAACACTTCGCTAGACTTGTCAGAAGAAACAAGGCTTCGAGTTGTTGCCAATCTGATGAAGTACCAAGACCAAGCAAAAACATGGTATGACCCGAAGATAAAGCTGAACGAGCTTAGGCCAGGTCTTTTAGTTTTGCTAAGTGTAATAGCCCCGGGGAAGCTAGGAAATAAATGGGAAGGACCATATATTATCCTACGCTCAGGGCGGCCCAGATCGTTTAAATTGGCTAATTTAGAAGGGGAAGAGTTGAAGCATGCATGGCATGCGGAGCACCTTAAGCGTTATTACGCTTAGGGGCTCCTTGTAATCAATTGTAAAAGTTCCTTTCTAAATAAAAGTGGAGGTTTGAATCTTGTTTGCTCTTCGAATATCCCTTACTCCTGGTGATGGGTGACTGGTCCCGATCTTCCGCTAGGTAAAGGATAAACTTGGGTTGGTGGAGAATCTCGACGTTGGCGATCCAAGGCTCCGGTCCGGCGGATCAAAACCTTGCAATCGTTACACCACTGTCTCCGTTGGTTATCAACCACGCAGAACGCGATTGACCTCGCCACGAAGGCTAATTCCTGCAAGCGACCCCAAGAACACAAGCAAGAACAGGAAGGATACAAATCGAATGCCAAATCACAGACAAACGAAGATAAGGTGAGGTTTCACAAACGCCAATGCAACAGCCAATCGGTCCGGTGCAAGAGGCGGGATCTAAACACAACAGTGTAGATGCAAACAAAGCAAAACCTAACCCTAGAGGCGGCTGGCGTGAGAATATATAGGGCGGAAGCCTGTGGAAGGCGAACAGACACGGGCTGTGGGCTAGAAGACGTACAGACTCAGACTATGGGCCAACATGGCCCAGTTCTGTCATGCAGGACTGTTTAAATCACACAGAACGACTCGAGACTCCAAATGAGGTGAAACCAACGGCAAACGATCCGTCTTCTCCTCAGCTTTCCAAAAAGTAAAAGAACGCACCAATCGGACTTCGTATGAGGACGTTATGCCCATTTTTGTGCAAGGTGGTCGATGTAGTCCGAACCAGCGAGTTCTTGACTTCAAATCATCCGTGCGACTTCGTCTTCAACTCCAACTCTTCTATTCCATCTCCCATGTTCCTAAGCAACAAAATATCACTAGAATTCAGTAGCATCCCGTCCAAACAAATATAATCAAAGTTGCTAAGGAAAGAATTAACCTCATGGTTCAAGCGACGGGCACGGGCGCGTGTGATTGGTCCTTGTAGTTGAATTGTAGGTGGAGGCTCCATGTGTGTATCATGTGAAGTGATGTCCTCATCACCTGGTGGGCACATCAGGAGAACGAAGATGCTTGCAAAGTCAAGCATCTTTCTAAGGACCTGGGCAATGACCTTCGAACCATTGGTTCAAGGGCTCCGCTGCCAGCCTACGGATTCCAGGCTCCGGCTTGTTAGGATCCGTAGAAGATGAGAAACCATGTTGAAGAATATGGTTTTAATATTCCAAATGTGATGAGTGATTTTCAATGGAAGTCAAAGGAAGGGGGATATGAAGACCTGCCGAGTCTGAGGCGCGTGTGACTCAGGTACACGGGCAGCGAGCGATAGCCGGGCAGAGGAGCTGCGGAGTCGGGCTGGCCCAATACGGGTACATGGCTAGGAGCGGCAGAGGATCCACCGGTCTGTTGACTAGGTTTGACTCAGGTACACGGGCGGCGAGCGATTGCCGGGCTGAGGAAGCTGCGGGGTCGGGTCGGTCCAATCTGGGTACCCGGTGCGAAGACGGTGGACGCTTTGTCAGTTTCGGCGCAAAACTGACAACCTATGATTATTTTGTTTTTAGGGTACTAATATTTAGTTTTTAAGTTTATAATATTTTTAGTAGAGTCAGGTGATTTTTCTAACAATATTTTAGTAATTTACTAAATTTATTTTAGAGTTTGTGTTAATTTACCCTAGGGGTAAATCAGTCTTTTCATGTATTAGGAGTCGCCTATAAATAGGCCCCTATCCCCCCTGGGGATATATGATTGTTTTCTTTTAGAGATTAATCTACAGTCCACAGATTCAATTTGGCCGCAAATTTTGTTTTCGGATCTGCAAATTTTTCTGTCGCCATCATCGAAATTCTTTCCATGTGTTCTTCATTTCTTGGCACGGGCAATCGAGACGCCGCGGCAGCCTGCGCAGTGCTGCACGGCAGCGTGCGTAGGGGCAAGCGCTCACGGCAGCAGCAAAAGGCACAGCTGAAGTCCCCACCAACTGCAGGTGACGCACGCAGCTGGTGTAGTTTCGGCGGGCCCCACGAGCCAGTTTTTTTTCCGCCGGCTGCGGTTGTGTTTGTCTTTCCAAGCAGAGGCAGCAGCACCAAAAAGCTGCCACGACCACAGCCTTGTCCCACGACATGGGCCCCACAGCGACTTTGGTCCTCACGGCATTGCTTGTAGCAGCACATCCGCACATCACGCCTGCAGCCGTGCGCAGTTCTGGCGGGAGGCATGAGAAGCAGCAGGGAGCTAGTTTTTTTGCTTTCACGGCGAAACGGCGACGTGACTTAGCGCTGCATTCGGCGCATCCGTCCGGCGAAAGGAAGAAATTCTTCAATGCAAGTTAGTTATTTTTACATCCTAATTTTTAGTAGATCAGTTTTAGAGATAATCATCTATTAATTAATTAGCTGAAAATCTACTTCGAAATTTCGTGGTTATTTTAATCTGTTAAATTTTTATTAGTTATCTCGTATTATTTTTATTTGTATAATCTGCTCATATAAAAAGAAAAAAAATTATTAGTCGCAGTTATATTTTTATTCTAGTTTTTACTTGCAATTTGTTTGGTTTAATTCTGAATTGATTTTTTAATTATCCATGCTCTTATTAATTTAATTAGTATTTTATTTCTTGACTGAAATTTTAATATCTCGAGTTTTATCTAGGTATTGTTATTTACTACAGTAATTTTATTTAGTTTATATTTAATATCATTTAAATTAAGATACCTATCATTTTTAGGCTAGACAACTTTAATTCCAGTAATTTATTTTCTAATATTATTTGTCTGGTTAAGTTTGATTTGGGTGTTGAGATTAGGATATCGTTTAGCGATAAATTTTTAGGTGCCCATTCACCCCCCTCTGGTCGCTAATTTCGGTACTACAGGTGGTATCAGAGCGAGGTTAGGGTTTTCTAATATCTTAACTGATTCTAAACCTAGGTAGTGACCATGACGACTTTTGGCAAAATCCCATCCATAGAAGCTTTTGGCTACACTTATTGGAAGACTCGCATGCGAGCATACCTTATGAGCTAGAGCTCGAACATATGGGAGATTTGTGTTCATCCTACTTTCACCATAACGACTATTGCTGCGGATACTGCTGCAGATGTAGTTACCCAGCATCAAAATAATAGTAAGGCGGTGAATATTTTATTTTCTGGTCTAGGTCCTAGTGAGTTTGAGCGTGTTAGCCATCTCACCACTGCTCGAGAGATCTGGGCTACCCTCCAGGCACACCATGAGGGGACAGCTCAGGTCAAGGCTAGGCTATATCAGACCTACCGGTGTGAGTATGAGAATTTCTCACAGAAGCCGGGTGAGACGGTTGAGGCCTTGTTTGGTCGTTTTCAATCGATCATTAACAAGCTTCGCGTTAACAAGGCCGAGCGTGATCAGCTGGTCTCGGATCATGAGCAGGCGATTAAGGTACTCCATACCTTGGACCCTAAGATCTGGGAGATCAAGGTCTCTTATATTGTTGAGAGCGAGTCTTATGATACCTTGACCGTCGTAGAGCTTTTTAGTAAGCTCAAGGCCTCAGAGGTCAATATCTAGTTGAGATCAAATCTCACTGGTTTTGCATCAAAGACTCTGGCGCTTGCGACACCATCTGCTGATCCTAATGCCATGAGTTGTATTGCGTTTTCCTTAATGTCTATCTCCGAGGAACAACTTGATACTCTAGGAGATGATGATCTGTGCTTGTTTAACAACTAGGTGCGATGTGTCTATGATAAGCGAATGTTCAAGAGACATGGCACAAAATCCGAATGCTTTGAGTGTGGTGATATAGGTCATTTCATTGCTGACTGCCCCAAGCGAAAGAATTACAAGAAGGGAACCGACGGCAACTCCTACGACTCTGACAAGTACGACAACTCTACAAAGGGCAAGCCCAAAACGAGATTCTTTCGAAAGGCTTTGAAGGACTACAGGCGTGAGAACAAGAAACGAGATGGAGAAAAGGTACTCCAAGAGATCCTCGTCTTCCTCCTCATCTTCGAGCTCAAGTGAGGAAGAGATCGTGATCAGGAAGGGGAAGGACAGGGATGATCCGGCGGGCCTCTGTTTCATGGCCTTCGGGGACAAGCCGAAGATACGCTCACGTGACAGCCGAAGACCCCACAAGAGATTCTACTAAATGGCTCTTGGGGAGAAGAAAGAAAAGGACTCCTCCGACGACTCCGGCGACGACGACGATGAGAAGGTATCATCCTATGAACAAGAAGTTGTTAATTTATTAGAACAAAACCGTCAGGAGTTGAAATATAGGGAGAAACTGCTTAGAGGGGTAAGAAGAGGATAAATGAGCTTGAGAGTGAGCTTGCCACGGTAAATGCCAAGATTGAGAGTCTGTCTTCTTCCCCTTGCTTGGGTGGTAGTTGTGAGTGCCCTAACTGTGAGGTGCTGTTGTGTGACCTGATGAATCTTAAGTCCAGGTACACAGAGAGAGTAGATGAGAGAGACGCATTGGCCACTGAGCTTGAGAGCGCTCAGCAGGAGCTGAAAGATGCTCATGCCACTATCGTCATACCTTGTGTAGACTGCCAATCTCATTTAGCTAGTATAGCTGATCTGAGAGCCAAGAGTGATGACCAGTTGAGTGAGTTAGCTGGAGTGAGAGCTGAGTTGGAGCAGACTAAGCTAGAGCTTGAGACCTTGTCAGTTCCACCCATTGTTTGTGAGAACTGCTTGTCCATTAGAATGGAGTTGATCAAGCTAAAAGCTAAGAAGTCTGTCGAAGTTGATAAAGAGTGTGAGATCTGCTTGTCTCAGGTGGAGGTGTTAGCTTCCTTGAGAGAGGAGCTAGCTGATGTTCAGAACGAGAACTTTTACCTCCGTCAGATCCTGAGTTGGATTAGTGCCAGAGAGCCACAGCTCGGCATGATGATCCAGCAGTTCAAGAGACAAGATGGGTTTGGGGTAGGTTACACCTATACCAAGGCTGATTTTGAGAGCGCCATTAGCCGAGCAGTGGAGTGGAGCAAGATGACTCCCGAATAGAGATATCCCAAGACTCACTCCACTGAGTCCTTTAAGGATAGTCAGCCCAAGGATGGAGTGTTCCAAGAACAACCTAAAGCTCCACCTAAGAAGCAGATCTGGGTTCCAAAGCCTAAAACACTCCACACTTCTCTTGACTCTTTACCTGGACCCTCTCACAACAACATCCCAAGAAGCCTTCCTATCACTGTGAGTTTTGTCAGAGAGACGGGCATCTTGAGGAGTTTTGCTTCAGGAGGAAGCAGGTTGAGCGAGCAGAGAGAACTCGAGGTGGGCAGGAGCAGTTCTACCAGCAGGGTGGTAGACATAGAGTTCCTCGATGTAGAGAGAGGCTAGAGGATAGGTCGCGTCGTGTAGGTGGTGGTAGAGGAAACGGTTTTCATGACCGTGCTCCCGAGGGTGGTTTCCGTTCTGGTAGAGTTCTAGATCGTTATGGATACGGTTCTGGACCTCGTGACCGTGATTTTAGGCAGAACAGAGGACCGCGCTTTGAGCCGCGTTTTGGTCCAGACTCATATGATTCCTTCTGATTTCCTACATACGAGCAGATGGCTCGACACTGGTTTAGTACTTTTGCTAGACCTAGTGGTCGACCATTTGTCCCACTCATGACCATTGATCTTGCAGGATCGAGGACTGGAGGACGTATGGATCATGGACTTAGGATGTTCTCGCCATATGACGGGACACCGCACATGGTTCTCCAGCCTCACTCCCCCGAGCTCCAAGGAATACATCACTTTCGGGAACAGTGGTCAAGGAAAGGTACAAGGTATTGGGTCGATTCGTATTTCTGATTATTTCTCTTTAAAGAATGTTGCTTTAGATGGAAATATGAATTTTAATCTAATTTCTGTTTCGCAATTGCTTGAGGATGGTTTATAAGTGCGCTTTAAGAAGGGCATGTCTTCTGTTGTTGATTCTAGAGGATCTTTAGTCTGCCGGATCTTACCTTTCGGTAAGGTTTTTCGTATTGATTTCTCTAGTTCTTCTGGCCCTTCTCGCTGTCTGATGGCCGGATCCTCCTCTGAGCTATGGAAGTGGCATAGAAGGTTAGGCCATTTGAGCTTTGATCTACTTGTTAGATTGAGTTCTATGGATCTTATCCGAGGATTGCCTAAGCTTAAGATGGAGAAGGATCTAGTGTGTCATCCATGTCGTCATGGGAAAATGGTTGTCGCTTCTTACGCACCTGTGACTCAGGTGATGACTTCGTACCCGGGAGAGCTGTTTCACATGGACACAGTAGGTCCAGCTTGAGTACGCTCAGTTGGTGGGAAGTGGTACGCCCTTGTGATAGTTGACGATTTTTCTCGATTTTCGTGGGTTTACTTTCTAGAGTCTAAGGATGAGACTTTTTAGTATGTTCATGACCTGATTTTGAAGCTGAAGAACGAGAACAATGGTCTGATGTGAGCAATTCATTCAGAGAATGGCTCTGAGTTCAAGAACTCTCAGTTCGCCAGTTTTTGTAGTGATCAGGGTGTTGATCATCAGTTATCTGCTCCTTACACTCCCCCACAGAACGGTGTTGTGAAACGAAAGAACCGCACGCTTGTCGAGATGGCCAGGACGATGCTTGATGAGCATAGGACTCCTAGGCATTTTTGGGCTGAAGCAATGAACACAGCTTGCTATCTTGCCAACCGCATTTTTCTTAGAGCTTACTTAGTTAAGACATCATATGAGTTGCGTTTTGGTAGACAGCCCAAGCTAAGTCACTTGCAAGCTTTTGGATGCAAGTGCTTTGTGCTTAAGAAGGGAGGGCATTTGGACAAGTTTGAGTCTCGTTGCTGGGATGGAGTCTTTCTTTGTTATGCTTTGCATTCACGAGGCTTTCGTGTTTGGAACCTAGACTCGCAGATGCTTGTCGAGACTTGTGAGGTTTCCTTCGATGAGTCTTTGCCCTCGCCGACTCCTTCTTTTGAGCTTTCTGGAGATGACGAGCTTGGAGAGTCCATCTTCGAGGAAGATGATGACCCTCCTGCTGATGAAGTAGCGACCAGAGGGGGTGAATGGGCGCCTAAAAATTCTTTCGAATCAATGGCCTGCTCCCAACACCCAACGCACCTCAAAAGACTAAACCGCAGAGGTGAACAGAAAGCCTAAGTCTAAAAGTATCTAGCCTAGAAACAACAGGTGTCAAAATCAGAGGAAACACCAAGAACAATGCTAATAGGCAGATAAACAAATATTCAAGACATGGCAAGTCAAACACTTCTCACTAGATGATCTAAGTGTATATAAAGTGAGATGAGAAGTTACTGTTCAAATTTGTCTCCTGTTCGGAACTTGGCGAAGCCTGCTTCGCTGTGTCGAAGCCTGCTTCACTGGACGAAGCTTAGCGAAGGTTATTGGAGACATGCCGAAGGTATGTTTGGTCTAGCCAGGTTCGAGTGTGGGAAAGAGCGAAGTATGAGAGTTTCGAAGCTTACTTCGAACAGAATACTTCGAAGCCTAGACTTCGATCAGAAAGGTTCGAACAAACTCACAGAAAAACAACCTTCGAAAGAGTAGCGAAGCCCAACACACGGCAGACAGATCAAATCGAAGCCTACACTCAAACTTCGAAGCTATCTTGGTCAAGGTATGACAACCAAAGTTGAGACCTTCGTTCAGAGGATTAACTTCGAAAGACAAGCTCCGAACATACACATTGTGACCTTCGAGAAAGACAGCAAGAAGGAACTCTCGTCGAGCGAAGTCTACCAGAAAGACAAGCTTCGAAGCTAACTTCGAAACCTGTCGAAGTATGGACTTCGAAGAGCTCAAGTCGGAGTACCTTCGCACAAACGTTCGAAGTATGACACGCTGATAGCTTAAAAAGTACTTCGAAGCTAGAAACACAGTACACAAAGTGAAGTTGAAATTCAAGCGAAGCCCTCAGGGAAGTCAGATCGAAGCCTGCCTGTGGCACCCCGATTTATCAAATTGAGACATTATTGAATTTCCAAAGAAAAACAATAATACAAGAGGTTCATCATGCGACAATCGTACGTACGACAGTATTCATGGTGCGCAGACCATAATTATTACATCAGAGATTAATAAAAACGATAAAAAATAATTAAAAAGCATGACGAACGCCTTCTTAAGGATCTTTCTTCTTGACTGGGTCGCTACTCCAGACCGTCTTCGTAGTAGGCATCCTCTGTGGGGTCCAACGGGTATGAGTACAAAAAGTACTCAACAAGCCACCGCAAATGCAAGTAATAATGCGAGGTAATAACAAGGGAAGGATCATGGCTCAAAGTGCGGAAAAGTACAATTTCAGTTATTGCATTTAGCGTAATCAAATTTTATCATGTGGAAATATAAACATGAACATCAACAACATTATCTAACTCCAGGAGTACGTTTTACCTCCTCGCACAACAGTCCTTACATGTCAAACCATCATGCACATACATATTCAAAGTAATCTAACTGTGGGATGTCACGCAACCCGCCCTTGACCGTGGGCTCGACTTTTTGAAAAGATTTAAGACTCTGATCAGAGATGTACTACTGTACCCACAAGGCACGCACTCATCCCAAACTAGATGACCCATACCACGGGAACTCGTGCCAAAACCTCAGCATGAAATGCTCCAAGCGACAACCACCCGCTCTAGGTTTCGCCGGCGCGCCGGGCTGCATCCCGGCTAACGTCGCACCCCCTTTTGCGCCACGTTGGTACAAGCCACCCGCAGGTGCTGCTTGACCCATCTCCAAATGGTGGCCTCGGTTTGGAACACTCCATACCTTAGTTAGGACTTACCCACTAGACTTATGGTTAGTACGGAAGTGTATTGCAACGGATCCCTCAAACCGGTCCTTATAGTGCCCCGGGTGCTACCGACCAATGCCCTAGCTTGCACCCGAAACCCACCATGTATACACTCACAACCATAACTCATCACCGACAGAATTTTGCTACGACTCGTTTTTATCCTATAGCGATCGTGTCAATACATTGGACACTAGCTAATAACATTAATCATAAGGTGACAAGGAGGTTAGGCGAGATAGCATGGCTTGGGTTGCACATCAAGGTCGGGGGATCCTAAATAAATATATTGTAAGGGTTTCATTTGACTAATGCACGTATTTCCTATGTGTTTTAGCGATAGTTTAATAAAGCATGGGTTCAATATGCTCAAAAGATTGGTTTGGTGACTTGCCTTGTTCAGCGAATGGGGAGGGAGGAACTTCCGGGAAATATTCCGGCTCCTCGACGGCGTCGTAGTCTTCCCAATATAAAAAGTAAAATAAATACAACATCCAATCTAAATAATATAAAATCACACAACAAGCATATGTGTTTAAGGTGGTTTAAAGTAAAGAAAAACAGAGTTGTTAAGGTTCTGAAATTCATTTTATAAATAATTTTAAAGGAATTAAAGTGAAGTGTTGTTCTTTGAGAAAGGGTTTTAAATGTGAGTGATCTCATTTTAAACATTCTAATCAATTTAAAATGAAAGGTTCATGGGCAATGTAGTGGTATTCAATATATGAACAGAAAGAAAATAAATATGAATTTTACTGAAATTTAAATAATTGACTTTACATTTTTACCCTAAGGGTATTTGAATACCTATTTAACTAAACATGAAAAAGTCTAAAGTAACATATTGTTTTTCTTGAACTAATGGGTAGAGAATAATATTATGAATTTTCTGAAATTGGAATGGCAATTTTTAGAGTTCAAATGCGCCAGATATGAATTTTTGAAGTTTAAAAGCATTTCTGGAATTTATTTCTAAATTTTAAACGCCTCGGGTCCACGGTGAGCCAGGCCCACGGTGAACCCGCGCACTGTGTGCGTGCGCCGGATCGATCTGGACCGTTGGATCCAGATCCAACGCGCGCGGGCGAGGCGGGGCGCTTAACTGATAACGGACAGCGAGGATTAAAACGCGCGAAAGGGTACCACGTGGACGCACGAGATCGAACGCGGGTTTTAAATGGAAATGAACGTGCGAGATTAAAACGTACCGCTTTGACCAGATCCGACGGTGCGGATTAGATCGCGCACGTGGAACAACTAGCGCCGCTCGATCGCGATCGTGCGGTCGGGATGGAATCCGACACGGCACCGGTACTCGACCCGTGCCGGTCATCTTCTCCGACGACGGCGAGCGGGCCAGGGGCCACGGCGAGCGACGACGGCCATAGCTAAGCCTAGAAATGGAAAGAGGGTGCTACGGCAGTCACGATGGTACCTTAGGCGAGGCGAGGGGTCAACGGGGAGCGGTCGGCGGCGAGGGTAGACGGCGGAGTGGTTCGGGCTCCTCGTCGGCGATGGTGTTCCGGCGGGATTCGACGTCGGCGGAGGGGTGGCCGAGGTCGGGGTCGTCCTTGCGGTCACGATGGTGGCGAGGGCGTGGACGGAGGCGGTCCGAGGCGGCAGCGAGCGGTGGCTAGAGTGGGAGCGGCGGTGGTGCGCTAAAAAGGGTGGTACGGGCGCGCTGTTCGTTCTCGCAGCAATCGGGCGTAGGGGTAGAACGCGGACGGCCAGGGGGTTTAAATAGGGCAATCGGCGGGGGCAAAGGGGGCGCAATTGATGGTGGCCGCGGATAAACGCGTTTAAATGCCGACGAGCTCGGGTTGAATTCGGTTCATCGAACCTGGACGCGAATCGGCCGAGTTTAATTGGGGGAAACGGTCGCCGTGGACCGGGGGTTGTAATGGCGGGCTCAATTCGAGGGGAGGGGGTCGGGGGCAGGGGATCCGAGGCGAGTAATGGTGTCGGTCGGCGAGGAGGGGGGCGATTTGGGGGCGGATCTCGCGGGGATGATGGATCCGACAGGTGGGGGCCACCTGCTAGTGAGCGCGAGCGAGTGAGGGGGCGACTGATGGGTAGGGTCGAGGTGTCGGGCGCGCCCGCGAAGAGAGGAGGGCTCGCTAACAAGCAGGGCCCAGATGTCAGTCCGAGCGCGTAGGAGGGAGTGGCCTGGGCCGGTCGGGAGAGAGAGAAAGTGAGGGGAGGGGCCCGTTACTGTTTCAAACGTTTTCTGATTTAAAATAATTGCAGAAATTGGTTTAAAATAATAGGGCTACTTCCAAAGTTGATAAAAATTTATAAAAATTCTCAAAAATATTTCTTGGTCTTGAGAGTTTATACAAAAATTTTCAGCTCCTGGTTTGGTCATTAACTCTATGATGTAGTTCAAAATGGTAAAGGGAAGTATTTAAAGGTATTTCCAAAATAATAAAATCCAGCAATTAATTTAAATAATATTTTTATTGTTTTGAAAATTTGGGGTGTTACAAACCTATCCCCCTTACAAAGAATCTCATCCTCGAGATTGGAACGTTACTCGAATAACTTGGGGTATTGGGCTTTTAGTTCGTCTTCCTTTTCCCATGTAGCTTCTTCGGCAGGGTGGTTGTCCCACTGAACCTTGCAGAAGCGAACTACACGACTCTTGGTTACTCTTTCTTTGTTTTCCAAGATCTTGATGGGTTTCTCGATGTAAGTCAAGTCTTATTGGACGTTGAGCTACTGAAGTGGTCATTATGGTTAACCAAAACGTAAAAGCTCAAAATGAGTGCGATTTCAGAGCAACAAGGATATCGAAAGAGTAAGGACAAACGGAACAAAAACTCCCCCTTACACTCATATCCCAAGATTTCTCCCCCTTGTTGACAAGTGAACTCATCAAGCACTCAAACGAGACACAGACTCCCCCTGAGAAGCAACTCCCCCTCAAAATATGCAATGAATGCAACTGGGGTGCAGGTGGAGTGAGGAAAGCATGCTTCTGAGATATGATTGATTGCAAGTACAACATCTAACAAGTACAGCAAAATACATACTGTCGAAGACACATGGCATGATCAGTGCAATAGATTATATCTAAAGAAAGTCATTAGCATGCATTTTTCAATTTTTGCAAACAAAAGCATCACCACATTTTCTAGTTGACAAGCAAGGTAAAGCATGAGATGCAAAAGCTGACTGATACCTACCAAGATAAGCATTGTCCAAACCAAGGTGCTTCAACAAACTTGTTATCATTTAAATTTTCAGGATTTTTCTTTTTCTTTTTTCATTTTTGCCAGGGGTTATTTGCATGGCACACCTTATGCTGACCGACCAAGTCAAGCCTAGGCCAGAACTGGACCATCAGAAGTTTAAGACATTGGTCTTGGAATACATTATATTGTCCTAGTTCATACCAAAGTGCTATGGTACGCAGTCCAGAACAATGCAATGCGACAAAACAAACTCACCTGGATCTTTTCAAGTTATGCATAAAAAGGCATGGAATTTTCATTTTTCTTGATTTTTCATCATTTTTAATGCACATTTCCATGTGTTAAAGCAGAAAGATGTCCAAGTTGCATATTTGCATCTAAGTCAGGAACTAGCTACAAGGCATGTAACAGATAGCAAAAACACTCAGCCTACGCATGCTAGTTACTAGAAACAATGGTGATCATTTTTTTTCAAGTTTTAAAGCATAAAAGCCATGCATATGAAAGATATCAGACATATCAAGTGAACTGAATCAAAGCATGATCATTGACAAGTATTCACAAGCATGTACCAGCTAGAATAAGTAAAGCAGTAGAATCATATAACAGAAGCAGGCTTAAAGTGTGATACGTGAATATGCAAGATATGAACACACACAAAAAGACTCAAGAAAAGAGTGAAGAAGAAAGAAAAACTGACGCAAAATATCCTAGAAAGGATATACAACACCCAAATCCACTCGTAAATGCTCAAAAGTAGACTGATCTAGGGGTTTGGTGAAAATGTCAGCCAACTGATGATGGGTATCAACATGAACAAGGTCAATGACACCTTTCTCATATTGATCCCGCAGAAAATGAAAGCGCACATCAATATGTTTGGTTTTTGAATGGAGACAAGGGTTTTTCCCTACACTAATAGCGCTGGTGCTGTCGCAAAACAATGGAACCCTGGTAGGAAAGAACAACCCAAAATCTCGCAGAGTGGAAATCGTCCAAACCAACTGTGAGCAGCAGCTAGCACCAGCTACATACTCAGCCTCAGTGGTCGAAAGAGCAACTCCAGATTGCTTTCGAGAAGACCAATAAACAAGGGAAGAACCAAGAAACTAGCAAGTACCGGAAGTCGACTTGCGATCCAATCGGCACCCACCAAAGTCAGCGTCCGAAAAGCCAGATAAATCAAGAGATGATGATGCTGAATAGAAAAGACCAAGATCAGGCGCATAAGTGAGATACCTGAAGATGCGCTTGATAGCCTGCCGATGAGACGCGCATGGTGAAGACTGAAAATGCGCGCAAAGTCCCACGGTGAACTGAATGTCCGGTCTGGTCGCCGTCAAGTACAGCAGCGAACCGATCATCCCTCGAAACTCTCTCTCATTGACCTTGACACCGCTTTCGTCCTTGTCCAGACCCCTAGATGTGCCCATCGGGGTCATCTGCGGCTTCAATTCACCACCAACGTCAAATTTTTTCAACATATAACGAGTGTACTTACCTTGGTGGATGAAGGTGTCGTCCTTGGTCTGCTTGATCTGGAGCCCTAAGAAATACTTGAGCTCACCCATGAGGCTCATCTCAAACTCACTGTGCATCTGCTCAGAAAACTTGGACACAAGATCATTAGTAGTACCGCCAAAAATAATATCGTCCACGTAAATCTGAGCGACTAAAAAATCTAAAGCAACTCTGAGTAGGAAGAGAGTTTTATCCACAGAACCCATCACAAAGCCCTTCCCCAACAAAAACTGCTTCAACAGGTCATACCAAGCCCTTGGGGCTTTCTTCAACCCGTATAAAGCTTTTTGCAATTTAAAAACATCTCGAGGAAACTTGGGGTTCTCAAAACTGGGTGGTTGCCTAACATAAACCTCGTCTTCTATGTACCAATTCAGAAAAGCACTCTTGACGTCCATTTGAAAAAGCCTAAAACCCTTTGAAATGGCAAAAGCTAGAAGAATACGAATGGACTCAAGACAGGCAACAGGAGCGAAGGTTTCTTCAAAGTCAATACCTTCCTTCTGGCAATAACCCTGGGCAACTAATCGAGCCTTGTTGCGCACCACAACCCCATCTTCACCTTGCTTGTTCTTGAATACCCACTTGGTGCCTATGGGGTTGCATCCTGGTGGCGGCTCAACTAGTGTCCAAACCCGATTACGGACAAAATTCTCAAGCTCTTCTTGCATAGCATTAATCCAATTAGAATCATAAAGAGCATGAGAAACGTCTCTAGGCTCAAAAGATGCAACAAAAGCAGATTAAGCAAACACAGCAAGAGAGGTAGATGAACGCAAGGTTTTTTCAGTCAAATCACCGATGATGAGCTCTGAGGGATGATCACGCTGAACTGGTCGGGTTCCCTGGTGATCTGAAGTCACCTCACTGGAGTCAGCAGCTGGCACCTCTGGACTCGACTGAGGGGGCTCGATCGAAGTGGAAGAAGTGATCAGAGGTCCGCCCTCATCCTCAGTCGAAGTCTCAGAAGGTGTGGGCTCTGTAGGGGGTGCAGAAGGCCCACCCTCATTAGCGGCTGGAGTATCCTCATCTTCCTCGAAGATGGACTCTCCGAGCTCATCATCCCTAGAAAGCTCAAAAGAAGGAGTTAAAGAAGGCAAGGACTCGTCAAATGAAACTTCGCAAGTCTCGACAAGCTGCTGGGAGTCGAGGATCCAAACACGGAAGCCTCGAGAATGCAAAGCGTAACCAAGAAAAACACCGTCCCAGCAACGAGACTCAAACTTGTCCAAATGCCCTCCCTTCTTGAGCACAAAGCACTTGCAGCCAAACGCTCGCAAGTGGCTCACCTTGGGCTTTCTGCCAAACCGCAACTCATACGAAGTCTTACCTAAGTATGCTCGAAGAAAAATGCGGTTGGCCAGATAGCAAGTCGTGTTCATGGCTTGAGCCCAAAAACGCCTAGGAGTCCTGTGCTCATCGAGCATCGTCCTGGCCATCTCGACTAGCATGCGGTTCTTTCGTTCCACAACGTCGTTCTGTGGGGGAGTATAAGGAGAAGAAAACTGATGGTCCAGACCCTGATCACTACAGAAGCTGACGAACTGAGAGTTCTTGAACTCAGAGCCATTGTCGGAGCGAATTGCTCGCATTCTTCAGCTTCAAAATCAGGTCATGAACAAACTGAAACGTTTCATCCTTAGACTCCAAAAAGAAAACTCACGAGAATCGAGAAAAGTCGTCAACAATGACAAGCGCGTACCACTTCCCACCGACTGAACGTACCCGAGCTGGACCTACAGTGTCCAAATGTAGGAGCTCGCCTGGATACGAAGTCATCACCTGAGTCACAGGTGAGTGAGAAGCGGCAACCATTTTCCCATGACGACAGGGATGGAAAACTAGATCCTTCTATATCTTAAGCTTGGGCAATCCTCGGATGAGGTCCATAGAGCTCAACCTGACTAGAAGATCAAAACTCAAATGACCTAACCTCCTATGCCACTTCCAGAGCTCAGAGGAGGATCCAGCAATCAAACAGCGAGAAGGGCCAAAAGAACTAGAGAAGTCAATTCGAAAAACTTTACCGAATGGTAAAATCTGGCAAATCAAAGACCCTCTAGAATCAATCACAGAAGAATTACCCTTCTTAAAACGCACTTCCAAACCATCCTCAAGAAGTTGCGAAACAGAAATCAAATTGAAGTTCAAATTCTTAACCAAGGCAACATTCTTCAAAGAGAAATGATGTGAAATGCGAATTGAGCCAATGCCACTTACTTTCCCTTGACCACTGTTCCCGAATGTGATGTACTCTTTGGAGCTCGGGGGAGTGAGACTAGAGAACCATCTGCGATGTCCCGTCATGTGGCGAGAACATCCTGAGTCCATGATCCAAATGTCCTCTAGTCCCTGATCCTGCACAATCATTGGCTGTAAGTGGGAGCAAATGGTCCAGCACCAGGTTTAGCAAAAGATCTAAACCAGTGTCTTGCCATCTGCTCAAAAGACGGAAAGCAGAAATCATTATGAGAGTCCGGACCAAAACGCGGCTCAAAGCGCGGTCCTCGAATCTGCCTAAAGCCTCGGCCACGAGGTCCAGGACCGTAGCCAAAATGGCTTGGAGCTCTGCCGGAACGACCACCACCAACTGGAGCACGGGCAAGAAAGCCGTCTCCTCTACCACCACCTACAAGACGCGGCCTGGCCTCCAGCCTCTCCCCGCGTCGAGGAACGCGTAGTCTACCACCCTGCTGGTAGAACAGCTCCTGACCACCACGATCTCTCAAAGCTCTCTCAACCCGCTTCCTCCTGAAGCAAAATTCTGCAAGATGCCCATCTCTCTGACAGTACTCACAATGATAGGTGGGCTTCTTGGGATGTGGTTGAGGCTTGGGATTCTTGGGCTTGGTGGTGTTAGGTGTGGTCTTCTTGGGTTGAGAGGGTCCAGGAAGAGAGTCTAGAGGAGTGTGGAGGTGTTTGGGCTTTGGAACCCAGATAGGTTTCTTGGGTGGAGCTTTGGGTGGTTCATGGATCACTCCATCCTTGGGCTGACAAGCCTGGGAAGACTCAATGGAGTGAGTCTTAGGGTATCTCTGCTCAGGAGTCATTTTACTCCACTCCATTGCCCGGCTAATGGCACTCTCAAAGTCAGCCTTGGTGTAGGTGTAGCCTACCCCAAACCCATCCTGCCTCTTGAACTGCTGGATCATCATGCCGAGCTGTGGCTCTCTGGCATTGATCCAACTCAGGATAGAACGGAGGTAAAAGTTCTCATTCTAAGAATCAACTAGCTCCTCTCTCAAGGAAGCTAGAACCTCCACCTGAGACAAGCAGGTCTCACACTCGCTATCAACCTGGACATACTTCTCGGCTTTCAGCTTGATCAACTCAAGTCTAAGAAATAGGCAGTTTTCACAGACAGTGGGTGGAACTGACAATGTCTCAAGCTTAGCCTAGTCTGTGCAAGCTCAGCTCTCAACCTCTCCAAATCACCCAAATGCTCATCGCCATTGGATTTCAGCTCAGCTAAGGCAGCTAGATGAGATGGGTAATCAACACAGGGTGCGACGACAGTGGCTTGAGCATCTTTCAGCTCTAGCTGAGTGCTTTCAAGCTCAGTGGCCAAAGCGTGCCTCTCATCAACCCTTTCTGTGTACCTGGACTTCAGAGTCGACAGGTCACATAGAAGCACCTCACACTTCGGGCAATCACTGCTATCACCCAAGCAAGGGGAAGAATATAGACTCTCAATTCTGCCGTTGGCTATGACAAGCTCACTTTCTAACTCATCTATCCTCTTCTTGGCCCCCCTAAGCAGTTTTTCCCGATACTTTAACTCCTGACGATTGCTCTCGAGTAAATCAACAATTTCACGCTCATAAGATGATACCTTTTTGTTGTCGTCGTCAGAGTCATCGGAGGAGCTTTTTTCTTCCTTATCCCCAAGAGCCATTGAGCAGAAGCTCTTGCGGGATCTTCGGTGCTGGTGTGAGTGGCTCTTCGGTCTGTCCACGAAAGCCATGAAGTAGAGGCCCACCGGATCATCCTTGTCCTTCCCCTTACTGATGACAATCTCCTCATCGCTTGAGCTCGATGAAAAGGAAGAAGATGTGGACTGCTTGGAGTAGCTCTTCTCCATCTCGGCGAAGAAGGCCTTGTCGCGCTTCTTGTTCTCTCGCCGGTAGTCCTTCAGGGCCTTCTTGAAGAATCTGGTCTTCGACTTGCCCTTGTTGAAGGAGGAACTCTCGTGCTTGCCGGAGTCATGTTAGCCACCACCGGTGCCCTTCTTGTGTCCATTGCGCTTAGGGCAGTCGGCGATGAAGTGACTTGGATCACCACACTCAAAGCATCCGGATTTTGTGCCGTGTCTTTTGAACATCCTCTTGTCATAGACACGACGCACCCGGTTGTTAAAAAGACACAGGTCATCATCTCCCAAAGACTCAAGCTGGTCCTGAGTGATAGACATCAAAGAGAACCCAGCACAGCTCACAGAAGTGGGATCAACAGAAGGTGTAGCAAGGGCCAGGGACTTTGATCCAGAGCCAGTGAGATTTGATCTCAGCTGGATATCAACCTCAGTGGCCTTTAGCTTGCTAAACAACTCAGAAATGGTCAAGGTATCGTAAGAAGTGCTCTCAACGATAGAAGACACCTTGATCTCCCAGATATTTGGGTCCAAGGTATGGAGAACCTTGAGCGTCTGCTCGTGATCTGAGACTAACTGAGCACCCTCAGCCTTGTTGTCCTGAAGCTTGTTTATGATCGATTGAAAACGACCAAACAAAGCTTCAACAGATTCACCCGGCTTCTGTGCGAAGTTTTCATATTCACGCCGGTAGGTCTGATAGAGCCAAGCCTTGACCTGGGTTGTTCCCTCATGATGTGCCTTGAGGGTAGCCCAGATCTCTCTCGCAGTGAAGAGATGGCTCACACGCTCAAACTCAGTGGGACCTAAACCAGAAAAGAGAATGTTCACGGCTTTACTGTTGCTCAGATGCTGGGCAATAATACCAGGAGTACCATGCTCAGCAACTGACAAAATAACAAATGTATCGTGAACACAGATGTCCCAGATGTCCGAGCCTTGGCTCATAAGATAGGCTCGCATGCGAGTCTTCCAATAGTTATAGCCATAGGCTTCCAAGGACGGGACCTTGCCAGGATATGTCATGATCACTACTGGGGTTTAGAACCGGTTAAGGTATGAAAAAAACCTAACCAGGCTCTGATACCACTTGTAGGACCGAAAGTAGCGACCAGAGAGGGGGTGAATGGGTGCCTAAAAATTCTTTCGAATCAATGGCCTGCTCCCAACACCCAACGCACCTCAAAAGACTAAACCACAGAGGTGAACAGAAAGCCTAAGTCTAAAAGTATCTAGCCTAGAAACAATAGGTGTCAAAATCAGAGGAAACACCAAGAACAGTGCTAATAGGCAGATAAACAAATATTCAAGACATGGCAAGTCAAACACTTCTCACTAGATGATCTAAGTGTATATAAAGTGAGATGAGAAGTTACTGTTCAAATTTGTCTCCTGTTCGGAACTTGGCGAAGCCTGCTTCGCTGTGTCGAAGCCTGCTTCGTTGGACGAAGCTTAGCGAAGGTTATTGGAGATGTGCCGAAGGTATGTTTGGTCTAGCCAGGTTCGAGTGTGGGAAAGAGCGAAGTATGCTTCGAAGCGAAGTATGAGAGTTTCGAAGCTTACTTCGAACAGAATACTTCAAAGCCTAGACTTCGATCAGAAAGGTTCGAACAAACTCACAGAAAAACAACCTTCGAAAGAGTAGCGAAGCCCAACACACGGCAGACAGATCAAATCGAAGGCTACACTCAAACTTCGAAGCTAGCTTGGTCGAGGTATGACAACCGAAGTTGAGACCTTCATTCAGAGGATTAACTTCGAAAGACAAGCTCCGAACATACACATTGTGACCTTCGAGAAAGACAGCAAGAAGGAACTCTCGTCGAGCGAAGTATACCAGAAAGACAAGCTTTGAAGCTAACTTCGAAACATGTCGAAGTATGGACTTCGAAGAGCTCAAGTCGGAGTACCTTCGCACAGACGTTCGAAGTATGACACGCTGACAGCTTAAAAAGTACTTCGAAGATAGAAACACAGTACACAAAGTGAAGTTGAAATTCAAGCGAAGCCCTCAGGGAAGTCAGATCGAAGCCTGCCTCACGGAGCTGAGGGACTTCGAACAGAGAGAAGGTGCTTCGACAGGAACAACCAGAAAAGGGACTTTGGCCCTGTCAACACGATCAAAAAGCTACGCCGTAAAAAGTAAGCCTAGAGTACTAGTGTACTGTTGCTATAGGAAAGGAGTACTACTTGCAACAGCAAGAACTAGTACTACTTGCGTGAAGAACAAACACAACAGAAACACATTCTCAGGAATAAAAACAACAGCGCACACCGAACCGAAGCTTCTGATTCAGAGAAATCAATGCACACACCTCAACAAGAACAGGAGATAGAATCTCACTTGAACAAATAGAACTAAGGGAATGCAGTAAAGAGCAAGGCTCAAACAGGAACCTGGCGGCGCACAAACAGAAGCAGGAGAGAGAAAATGCAGGAAACAAAATGACCCAATAGATTGAAAAGGGAATTCTAGAAGGGTAGTCCAACCCTAGGGATTGGGGCTCTATTTATAGGCTGCCCAATGACCTAGAATATTCCACAAACCCCTTAGGGTTTTTACAGAAACTAAATTAAAGAAAATGACTCAACTTCCCTTAGGTATTTTTACAGACACAACTGACTGACTGTGGGCCTAGAGATACAGATGACTTATCCGGAAGCTAAGCTTTCGTAGCGACTACGGCTTCTCTTCTGGACAATCCGATACAGAATCAACGGTTGTCAGTTTTGCGCCGAAATTGACAAAGCCTCCACCGACTTTGCACCAGGTACCCGGATTGGGCCGGCCCGATTCCGCAGCTCTCTCAGCCTGGCAATCACTCGCCGCGCGTGTACCTGAGTCAATCCTGGTCAACAGCCTAGTGGGTCTTCTACTGCTTCTGACCCATGTACCCGGATTGGGCTAGCCCGACTCCACAGCTCTCTCAGCCCGACAGTCGCTTGCTGCCCGTGTACCTGAGTCACACGCGGCCCATGAAACAGCAGATCTTCACTCTTCTCAGTCCTCTTTGACTATCGTTGACAATGACTCATCACATCTGGAGCCATGAGGCCCACGCTATTCAGCATGGCTCCTCAAAGAGCAGCAGAGGATCCACTGGGCTGTTGACCAGGATTGACTCAGGTACATGGGCGGCGAGCGATTGCCGGGCTGAGAGAGCTGCGGAATCGGGCCTGCCCAATCGGGGTACCTGGTGCAAAGTTGGTGGACGCTTTGTCAGTTTTGATGCAAAACTGACTACCATTGATCTTGGATCGGACCGTCCTGGAGCGAAGCCGTAGTCGCTACGAAAGCTCCGCTTCCGGATAAGTCATTTGTAAATAGGAGTTTACTATTTTGTCCTTAGGCCCACAATCATTCAGTCGAGTCTGTAAAAATATCCTAAGGGCAGTTTGGTCTTTTCCATTTATTTCATTGTCTGTAAAAAACCATAAGGGTCTTTTGGTATTTTCCTAGGCTATTGGGCTGCCTATAAATAGGGCCCCAATCCCTAGGGTTAGGGTTACCCATTCTGAAATCCAGTTTAATTCCACTAAAAGTTTGGGTCACTTTTTGTTCATCTCTTGGCGTTTTGTCCCTCTCCGCCATCATCGGTTCTTGCGCATGTTGTTCCTATTCATCGCGGGCAATCCAGAACCGCTCTCTGTCTCTCAGGTTTTGACTGCCACGTTTTATGCGTTTCTGATTGCTTCTGCTTCCTGAAGTCACCGCAGAAATTTTCATTTCTACTCAAGACTTCTGTTGATGCAATGGTTTTTACCGAGCACATTTGTTTTATTGCATCTGCTATCTCGGTAGTTTAGAAACCAAGGGTTGGTTTCGGAGTCTATGATGAGTGATTGACAGTTTTTACCCTCTGATTCGAAGGGTCCCTCCGAAGGGGTTCGAAGGTTGTTTCACCAAAGGGTTCGGTGGGCTCTAGTTGCTGCAGCTGTTGCAGCGGAGTGTGCCTGTCAGAGGTGGTCCGACAGTACACGATGATTGGCTATACCAAAGGGTTCGGTATTTTGGGCGGTACACCGGAGTGTGTATCGGAGGGTTTTTACCCAGAGAGGTCTCCGGGGTACTGGATACACTTGTCTGTATGTCTGTGGTGCGCAGGGGACCTTGGAGGCGACGGACAGTTCGTAGCAAGTGAACCTGGGTCAAGCGGGAGGCTTGATGCCAGGGGAGCATGGAGCTCTGTCACGAAGGCTGCGAAGGGGTCGAGGTTGGACCTCGGGTCGAGGTGCGCCAGGAGAAGGCAGTAAGTGCGGAGCGTGGCTCCGGATGAAGGTACTCCGAGACGAAGTCCTCGGAGGCGAGGCACTTCGAAGGGTACTCCGAATGGAGTGGCTTCGAAGTATGGTGGACTAAGTCCTCAGCAATGAGGCAAGGTGTTCGAAGTGTGCTCCGGAGGGAGACACTCGAAGATATACCCGACAAAGGTCTCAGAAGTCGAGGTGCATCGAAGGCATGGTCTAGGTGAGTCTAGTCGAGGAGTGTGCTCGGGGAGAGACACTGCGACGAAGTGCTCATGGAATGCTTCATGCAGAGGCCTTGGACGAAGGATGGACTTCGAAGGGTGGTACTCCGAAGGTGGAGCTTCGGAGTGAAGCAGGCTTCGGAGCAAGGCTAGCTCCGGAGTGAGGATGACTTGAGGTACTTCAGCCATGCATGGCTTCAGTACACGGACTGACGGAGTTCGAGCTGGGAGAAGCTGCGAAGCCGTGGTGGTCCATTCCAAAGGTGTTGGTGCGAAGGCCCAAGGGCTTTGACGGCTTCAGCTCAAAACCGTCACTGTATCAAAGGCTGACTTCGGTGAAGCGAAGGCAGTCAGGCTCAATGCTTCTCACCGAAGCTATCGCACCCCTCGCATGCGAAGGGGGGCTTCAGAAGGGTCCAAGACTATAAAGGCTGACAGTGTCTACTCTGCAAAAAGCTAACGTTGTCCCCTCTGCAAAGCTGACAAAGGAAGCCTCCAAATAAAGTAGACTAAATTTTGTACCCCTCTGTTCTGATGAGACAAAACCAATGTAAACCCTAGGGGTAAAGTAGTCAATTCACATGGGTGAATAGTGCCTATAAATAGTGGAGGCTGGGTAGGTCGCATTAACACTTTGAGCATTCATTGTTGAGCTCCTGTACTAGCCACCACATACTTTGTATTCATCATGTGAGTTCAATTTTTGTGTTCCCTGTTCAAGCATCGAAGTCTTGTTTCTGTGTTCACTTTCGGCTTGAGCTTGTACGCATACCTCGCTTCATGCTTCGATCTCTTGTGTGTCACTTCGTTTGACTTGAGATTGTGCACCGAAGCCTGTTTGGGCGAAGCGTGTTTTGAGCGAAGTGTGTTTTTCAGTGTGTGTTCGCTCTGTGTAAACTGGAGGCTAGACCTCTCTGATTACTAGTGAGGCACTAATTGAAGCCTGTTTTTCTTCCCTAGTCGAAGCCCTTAGCGAAGTCCGTGTAGTGTGCGTTTAGACCTTCGAAGTACGAAGCCCAGCACCAGTTGCTGTCGCTGAGTATTTGGTCGAAGCCCGCAGAGGGAAGTCTGCTCTTGCGAAGCTTGCACGAAGTCACCTTGTGTGTGAAGGCTGCACTGAGCAGAAGCTGAATTTTGGGTTTGTGTGTGGAGCGAAGTCTTCTTGGCTTCGAACTTTTACTCCTTGCGAAGCCTGTTTTCGGAGCTGTGAAAAACCTTCGAACCAGAACTTCGAAGGGTGTGTTTGAAGCCTGTTCCGCAGAAGACAGAATTAAAACAGAAGGCTATTTATAGTCTGAAATTTTAAAAGCTCCCATTCACCCCCTTTGGTCGCCGTTTCCGGTCCAACAGTAGCCATTATTGATTGATCGCACGGGCTAGCTGTAGTCTAGGATTATTTTTTAAATCTTCAGCCTTTTTGATTGCAGCTGTGGCTACAGTTTGATCAGAGTAGTACCTATCGATTTGCTTGCATAGAGTCTCTAGTCCTACACAACTATTTTAGTTTTTTGTTTACTCGATTAGAGTTTACGTGTTTCAATGTTCTTGATAGTAGCCTAGTAGTTCTAGATATGCAGCCCTGCAGTTTTTGGCATAGTCTGATAGGGCTATCTTTCATAGCAGCCTTGTTCAGTCCTTGCATGTCTTAGCAGGCTTCGCTGTTGGTTCCTGGGAGCAAGTTTTTTCGTGTAGTGTTTTTTATGCATCTTCGTCATTCGGAGTCGGCTTCGTAGCAAATTTTTTGTACTCCGTCTCTGTTCAAAGTTTCCTTCCGATGATCTAAGTGTGGACCCCACCAGAGAAGTTTGGTGCGATTGTTTGATTTTTCGGTGCATCCTATTTCATAGCCCCGCAGGCTATTGACTGATTTGGCTTGCTAGCTGTTGGTGGAGGCTAGCCTTCGACACTAGTTTCGAAGTATAGACTACTCAGTCTTTGTGGACTTCGGTTCGGATTTGTTTCTTTCCGAAGGTGTTTTCGCAGGCTTCGGCTAAAATCATTACTGGATTCGACAAGGCTTCGGTGAAGCTTCGCTTTGTGTAAAGGGCTTCAAATTTTCAAGCTATAACGGACTCCGGCTTCTTCGAAGTAGACCTCGACTTGTTCTTCTCTTGCATACTTCAGAAGTTGTCTTGCTGTTTCCTAGCCTCACTTTGCATATTCCGAGGTCCTACACGAGGTTCTTGGTTGTTCACTGTACTTTTGAAGTTTGCGTGTCAAGGCTTCGATTTTATGTGTTAAGCTCCGAATCTTCGAAGTGTGTTTTTCAAAGTATGCTTTGATAGCTACATGTTTCAATGCTGCATAGCTTCGCACTAGTCTTCGAACTCTTTTCTGCATAGCTTCAAATTCGAAGGTTTCAGAGTTCACATCTACGACCTTCACACAACTACTCCGAACCTGCTTTGACTCCGTCAGCCTTCGCACGAGGACTTCGAAGCAAGCTTCGGCACAACCCCCTCAGGCTTCGACGTTGCAGGCTTTGATCGACTACCTTCGACAACTTTAGGCTTTGCACGTACTTCGAAGCAGGCTTCGTCAAGTTTCAAACACGAGACAAATTTTGAACAGTAATCTCTCATCACTTTTTACTTGTACTCTGATTAATTGTTGTGATGATTTATTTCTCTAAACCTTGATCTGCCCATGTTTTAAATGATCTGTTATTCTACCTATTAGCACTGTATTGGTGTTTCTTTTCCTAGGACACCGGTCGTTTATAGGCTAGATACTTTTAGGCTTTGATGATCTGTTTGTGTTTTCCTGCTAAGTTTATTGAGGTGCGTTGGGTGTTGGGAGCAGGCCATTGATTCGAAAGAATTTTTTAGGCACCCATTCACCCCCCTCTAGTTGCTACTTTCGGTCCTACAGTTGCTGACTCTGGTGAGGTGACTTCAGATCACCTAGGATCCCAAGCAGTTCAGCGTGATCACCCTTCAAAGCTCATCATAGGTGATCTTACGGAGAGATCCTTACGTTCCTCAGCTGGTTCACTTGCTATGTTTGCTGAGTCTGCCTTTGTTGCTAGTTTTGAGCCCCGAGATGTTTCTCATGCTCTTTCCGATTCAAATTAGATAAATGTCATGCAAGAAGAGCTTGCAAAATTTGTTTCCAATCGGGTTTGGACATGAGTTGAGCTGCCACCTGGATGCAACACCATAGGCACCAAGTAGGTGTTTAAGAATAAACAAGGAGAATATGGTATTGTGGTGTGCAACAAAGCTCGATTAGTGGCACAAAGTTTTTGTCAAAAAGAAGGCATTGATTTTGAAGAGACCTTCGCCCCTGTTGCTCGCCTTGAGTCCATTCGTATTCTTTTGGCTTTTGCTGCTTCTAAAGGTTTTAAGCTTCATCAATTGGATGTCAAGAGTGCTTTTCTAAACGGGTATATAGAGGAGGAGGTCTATGTTAAGCAACCCCCAGTTTCGAGAACCCTAAATTTTCACGACATGTTTACAAATTGCAGAAGGCTTTATACGGTATGAAGCAGGCCCCCAGGGCTTGGTATGATCGCATGAAGCAGTTATTGTTGCAGAAAGGTTTTGTGATGTGTTCTGTGGACAAGACTGTTTTATTGCTTAGAGATGGCGTAGACTTATTGGTTGCTCAGATTTATGTGGATGATATTATTTTTGGTGGTTCAACTAATGAGCTTGTATCCAAGTTTTCTGAGCAGATGCATAGCGAGTTCTAGATGAGTCTCATGGGAGAACTCAAGTACTTTTTACGGCTCCAGATCAAGCAGACCAAGGACGACATTTTCATTCACCAGGGTAAGTATACATGGGACATGCTAAAGAAATTTGACTTTGGTGGAGAGCTAAAGCCACAGATGACCCCAATGGGTACATCTGGAGGTCTTGACAAGGACGAGAACGGCGTCAAGGTAAATGAGAGAGAGTATCGAGGGATGATCGGTTCGCTACTATACTTGACTGCGACGAGACCGGACATTCAGTTTGCCATGGGTGTGTGTGCGCGTTTTCAGTCTTCACCACGCGCATCTCACCGGCAGGCTATGAAGCGTATTTTCAAGTATCTTACTTACGCTCCTGATTTAAGTCTTTATTATTCTGCATCATCGTATCTTGATTTAGCTGGTTTTTCGGACGCTAATTTTGGTGGGTGTTGGCTGGATCGCAAGTCTACTTCTGGTACTTGCCAGCTTCTTGGTTCTTCACTTGTTTCATGGTCTTCTCGAAAACAATCTGGAGTTGCGCTTTCTACTACTGAGGCTGAGTATGTAGCTGCTGCTAGCTACTGTTCTCAGTTGGTTTGGATGATTTCTACTTTGCGGGATTTTGCGTTGTTCTTCCCTTCGAGAGTTCCTTTATTTTGTGATAGCACCAGTGCAATTATTGTAGGGAAAACCCATGTCGTCATTCAAAAACCAAACATATTGATGTGCACTTTCACTTTCTGAGGGATCAATATGAGAAAGGAGTCATTGATCTTATACATGTTGATACCCATCAGCAGTTGGCTGATATTTTTTCTAAACCCCTAGGTCAGTCTACTTTTGAGCATTTGCGAGGGGATTTGGGAGTTGTGTATCCTTTTTACGATACTTTGTGTCAGTTTTTCTTTTCTTCTTTATTTTTTATTGAGTCTTTTTGTGTGCGTTCATATCATGCATAATCATAAATCACATTTTGAGCTTGCTTCTGTTATGTGATTAATCTGCTTTACTTTCTCTAGCTAGTATATGTTTTTGATTATTTGTCGATGATCATGTTCTGTTTCAGTTCACATGATATATCTGATATTTGTCATATGCATGGCTTTTATGTTTTAAAATGGAAAAATGATCACCATTGCTTCTGGTAACTAGCATGTGTAGGCTGAATGCTTTCGCTATCTTTTACATGCCTTGTAGCTAGATCCATACTTAGATGCAGATATGCAACTTGGACATCTATATGGTTTAAATATGAAAAATGTGCTATAAAAATGATTAAAATTGAGAAAAATGAAAAATTTATGCATTTTTATGATTATTAGAAAAGATCCAGGTGGGTTTGCTTGGTCGCATTGCATTGTTCTGGACTGCCTACCATCGCACTTTGGTATAAACTAGGACGGTGTAATGTATGCCAAGACCAATGTCTTAAGCTTCTGATGGTCCAGTTCTGGCCTAGGCTTGACTTGGTCGGTTAGCATAATGTTCGACACGCAAATAACCCCTAGCAGAAATAAAAAAAATAAAAAGGAAAAAGAATTAGTCTGAAAATTTTAAAAAGATGACAAGTTTGCTGAAGCACTTTGTTTTGGACAATGCTTATCTTGGTAGATATCAGTTAGCTTTTGTATCTCATGCTTTACTTTGCTTGTCAACCAGAAAACGTGGTGATGCTTTTGTTTGCAAAAATCAAAAAATGCGTGCTAATGACTCCCTTTAGATATCATCTATTGCACGGATCATGTGATGTATCTTAGACAGTATATCTTTTGCTATACCTGTTAGATGTTGTAATTGAAGTTAATCATATCTAAGAAGCATGCTTTTCACACTCCACCTGCACCCCATTTGCATTCATGGCATATTTTGAGGGGGAGCTGCATTTCAGGTGGAGTTTGTGTATATGTCTCTTTAGAGTGCATTTAGTCTCACTTGATGAGTCCAATTGTCAACAAGGGGGAGAAATTTTGGAGTTTAGAGAACATTTTTTAGCTTTCTCTGGGATTTATTTTAGGGGGAGTTCCTTGTTGGTATTTCTGAGATTTGCACTTGTTTTCGAGTCTTTATTTTTGGTTAACCATAATAACCATTTTTTTCTTGCTTCTGTTTGGCTTTTGGTCATTAGGGTTAAACTTTTACTTTCTTTCTTCTATTTTATTTTGTCTTTGTTTTCCTGTTTCCACATGTTTTGCAGGTTCTGAAGATGAGCTGAAGAGGGTGTTGACAATGCACTCATCAAGGGGGAGATTGAGAAACCATGTGGAAAAATGTGGTTTTGATATTCCAGATGTGATTAGTGATTGTCAACGGAAGTCAAAGGAAGGGGGATATGAAGACCTGTCGAGTCTGAGGCGCTACGGAGTCTGGCTGGCCCAATCCGGGTACATGGCTTGGAGCGGCAGAGGATCCACCGGTCTATTGACTGGGTTTGACTCAGGTACACGGGCGGCGAGCGATTGCCGGGCTGAGGAAGCTGCGGGGTCGGGTCGGCCCAATCCTGGTACCCAGTGCGAAGACGGTTGACGTTTTATCAGTTTCGGTGCAAAAGTGACAACCTATGATTATTTTGTTTTTTAGGGTATTAATATTTAGTTTTTAAGTTTAGAATATTTTTAGTAGAGTTAGGTGATTTTTCTAAGAATATTTTAGTAATTTTCGAAATTTATTTTAGAGTCAGTGTTAATTTACCATAGGGATAAATTAGTCTTTTCATGTATTAGGAGTCGCCTATAAATAGGCCCCTATCCCCCCTGGGGATAGATGACTGTTTTCTTTTAGAGATTAGTCTACAGTCCACAGATTCAATTTGGCCGCAAATTTTGTTTTCGGATCTGCAAATTTTTCTGTCGCCATCATCGAAATTCTTTCTGTGTGTTCTTCGTTTCTTGGCGTGGGCAATCAAGATGCGGCGGCAACCTACGCAGTGCTGCATGGCAGCGCGCGTAGGGGAGGGTGCTCACGGCCACAGCAAAAGGCACAGCTGAAGTCCCCAACAACTGCAGGCGACGCACGCAGCTGGTGCAGTTTCGGCGGGCCCCACGAGCTAGTTTGTTTTCCGCCGGCTGCGGCTGTGTTTGTCTTTCCAAGCAGAGGCAGCAGCACCAAAAAGCTGCCACGACCACAGCCTTGTCCCAGGACGTGGGCCCCATGGCGACTTTGGTCCTCATGGCATTGCTTGCAGCAGCACATCCGCACAGCATGCCTGCAGTCGTGCGCAGTTCTGGCGGGAGGCACGAGAAGCAGTAGGGAGCTGGTTTTTTTTCTTTCAGGCGAAACGACGACGTGACTTAGCGTTGCATTCGGCGCATCTGTCCGGCGAAAGGAAAAAATTCTTCAATGCAAGTTAGTTATTTTTACATCCTAATTTTTAGTACATCAGTTTTAGAGATAATCATCTATTAATTAATTAGCTGAAAATCTACTTCGAAATTTCGTGGTTGTTTTAATCTATTAAATTTTTATTAGTTATCTCATATTATTTTTATCTGTGTAATTTTCTCATATAAAAAGAAAAAAATTATTAGTCGCAGTTATATTTTTATTCTAGTTTTTACCTGCAATATTTTTGGTTTAATTCTGAATTGATTTTTAATGATCCATGCTTTTATTAATTTAATTTGTATTTTATTTCTAGACTGAAATTTTAATATCGCGAGTTTTATCTAGGTATTGTTATTTACTGTAGTAATTTTATTTAGTTTATCTTTAATATCATTTAAATTAAGATACCGATCATTTTTAGGCTAGACAACTTTAATTCCAGTAATTTATTTTGCTAATATTATTTGTCTGGTTAATTTTGATTTGGGTGTTGAGATTAGGATATCGTTTAGCGATAAATTTTTAGGAACCCATTCACCCCCTTTGGTCGCTACTTTCGGTGCTACAGAAGAGTCTAAGGACTTTAAAAGAACAAATTTCCGGCCTCCGAGTTCGAAGCATCTATAAAAGAGCCGAAAGTGGCTAGCCTACGGATTCCAGGCTCCGGCTTGTTAGGATCCGTAGAAGAGTCTAAGGACTTTAAAAGAATAGATTTCCGGCCTCCGGGTTCGAAGCATCTGTAAAAGAGCCGAAGGTGGCCAGCCTACGGATTCCAGGCTCCCGCTTGTTAGGATCCGTAGAAGAGTCTAAGGACTTTAAAAGAATAGATTCCCGGCCTACGGGTTCGAAGCATCTGTAAAAGAGTCGAAGGTGTCCAGCCTACGGATTCTAGGCTCCGGTTTGTTAGGATCCATAGAAGAGTCTAAGGACGTTAAAGGAACAGATTTCCGGCCTTCGGGTTCGAAGCATCTGTAAAAGAGTCGATGGTGACCAAGCAATAAGGTTTCAAGGCTCCGGCCAATGAGACACTTTTAAAGTCCTAAGCGACTAGTATAGGAGCTTGCGAGTATAAATTCAGCTCTGAAACTTACAAACATCATAATACGAATGTATAGTTCGAAGAAATCTACGAAAAAGTAAAGTAGGGTTACTGAGTGTTGTGCGAAGCATCAGATTGTTGTGCAAATCATTGTGTCCGATGGACCTTATTGCAATGCGTAAGGTCCCCCACCCACAAGAGAAATTTTACATCATACTTTTACATCAAGAGAAATTTAATAATCATACTTTTACATCAAGAGAAATTTTGGTCTAAGCCTAGGTAAAATCAGAGACCCATTCGGCCTCTAGAACTACTTCTAAGGCTACTTTGACCTCCAGAGCTTGAAGTCGTCGAAACTGTCTTTTTAGTTCGAGTGCTTCCTTTCTTCTTCGAAGCTCGCAGTTTCTTCTGCTCCTCTTGAAGTTCAGCCCAAGTCAGAAGCCTTTCAAAGTTAGCCTCCGTAGGGTCTTCGGCCTGATACTCCGAATCAGACCAATCTACATGCTCGGAGGATGAAGATGTTTTTTCCTTTTCCTCCTCCTTGATATAAATTAAGACTTCGTGACAAACTTTGGGGGCTATCCCTCCTTGATCTCTACGAGGAACAAAGAAGCGAGAGTGGTGGTAAGGCCTTAAGCTCTCAAGGACTGACCACCGTCGACAGAGTCTTTCGTTAATTTCTAGTATTTCGAAGTCAGGCTCCGAAGGACATGGCAAAACCTAAAAGAATAAACATTAAAACAAGTTCTTCGCTTCCAAACTTTTCATTCATTAATCCAAAGGGCTTTACAAGATTTCTTATACATATTTAAATGCCCTATAAGACTAGACCTGCGGGTCGGTCGGCGGAGCAGGAGGGGTCGGAGCTGGCGAAGCTAGAAGTGGAGGCCTTGTTTGCGCTTGCTTTTGCCGATGGGCCTCGTCGATCCAAGCTTTGGCTGCAACCTTGTGGTCCGTTTTCTAGATTGACTGGAAAGCTTCCCAAGCTGAGGCTACATCCTGCGAAGGACGCAACAAGCTCTCGTCGGTGAAGCCTGTAGGTGTCGAACCCCCAACCGGAGCGACGAAAATTCCAAGGGATTCGAGGTGACTGAGGACTTCGATTCCAGCACATTGTCCGGAGATCTCTCCGTACCAGATACCGGAGCTCATCATCAGCTGCGTCGCCACTTGAATCCTCTTCAGCTTCCGGTCAAGGGGCTCGCTCGCCGTAGCAGAAGACGAAGGGCACATGGTGTCGAAGTATTCCAAGGTACCCTGAAGGGCATCCAAGGTATGCTCCGCTATTGTAGCATTCTTTGTCTCTGCCTTCTCCAGCCCCGCAGCAGCAGCAGATACTTCAGCCAACCAGGATAGCAGGGAGCTCTTCTGAGCCATCGCATATTTGAGAGAGCCTTGAAGCTCTACCAGTTGAGCGCTCGAAGTAGCTGCCGCCTACTTGAGCTTCTCGACCTCTGCTCGGAGCACCAAGCACTCGGCTTCAGCTTCTTAGGCCGAAGTTCGGAGCGTGCCACTGCTCTGCTGTTCGAGCCGAAGGGCTTCATCCGTGGCAGCTCTAGCCCTCCGTTCTTCAAGGATCTCTTCCTCCAACCGAAGTGTTTTGTCTTCGGAGTTTTTGAGCGCGGTTTGGAGGGTGGTAACCTTCCTCTTGAGCCGATTGGTTTTGGCTTCATTAGAAGTTGCTGCCGCTCTAGCAAGGACAAATTGCTACAAAAGGAGCAAGTAAGTACCGAGTAGTTACATTTGTCAATTAAAGATATTTGTGGTATTTTGTATACCTGAAGGGCAGCCCTTTCGAGGGCTAGATTAAGCTCTGGGGCTCTGGCTTTGCTCAAGACAGAGACCAAGTCGGAGTTTACGACTTCTTGACCTTTCTCCGCCAATGGCTCCAGAAGCGCCCGGAGACCTGTTCATTGCTCCAAGAAAGGAGGCAACAAAGGGAGCCAGGACAAAGCCTGGCGGTCATCTGCAGTCGCCTCTTCCTCCAAGTTACTTGCCGAAGGCTCGTTGGAAGAGGGCGTTGTCATCGGAGCGGGAGGGAGTCCAAGGCTTGTCATGCTTTTCCCCTCCCCGGTACGAAGGCCGGAGGCGCGACTCCGGCGGAGGTAGATCCTCCTTCGACGGCTGTCCCTTCGGCCGGAACCTCGTCGACGGAGACGGCTCCCGCCGCCAGAGCCGGGGTATCCAATGGAGCCGAGGTGTCCATCGCAGCCGCAACCCAGGAAGAAGCTAAAGCTTCGTCTACGGTCGGGGCAACGTTACCCTTCGACGCACCTACAACATTGAGGTACTCGATGAACATTTGTGTGCAATAACTGTTGTAGGAAGTGAAAAGGCAAAAGGTTCGAAGCCTACCTTCGGAGGTGCCGTGAGGTAAAATGGTCGGGTCCTCCAGGGCTTCGTACATCCGGAGAATCTCATCGAGGTCATCCCCCGAAGTCCTCTCTGGTGCAGTTGCTACCGGAGGCTCGACCTCCGCTGTTATCACCCTAGCCACGGGTGAATTGGGGATAGCTGCTTCCAGCTCCGAACTCATGGCGACGGGTGTAGGAGTGTGTGTCGTGTCCGCCTCCGCAGCCTGTCGAGCAGGAGCTTCGGTTGTGGCTACTGCTTCATCTTCATTGCCATCCAGAAAGATAGTTCTCGATGTCTTTGGCCAGTTGAGCGTCGGAGCCCTTGCTTTCAGAGCCTTTGTTCCCAGAGTCTTCCAAAGCTGAGCTCCGAATACCCAAGGATGAAGTAGAGGATGTTGGGGTCAGTTGAGGTGGAATTTTTGCTACTTTCTTCCCCTTCTTGATGGGGGTCTTGCCGGCTTTCTTTGAAGGCTCGGTGATAGCTTTTCTATTCCGGGGAGCCGCTCCGGCTGGGTTGAAGTCTGGCAGGGGAGGAGGCACCATTCTGAGGCCCCCCATACTCTGTTGGAGCGTTCCCAGCTCCCCACGAGCTCTATTCTTTTTTGCCTCTCGGCCACCGTAGGGGCTTCGAGCACCCGTTCAGTGGTCCTTGTTATCTGCTCCGGAGCTAATGCCAGTGGGGCCGCTGAAAGAAGGTAGCATATTATAAGTACGTTATTTTTCTTCTGACATATTATTGCAGGAAAATCGAAGGCTTACCTAGGCTTCTAAGCTCACCCTTCGAAGCGTGTTGGAATGCTATCGGCCAGTCAGCTCCAAGGGGTGCAATTCGGAGTGCGATAAACTCTTCGGCCAGGTCGCGCATGCTCATGCGGCTGGAAACTAAAGTTAATAGCCCTAGCAGCGTTGAGAGCAGGCTAGGGTTCGGTGTGACCTCCGCCTCCTTCTGAAACCAGATTTCTTGGAGGGATCCTTCGAAGGGGAATCTTCACTGACTTCGGCGTAGAACCACCGAAGGATCTAGTTGGTGTACCATCGGTCCTTGATAGCCTTCACTGGAAAGTGTTGAGCGTGCTCCCTCCGTAGTTGGAAGTTTACACTTCCGAAGGCTGTTATCACCTTGGTGTCTCCGGGGCCATCTTGCGGCTTCGGCTGACAGATAGCCTCGTGGGTGGCAGCGAAGACCTCTGATTGTCCCTCGCATCCCTCAGCTCGAAGCGCCCATTTGAAGATGCCCATTCAGGCGATGGCGTTGGGAGACAGTTGAGGCAAGGTAATATGGAACATTTCCAGTACCTATGATAAAAAGTTGATGGTAGGAAGCCCCAGACCCACTTCGAAGAATGATTCGAAGGCTACAACTTCTCCGCTTCGTGGTCTCAGGGTCGACTCTGGCCCGGGGACCCGAGTCCTCATTCCGGGCCCCAGCTTTCCGTCAACAGCTTCTTCGATGGACTCCGCAGTGCTTTTGGACTGGCCGATGAGGAAGCTTTGGGGGATTTTCTTCTTGGATGGAGGGCGGAGCTCTCAAGGGTTCTTGGGCCAAACATCTCTTAGAGCCCCCACCATTGCTGCTACCGCTGAAGCCGCCCAAGCCTGCCTCTATGCTAAAGTACCTACCGCCACTGCACGGTGTGGCTGGTCCTCGCCATGGCTCGATCGCTCGGGAAGTTGAGGGATTTGGAGGTTGAAGAGAGTAAGTTTCGGATGCCTCACGATAGTTGTTGTGCTTCGATTGCATTCACACTACAGGTTCGACTTCCGTCGTTGGAAGGTGGGTCCAGGAAGCGAAACAGTGTGAGTTCACAGTAAATTTCAATCGTTACCTTTTCGAGAGCATAACGGCTACTTGTAGAGTAACGGGTCCAGATTAACGACTCCTCACGACGTTTAGACTCTGCAATGGTTTTTTTTCTCATGAAGCGGTCATACAACAGTTCTGGTTCGAGGCCATTGTCCGGATGCTTCGGGGTCAGAGGCCCTTCGAATAACTGTAACGTATTCAAACTTCTCTAAGTCTGAGAATATGAAAATATTTCTTGTGTATACTGCTTCCCTACTATACAGGTTAAAATCGGAGAAGCGTATTCGAGGGGCTAATGTTGGGGGAAAATACTTCACCTTCAGGACTTACATATTAACAGTTCAAGATAACTTATCAGCTTCGGAGCTGATAAGCTTATGCCTGAAGGTGGTGGAGTCATTAAGACGAAGGGTGCTTCGACATACAATCCGAAGGAACCATTCGCAGGATATGAAGCTCCGGGTAGATTTTACCATTTTAACCCTATTCAGGGTACCGAATAGTTTCCACTATGACGGTTGTAACTAAGGGGTAAATAGGTCTTTTCCTTAGACTTTTTTGCCTATAAATACCTCCTCTTCTTACCCTGTAATAGGCATCGAATACTCAGCTATTCAATACACACATTCGGACTACTTAAGCTATTATCCAATTCGGAGGCTTGAGATAGTTCTTAACACGAATTCACTGTTTGTTAGTTCTTAATCTTAGAGAACCTGTTAGCATAATCTTTTACGCCAACACTTGTCGAAGCATGTTCGATGTGGAAGTGCGAAGCTAGAAGTTGTCGAAGCCCGAGTAGTACGTTGAGCGAAATGTGTAGCTGTCGAAGCCTGCTTAAAAATTATACAGTACCGAAGTCAAAAGCTAGACTTCGAATCATGCAGACATAGACAAGCGAAGCCTATGCTGATCGTTGTGGGGACCACACACGTACTCCGGACCTAAAACTCTTCGCAACAGCCGAAGCGGACCCTAACTGAACTTCGAAGGACTTTTGTACACAACGAAGCTACGGCGAAGGAACTCCGAAGCAAACCTCGCACACACTCCGAACAGGCACCTTCGCAAGGATGCACGAAATAAACAACTCAGCACGAATCAGTGAAGCTTCGAAGTAAGTGTTACGGACTTCGCTGAGTTCATGTGAACACAGAAACATTTCAGCACTACTTCACACGAATACCGAAGTGCTACACTGAACTTGGTGGGACCCACGCTACAGCTCCGATCAGTGAGAGCTTCGTTCCAACAACAAACTTCGGACAGGATGTGTAAAAGTTGAACCATGCGAGGAGAACTGCAACAGATTACTCTTGCCAACTTTGCAGCCTTCGGACAAGACATAACTGCAGACCAAAAAACTAGGGAAGAGAACAGCACGGCTAGCGCCTAGCCGCAGAACTAGCTGTCAGCCTTCGCAGAAAAAGCTTGCTCAATAAACACCCATGCTGCTGCAAGAGACATACTCCCTCCAGTTTCCTAAAGGAAGTCGTTTTAGACTTGTATCAAAAGTTGCCTAAAAGATGTCGTTTTATATTTTATTGTGCATTTTGGACGTTTATACCCCCGTAGTAGTACTACTTTCTTCTCGTTTCCCGTGCTATCTTTACTAATGCATTGTATTTAATAGGGGCAAACAAGGAAAGTATACACAAATTAATTATTCCTTGGTATCTTAAATCATGTCCAAAATGACATCCTTTTTGAAACCGGATCGCTCACCGCCCGTGTACCTGAGTCAATCTTGGTTAATAGCCCAGTGGATCCTCTGCTGCTCCTAGCCCATGTACCCGGATTGGGCAAGCCTGACTTTGTGGCCCCTCTGCCTGACAGTCGCTCATTGCCCGTGTACCTAAGTCACAAGCGGCCCAGACGCAGCAGGTCTTCACTCCTCATCAGTTCTCTTTGACTTCCGTTGACAATGACTCATCACATCTGGAGCCATGAGGCCCACGCTCTTCAGCATGGCTCCTCAACCTCCCGTTAATCCATGTAACGAATTTCTATCCTTTTTATCGGTTTTTATCGCTCTACTCAGCAATTCAGCCTTCCGGCCGAATTGTTTGTGATCTATTATTGTTTTTGCAGAATAATCGTTCTCCTAAACATCCCTGCGAAATTTGGGAGTAATTGGAGATCATTTGCTATGGTTGCCGAGGTTTAACAGATCGGATCTATTACCCCGGTCAGACCGGCGTTGGGACACCGGTCTGACCGGAGCCCCTCGTCACGCCGTTGCGGCAACAACCGGTCCAACCGACAGCACTCCGCTGTCGAAGGCCAATGTTCGGAGGTCCCTTCGCCTGGTGTGACCGGGGTAGCACAGTCGGTCCGACCAACGAGGCTTCATCGGTGCGATCACCGGAGTCGTACTTCGCAACTGCCTTTGGGGCACCGCACGAAGCCCCTTCGCAGCCCTTCGGTCCGACCAGGGTTGTACCTCTGGTCTGACCGGACTTGACGCCGAAGGCGTCTCGAGGACCCTTCAGACCAGTATCTGCTATAACTCCGAATCGGCCTCGGAATTGGCTGATTCCAGGTATTTTGGTCGTTTTGTTACTGTTTACATTGCTACTAATACTTTCGGCCAATTGGATTAAAATATTAATTATTTATCTGATTGGCTGGCGACTCCAAATCCCTTGTCACTATCCAGGGTAGTCGGAACGCGGCGTCGGTATCGTTGCGATACTTTTGGACGTTGAACCGGCCCAAGTACGGGGGTGCATTTCTGCGTCAACAGGTCCTCTACCCTTTGCCCGGTCGGACCGAGGCTGTACCTCCGGTCAGACCGTAGATGGCCGAAGGAGTCGGGGTACTCCGACGTGTGTATACCCCCGATGCGAAGTGATCAACGACGCAAAATACCTTCGGTGCGGAGAGTCTCCGGGGTCCTCTACGAAGCCCGGTCAGACCGTCCTCGTGCTACTGGTCGGACCGCAGTGTGCTGGTGCATTAGGTGATTGCACGGCATGGGCCGGTCGGACCGAGGGGTGACCTCCGGTCAGACCGACTGCTCCTGGAAAGTGATCTCTGGGCTCTGGCGACCATCTTCCCAAGGATGGATCACAACCAAAATCCTTGGTGGAGATGGGAGTGATGAAATACTGCAAAAAATACAAATAGATCAAAGTAATTTGGCCGAGATACCGAATTACCAATAGAAACCGATAAAACAGATAGAAATCCGTTACATGGATGAAACGGACGATTCACGAGCAAACTGACAAGGACTTACAGTGATTGCGATGTGATAGACGGATGTTTTACAGCACAGACCAGCAAAGATGTACGTAATAAGCTAAAACTAATGCAAAGAAAGTAAATGTGATTCAAGGTAGATAATAGATTGGATCTATTAGCGTTTTGGGGGGTCTCCTTGAATCGGCCTTGCCTCTATTTATAAAGGTTGGGCATGAAGTCGAGTCCAAGTCATACAAAACCAATTAGGGGTAAAAATCCCCTGGAATCATCTAATTGGACTCGAACATAGACTTGGCCAATCTAACCGAGCCCACATGGCCGGTCTGACCGTTCCTACATGTCTAGTCAGACCGGGCCTACATGGCCGGTTGGACCAGCCTGTGCCAGGTATCGACATATTTTCGGTAAAACTACCAAAAAGTGATATTTTGGTAACTTTGACCATTAATGCCATTTGTTGCTATCAACAACATCATAATGAGATCTTTGAGATCTCAAGCAGTTTCACATGCATTCTACACTTAGTCTGCTTTTGTTACTAATTTTGAACCTCGATATGTTTGACACGCTTTATCTGATGCTAATTAGATTAGTGCCCTACAGGAAGAGCTTGAAATTTTTGTTCGCAATTGGGTTTGGACACTAGTTGAAATGCCACCGAGATACAACCCCATAGGCACCAAGTGTGTGTTTAAGAGCAAGTAATGTGAAGATGGTGTTGTGGTGCGCAACAAGGCTCAACTAGTTGCGCAAGGTTTTTTCCAGAAAGAGGGTATTGATTTTGAGGAAACTTTTGCCCCTATTATTGCCCATCTTGAGTCTATTCGCATACTTTTGGCATTTGCTGGGTTGAAAGATTTTAAGCTTTTTTGAATGGATGTCAAAAGTCATTTTTGAACGGGTATATAGAGGAAGAAGTTTATGTTAGGTAGCCCCCAGTTTTAAAAACCCAAAGTTTCCCAATCATGTTTTCAAGTTGCAAAAAGCTTTGTGTGGTTTGAAACAAGCCCCCAAGGCTTAGTATGATCATTTGAAACATTTTTTTTGGAGAACGACTTTGAAATGGGTTCTTTTCACAAAATTCTTTTCTTGCTCAAACATGACACTATTTTCTTAATTTCTCAGATTTACGTTCATGATATTATCTTCGGTGGTTTTTCTAATTAACTTGTATCAATATTTTATGAACAATTGCACAATGAGTTCGAGATGAGCCTCATGGGTGAGCTCAAGTACTTGCTAGGGCTCCTTTTGACGCCAAGGATGTCGTACGGTCAATGAAAGTCAAGAAGAGTCTGTTTAAAGATAGTCAAAGAAGCCCGTCTGTTACTAAATGATTTGCCCAAGAAAATTCAGTGTATCGGATGTTCCGATAGGAAGTATCGGAAGTTCCGGTTATTTTTTGGTCTCGATATAGAGAGCAAATGTTGCTTCGGAAGTTCTGACGAGCCAGAAGTTCCGATTTTGAATCGGAGAATTTTTGTACTGATCAGAAGTTCTGATATGGTATCAGAAGTTCCGAGGTGGGTGATAACATATTGGATCTATTGTGTGTCGCATTGTATCAGGAGTCCTAAAATACCCCGTCAGAAGTTTCGATCTAGGATCGGAAGTTCCGATGTGGGAAAACAGATTAGATCTATTATGGTTTTTAGGGTTTTGGGAAGAGCACGACCCAGGGTCTCTCAGCCCTATATAAGGAGAGCAGGAGGACGTCTTGGGGAAATCAATAAGCCTAGATTAGACCTAGCCATCCAAGAGTTCTATCCTTCCCTTCTTGATCTCAAACATTTAGGTCAAGGATCCCCGTCTCTCACGTGCGGTACTAGCACGCTGCCATGAGAGGTACTCCATCCCTATACGTGTTGACTCTGTGGAGGCATTGCTCCAATAGCGATGCTCGTGGATGTCTACATGCGAGGAGAGGCTTGACGCACTGCTCCAACATCTTCTTCTGGTACACCTAGCGTGTTGTGTGATAGAAGGTACCGATCTATGATCTCACACGTGCATGAGACTTGGGCCTAGGGCGTAAAATTTTGAATTTACCAACTAGCGTAGATCCCCTATTCCCCAACAGTTACAATTGTTCGGACTATAAATATGTACCCCTTAGTTAGATTAAAACACACATCTCTGCCGAACAACTACTCATCGCATCGCCACCATTGGCTTCCGAAGGTTTATCTCAACGGGATTCAGCACTCAGAGCTAGGCTGCATCGTTCCAATCTCCGGTGAATAGGTGAGTCCCGCCACCCCCGACGACCGTATTGATAAGGTCAGTATCCTCATGGCTACATCAGATTGATCACTTGAGGTGAACGTCGAAATAGTATGGTCGCCGGTTTCGTGGTGTATTGGCTAGGTCTAAGGCTACATCAGATTGATCTCTTAGATTGATGTGATCTAGGTGTGATAGTTTGAGGCTTCATCGGTCGAGTCCGACATCTCTTGATATTGTATCTTTTTCATGATGTATATCATTCATCTAAATAAAGCATACTCAATACTTTAATATATTATTAAGATCATCGTGATTAGCTATTGTCTTGGTTAGGTCCGTTCTAGTTATTGTGATGATTTTCATGATATAGATATGTTATTTGGCACATTTTATTTATTTCTGTCGGAGTACATGCCGATAGGTTATCTCCAATTCAACGCCATATCTTATTTGCCATTGGAAAAACACTCATCGGCATACATGTGTAAACTGCCCATCTCATCAGCCGATGGCATGCACGCCCGATTGCTTAAGCCATGGTCATCGGCGCTATGGCTAATCGACATGATATTCCACGATTAATCCATCCATTGCGGTCATTGGCTCGATTATATTTTCATGTTTCCTTATTAGTTGCAGGGTAAAACTGATTGGCACACCTTGAACCCTCTTTTCTAAAAACATAGGACCTGCATTGGAGTTAACCAGATCTCCCAGGCCATGCGTGTGTCAAAGTGTGACACAAAACAAACCAACATGCTTTTTGGCAAACCCGGTGGGACCATACTTTAGCAATCTAGTCATGGCGGGTGAACTCAACGATAACATCATTCTGATCACCCTGGAGACCTTCACTGAGGAATAAAGGGCGAAGGTACGGAAACACGTTGACGCTTTCCAGGAGTTGTTCCTGCAAGCCTATAGAATGACTCGGGTGGGTCCTGTCTTAAGGGATCTATTGCCAAGACCTACAACATCCATGGAGATCAGTCAGCCGATAGAAAGCCCTCATGTCAATTTCCATGAGATCGTCGACAACGTGCTTCACCACACACTCATCAATCAATTTGAAACACTTGTCAACACCCTCCACGGCCTGATCAAGAAGACCATTAATGGCACTGTTGAGAAACCATGTTGAAGAGCATGGGTCTTATGCTCCAGATGTGATGAGTGATTGTCAACAGAAGTCAAATAAGAGACATGAAGACCTACCGTGTCTAGGGCGTGTGTGACTCAGGTACACGGGCAGCGAGCGACAGCTGGGCAGTGGAGCCACGGAGTCAGGCTGGCCCAATCCGAGTACATGGGCTAGTAGCGGTAGAGGATCCACTAGTTTGTTGACTAGGTTTGACTCAGTTACACGGGCGGTGAGCGATTGCCAGGCTAAGTAAGCTGCGGGATCGGGTCGGTCCAATCCGGGTACCTGGTGCGAAGACGGTGGACGCTTTGTCAGTTTCGGCGCAAAACTGACAACCGATGCTTATTTTTATGTAGGATATTAATATTCAGGATTGAAGTTCAAAATATTTGTTATTCGAGTCAGTTGAATTTTCTAAGGGTATTTTAGTAATTTCGAATTTTATTTTAGAGTCAGTGTAATTTACCCTAGGGGTAAATTAGTCTTTTTCATGTATTAGTGGGCTGCCTATAAAAAGGCCTGAACCCCCTAGGGTTAGGGTTACTGTTTTCGTGAGATCAATCTACAATCCACTTTTTGTTTCGGCTACTGTTCGTCTTCCACCGAAAGTTTTTCATCGACAAACTTTTTCGCCGCCGCTGACAATCTCCACCGCCACTGCAATATTTTCTACAACGTCTTTTCCTTGCCACGGCAGCGGCGTGCAACAATTTTTGATGAAGCGGGTGGCAGAGGCAGACGCAGACTTCCGAGGCACCACGTGTAGGACAGAAATTTTCCAGCAGCAGGCAGCTTTTTGTTTCCCGCCAGAGCAGTTTATGCTTCATGTTCTGCAGTGCTTGGCGTGGGACCCGCCGGCAGGCTAGCTTCATTTTCCGCAGTGAGTGTTTTGGCATGGAAGCCAGCCTGATGCCGCGTGTGGGACCCGCCGGGTGTTGTTCTTCCCAAGGCACACTACAGCACGGCAGCAGCGACGTCCGCGCGCAAGGAAGCCAAGAAATTTCTACGGTGCAGCTTGGCGCAGCCCGAGGCGCTTTTCATGTTTTGGTACGCGGCGCATGCGTTGTGCCCACGGCTCTTCACATCAATTCGGCGCAAGGCAGGCTACGGAGCCAGGCACGGCGAATAGCAGGCTACGGAGTCTCGGGCGCTGGATCGTTTGTGGCAAAGCGGCGAACAGATGAACGGGAAGTTGCAAGTTAGTTTGCTTATCTCCTATTTTTCAGCTGTTTAATTAAACCAATATTTATCTATTTTTAATTAGCTGAAAATCTATTTAGAAATTTTGTGGTTAATTTTATGTGCCAAAATAGTATTAGTGCTCGCTTATTTTTATTTAAGTATTTTTTAATCTGCTCATATAAAAAGGAAAACAATTATTATTAGTCGCAGTAATATTTTTATTCTAGATTTACATGAAATATTTTAGGTTTATCTCTAAATTAATTTCTGGATGATCCATGTTTTATTCATTTAATTAGCATTTTAATTTTTAGACTGCAATCTAAATATTTATTGATATATCTAGTTTTGTTTAGTTTAATTTATCTTTAATATCGTAGTTAAAATAACTTTAATTAGGACACCGGTCATTTTTAGGCTAGATAACTTTAGTTCTTGTGATTTTCTTTGCTATTGTTATTTTGTCTGGTTAAGTACGTTTGGGTGTTTGGGATTAGTTTTTATTGTTTCGTAAGAATTTTTAGGCGCCCATTCACCCCCCCTCTGGTCGCTACTTTCGGTCCTACAAGTGGAATCAGAGTGAGGTTAGGGTTTTTTCCATACCATAACCGGTTCTAAACGCAGGTAGTGATCATGACTTCCTTTGGTAAAATCCCGTCCCTTGAAGCTTTTGGCTACACTTATTGGAAGACTCGCGTGCGAGCCTATCTCATGAGCTAGAGCTCGGACATTTGGGATATTTGTGCTCACCCTACTTTTACTATACTTCCTGTTTCTGAGCGTACTACTGTTGATATTATTGCCCAGCATAAGAACAATAGCAAAGCGGTGAACATTCTATTTTCTAGTCTTGGCCCTAGTGAGTTTGAGCGTGTTAGCCATCTCACCACTACTAGAGAGATCTAGGCTACCCTCCAGGCACACCATAACGGGACAGCTCAAGTCGGAGGCCCACGCCGCCAAAGCTTCGGCCCGAGGAGCAGGCTTCGACGGGCCTAGCCGAAGCCCACTTCGGTAGAGACAGAGTTGGATACAATTCCGGCTAAGTTTTTATTTCTATTCAAGACGAATTATAACAGATTAGATCAGAAGTTTGGCCCTATAAATAGAGAGGCGAGGCCAGCTTAGAGAGCCCCCCAAGACAAATCAAACACAAAGCCCAAGCTTTGATCACATTTATTTATCTTTACTTTTCTGTACCTCTTCATGGGTTTGCCTAGAAGCCCTCCGCCGGCCACTTCGGAACAGTGGTAAACCTTGTTACTTCGCTTGTGAAGTGTCCGTTAATCTATGTAATAGATTGCTATCGCCTTGTTACTTCGCCTGTGAAGTATCCGCTAATCTGTGTAACAGATTGCTACCTTCGCTACTAGTGCAACACTTAGCAGAATTCGGTCCTCAAACCGAATTAGTACTTTGAATCCTCTCTATTGCAGGTTTTCACGTTGGCAGCTACTTCACCGAACGTGTCCGGAGCTGAGAGATCGGTTTCGGAGGTTGCCAGAACACCCTTCATCGGGATATCTACTTCGACCGCACGCTTTGCCAGCACGCTTCGTCACGACAGGCTTCACACGTTCGTACTCTGCTTAGGATGAAGTCACGCCCGCGCGCGGCGTTTGAGTCATTATTTTGTACCTCGTTGTATAAGGGACTTCGCGCCGAACCCCACCGTTCGGAGGTGATTGTCGCACCCAGATCCGTTCGGAGTTCATCTTGGACCAGATCAGTCCGAACGCCAAAGGTACCCTTTGGCGGGACACTTTGCACCTAACGCCGAAGGTATACTTCGGTGACCCCCTTCACATCATACTTCGAAGCAGACAGGTTCCGACCGGTTTGCTAATTTTATTATGTTTATTATATTTCTTTCGGCTAATTAGATTATTTTGTGTGATCTGATTGCCTGGTGACTCCACCCCCTTACCACGGCTAAGGGTAGTCGGAACACGATGTCGGTGTTGTGTTACGCTTAGGCCTGTCCCTAAGTATCCACACACTTTTGGATCGTCGAACTGACCCAAGTGCGGGGGCACGTTTTCATGTCAACAGAGTCATTGTCAACGAAAGTCACAGATGAGAAGAGAAGAGGAGAAGAGACGACCTAGCATGTCTTAGATGTGTGACTTAGGTACTTGAACGGAGCGACCGCCAGACTGAGGGAGTCGTGAGGTCATATCGATCCAATATGGGTACACGGAGCGAGAATGGTAGGGGACTTCCCGTGGTTTGATCGGGTTTGACCCAGGTAAATGGGTGGTGAGCGACTGCCAGGTTGAGTTAGCTGCGGAGTCAGGTCAGCCCAATCCAGGTACCCGGTGCGAAGGTGGGAAGTGTTTTCACAGTTTGGGCTCAAAATCGGAAGGTTATGATGGGAAATTGTAGCTGCTACGAAAGCTTCGCATCAGGACAAACTATCTAGGGATAGGATTTTACTATTTTGCCCGTAGAGCTAGAGTCTAAAAAAAGAGTTAGTAGGGAAAAGACCCTAGGGGTAAATGGGTCTTTTCCTATTTTTGGATTACCTATAAAAAGGCTTGTATTCCTATGGTTTCACTTTACCCATTTCAAAAACTACTTTATCACTATTTTCTCTTCGTACTGGTTCTTCCACTAAGGATCCATGTTGAAAAGCATGGGCCTCATGGCTCCAGATGTGATGAGTGATTGTCAACGGAAGTCAAAGAGGGCAAGAAGAGGAGAGAAGACCTGCTGTGTCTGGGCCTCATGTGACTCGGGTACACGGGAAGCAAGCGACTGTCGAGCAGAGGGACCACGAAGTCGGGCTGGCCCAATCTGGGTACATGGGCTAGGAGCAGCAGAGGATCCATTGGGATATTGACCGGGATTGACTCAGGTACATGGGCGGCGAGCGATTGCTGGGCTGAGAGAGCTGCGGAGTCGGGCCGGCCCAATCCGGGTACCCGGTGCGAAGACGATGGACGCTTTGTCAGTTTCGATGCAAAACTGACTGCTCATCTCGGATCTGACCATTCTGAGGCGAAGCCGTAGCAGCTACGAAAGCTCCTCATCAAGCCAAGTTATCTTTATTTAGGTTTTTACTATTTTGCCTTTAGGCCCATAGTCTGTCAGTCGAGTCTGTAAAAAATCCTAAGGGCATTTCAGTCTTTTCCAATTTTTATTCAGCGTCTGTAAAAACCCTAGGGGTATTTTTGCATTTTCCCCATTTATTGGGCTGCCTATAAATAGGCCACAATTCCCTAGGGTTATAGTTACCCTTTTCGGAAATTACTTTACTGAATTCCAAATATTGGGTCAATTTTTCATGCTTCTTCTCCGCCGCTGCCGGGGTTGTTCTTCCCGTAGATCTAGATTTTTTCGTTCTCTGCATCACCGCTGCTGATCTCTTCTCCGTGCAATTGTTTTCTCTCTGATTTTTACTTCTGCGCACGCGTCTCAAAGTTTTTACAGCGGCAGTAGCCTAGCCAGCACAGCTAGCCGGTGGCCTAGGTAGCTGTTCAGCCTCGCACAACAGCGCGCCTCGCAGTAGTGCGCCTAGCCCAGCAGTAGAGCAGCGCCTAGCCTGCCAGCTTAGCTGTTGCGGCTGTGCATCTCACTGCATGCGGCTAGCCCCTACGGCCAGCTAGCGCGGCAGCCAGCGCTGCTTGCGTGCGGCGACGACTAAGTGCTCCGTTCGGCATGCGCAGCAGGAAAGGAACGTGAAGCCTACAGCCAGCGTGTGCACGCCACTTCGTGGAAGCCAGCCAGATCCTCTGCAGTGGCACGCGGCGACGTGAGTGGCCAGGCTCACTGCACGCAGCAACATCGAAGTATTTTCGGAAGATCGTGCACGTAATCCGAGGTACAAAATATTGTAGCTCGTTTCTTCTTCACGGTTTTATTATCCAGCATCTACAATATTTTGACCAGAATATTAGAGCCGTTTTTGTTCATCTATTTAAGTTTTGTTAATCATTTAATCTGAGATAAATATGCTGCTCATTTAGTGATCTATTTCCTGTTCTGATTAGATGTATTCAAAGTTGTGCTACTCATTAGGCGTTAAATCTTGATGCTTATTTTTGAGTATATTTTATTGGTCTTGTATGACATGAAATGTTAATGAGCCTTGGATAGTGGTTTTGCGCCAGATATTTTTACTATGATTTGAGGAAAGTTTTTGTGAAGATTACATTGATGTTGTGAGTTATTTTAATCTACCTTTAAGCATTGTGTTGCTATCTTTTCGATTAGGACACCGGTCGTTTTTAGGCTAGATTATTTTAGGCGCCCATTCACCCCCATCTAGTCGCTACTTTTGGTCCTACAAGTGGTATCAGAGTCTGGTTAGGTTTTTTCCATACCTTAACCCAGGTAGTGATCATGACTTCTTCTGGAAAGGTTCCGTCCTTGGAAGCTTATGGCTATAATTATTGCAAGACTCGCATGCGAGCCTATCTCATAAGCCAAAGCTCGGAAATTTGGGACATTTGTGTTCACGCTACTTTCACCATATTGCCTGTTGCTGAGCGTACATCTCCTGATATTATCGCCCAGCATCAGAACAACAAAAAAGCGGTGAACATTTTGTTTTCTGGATTAGGTCCCACTGAATTTGAGTGTGAGCCATCTCACCACTGCTAGAGAGATCTGGGCTACCCTCCAGGCACACCATGAGGGGACAGCCCAGGTCAAGGCTTGGCTCTATGAGACCTACCGGCGTGAATATGAAAATTTCACATAGAAGCCGGGTGAATCTGTTGAAGCCTTGTTTGGTCGTTTTCAATCGATCATCAACAAGCTTCGGGCCAACAAGGCCGAGGGAGTTCAGCTGGTCTCAGATCATGAGCAGGCACTCAAGGTTCTCCATACCTTGGACCCTAAGATCTGGGAGATCAAGATATCATCTATCATTAAGAGCACCTCTTATGATACCTTGACAATTTCTGAGTTGTTCAGCAAGCTCAAGGCCACAGAGGTTAATATCCAGTTGAGATCAAATCTCACTGGCTCTGGATCAAAAACCCTGGCCCTTGCTACACCTTCTACTGACTCCTCTTCTAAGAGTTGTGCTGGATTCTCCTTGATGTCTATCACTGAGGACCAGCTTGAGTCGCTAGGAGATGATGATCTGTGTCTGTTTAACAACCCGATGTGTCGTGTCTATGATAAGCGATTGTTCAAAAGACACGGCAAAAAATCCGTATGCTTTGAGTGTGGTGATCCAGGTCACTTCATCGCCGACTGCCCCAAGCGCAATGGTCACAAGAAGGGTACCGGTGGAGGCTCCTATGACTCCAGCAAGCACGATAGCTCCTCCTTCAAAAAGGGCAAGACCAAGACAAGATTCTTCCGAAAGGCCCTGAAGGACTACCGGCGTGAGAACAAGAAGTGAGACAAGGCCTTCTTCGCCGAGATGGAGAGAAGCTACTCCAAGTGATCTTCGTCTTCTTCCTCTTCATCAAGATCAAGCGATGAGGTGATCGTGATCAGGAAGGGGAAGGACAAGGATGATCCGGTGGGCCTCTGCTTCATGGCCTTCGGGGACAGGCCGAAGAGCCGCTCACATCCGCCGAAGATCCCGCAAGAGCTTCTGCTCAATGACTCTTAGGGATAAGGAAGAGAAGGGCTCCCCCAACAACTCTAACAATGACGACGATGAAAAGGTATCTTCCTATGAACAAGAATTCATTGATTTACTTGAAGAGAACTGTCAGGAGTTGAGGTATCGGGAGAAATTGCTTAGAGGGGCTAAGAAGAAGATAGATGATCTTGAGAGTGAGCTTGCCATGGCCAACGACAGGATTGGGAGTCTATCTTCTTTCCCTTGCTTGGGTGGTAGCAGTGAGTTCCCAAACTGTGAGGTGTTATTGTGTGACCTGACAACTCTGAAGTCCAGGTACACGTAGAGGGTAGATGAGAGGGACGCTTTGGCCACTGAGCTTGAGAGCGCTCAGCTAGAGCTGAAAGATGTTCATGCCACTATCGTCGTGCCCTGTGTTGATTGCCCATCCCATATAGCTAGTTTAGCTGAGCTGAAAGTCAAGGGTGATGAGCAGTTGGGTGAGTTGGAGAGATTCAGAGCTGAGCTAGAGCAGACTAGGCTACACTTTAAGACATTGTCAGTTCCACCCATTGTTTGTGAGAACTGCTTGTCTCTTAGATTGGAGTTGATCAAGCTGAAAGCTGAGAAGTCTGTCCAAGTAGATAGAGAGTGTGACACCTGCTTGTCTCAGGTGGAGGTACTAGATTCCTTGAGAGAGGAGCTAGCTGATGTTCAGAATGAGAACTTTTACCTCCATCAGATCCTGAGTTGGGTGAGTGCCAGAGAGCCACAGCTCGGCATGATGATCCAGCAGTTCAAGAGGTAGGATGGTTTTGGGGTAGGTTACACCTATACCAAGCCTGACTTTGAGAGTGCCATTAGCCGAGCAATGGAGTGGAGTAAGATGACTACTGAACAGAGATATCCCAAGACTCACTCCACTGAGTCTTTCCAGGCTAGTTAGCCCAAGGATGGAGTGTTTCAAGAGCAGCCTAAAGCTCCACCCAATAAGCCCATCTCAGTCCCAAAGCCCAAACATCTCCACACTTCTCTAGACTCTCTACCTAGACCCTCTCACACCAAAGAGTCTACACCCAACACCACCAAGCCCAAGAACCCCAAGCCTCAACCACATCCCAAGAAGCCCACCTACCACTGTGAGTACTATTAGAGAGACGGGCATCTTGAGGAGTTTTGCTTCAAGTGGAAGCGGGTTGAGAGAGCAGAGAGAGCTCGTGGTAGGCAGGAGCAGTTCTACCAGCAGGGTGGTAGACTAAGAGTTCCTCGACGCGGGGAGAGGCTAGAGGCCAGGCCACGTCGTGTAGGTGGTGGTAGAGGAGATGGCTTTCATGCCCGTGCTCTGGAGGGTGGTGTTCGCTCCGGCAGAGCTCCAGTTCATTTTTGATACGACTTTGGTCCTCGTGGCCGAGACTTTAGGCAGAACCGAGGACCGCGCTTTGAGCCGCGCTTTGGTCCAGACTCTTGTGATGATTTCTACTTTCCTTCCTTTGAGCAGATGGCTTGACATTGGTTTAGCTCTTTTGCTAAACCTAGTTCTGGACCATTTGCTCCCACTTATGACCACTGACTGTGCAGGATCGAGGACTGGAGGACGTGTGGATCATGGATTTAGGATGCTCTCACCACATGACGAGACATCGTAGATGGTTATCTAGTCTCTCTCCCCCGAGCTCCAAGGAATACATCACCTTCGGGAAGAGTGGTCAAGGGAAGGTACACAACATTGGCTCAAATCGCATCTCAGACCATTTCTCTTTGAATAATGTTGCTTTGGTTGGAAACTTGAACTTCAATTTGATTACTGTTTCGCAACTTCTGTAGGATGGTTTGGAGGTTCGTTTTAAGGAGGGCATGCCTTCTGTGGTTGATTCTAGAGGGTATTTGGTTTGCCAGATCTTACCCTTCGGTAAGGTTTTTTGGATCGACTTCTCTAGGTCTTTTGGCCCTTCTCGCTGTTTGATTACTGGATCCTCCTCTAAGCTCTAGAAGTGGCATAGGAGGTTAGGCCATTTGAGTTTTGTTCTGCTAGTCAGATTAAGCTCTATGGACCTCATCCGAGGATTGCCCAAGCTTAATATGGAGAAGGATCTAGTTTGCAATCCCTATCATCATGGGAAAATGGTTGCCGCTTATCACTCACATGTGACTCATGTGATGACTTCGTACCCGGGAGAGCTGTTACACATGGACACTGTTGGTCCAGCTCGGGTACGTTCAGTTGGTGGGAAGTGGTACGTGCTTGTGATCATTGATGATTTTTCCCGATTCTTGTGGGTTTTCTTCTTGGAGTCTAAGGATGAGACTTTTCAGTTTGTTCATGACCTGATTTTGAAGCTAAAGAACGAGAACAATGGTCGGATGCGAGCAATTCGCTCTAACAATGGCTCTGAGTTCAAGAACTCTCAGTTCGTCAGCTTCTGTAGTGATCAGGGTCTTGATCATCAGTTTTCTGCTCCTTACACTCCCCCATAGAACGGCGTTGTGGAACGAAAGAACCGCATGCTAGTCGAGATGGCCAGGATGATGCTCGATGAGCATAGGACTCCTAGGCATTTTTGGGCTGAAGCCATAAACACGACTTGCTATCTGTCCAACCGCATTTTTCTTAGAGCTTACCTAGGTAAGACTTCATATGAGTTGCGGTTTGGAAGGCAGCCAAGGTGAGCCACTTGTAAGCGTTTGGCTGCAAGTGCTTTGTGCTCAAGAAGGGAGGGCATTTGGACAAGTTTGAGTCTCGTTGCTGGGATGGAGTCTTTCTTGGTTATGATTTGCATTCTCGAGGCTTCTGTGTTTGGAACCTCGACTCCCAGCAGCTTGTCGAGACTTGTGATGTTTCTTTTGATGAGTCCTTGCCTTCTTTGACTCCTTTTGAGCTTTCTAGAGATGATGAGCTTGGAGAGTCCATCTTTGAGGAAGATGATGATGCTCCAGCTGTCGATGAGCGTGGGCCTTCTGCAATGCCTACAGAACCCACACCTTTTGAGACTTTGACTGAGGACGAGGGCAGACCTCTGATCACTTCTTCCACTTCGATCGAGCCCCCTCAGTTTAGTCCAAAGGTGCCAGCTGCTGACTTTGTGAGGTGACTTCAGATCACCTGGGATCCCGAGCAGTTCAGCGTGATAACCCCGCAGAGCTCATCATCGGTGATCTTACTAAGAGAACTTTGCGCTCTTCTGTTGACTCGCTTGCTGTGTTTGCTGAGTCTGCGTTTGTTGCCTCTTTTGAGCCCAGAGATGTTTCTCATGCTCTTTCTGATTCGAATTGGATTAATTCCATGCAAGAAGAGCTTGAGAATTTTGTCCGCAATCGAGTTTGGACACTGGTTGAGCTGCCACCTTGATGCAACCCCATAGGCACCAAGTGGGTGTTCAAAAACAAGCAAGGTGATGATGGGGTTATGGTGCGCAATAAAGCTTGACTAGTTGCCCAGGGTTTTTGCCTGAAAGAGGGTATTGACTTTGAAGATACTTTCGCTCCTGTTGCCCGTCTTGAGTCCATTCGCATTCTTTTAGCTTTTGCCACTTCTAAGGGTTTTAAGCTTTTTCAAATGGATGTCAAGAGTGCTTTTCTGAACGGGTACATAGAGGAGGAGGTCTATGTTAGGAAGCCCCTGGTTTTGATAACCCTGAGTTTCCTCGACATGTTTTTAAGCTGCAGAAAGCTTTATACGGCCTGAAGCAAGCCCAGGGCTTGGTATGACCGGTTGAAGCAGTTTTTGTTGGGGAAGGGCTTTGTGATGGGTTCTATGGACAAAACTCTTTTCTTGCTCAGAGATGGCTCAGACTTCTTGCTTGCTCAGATTTATGTGGATGATATCATTTTTGGTGGTTCTACTGATATGCTTGTGTGCAAGTTTTCTTTGCAGATGCACAGTGAGTTTGAGATGAGCCTAATGGGTGAGCTCAAGTATTTCCTAGGGCTCCAGATCAAGCAAACCAAGGATAGCATCTTCATCCACCATAGTAACTACACGCGCGACATGTTGAAGAAATTCGACTTTGGTGGAGAGCTGAAGCCTCAGATGACTCCAATGGGTACATCTGGAGGCCTGGACAAGAACGAGAGCTGCGTCAAGGTCAATGAATGAGAGTATCGAGGGATGATCGATTCGCTGCTATACTTGACGGCGACGAGGCCAGATATTCAGTTTGTTGTGGGACTGTGCGCGCGCTTTCAGTCTTCACCACGCGCGTCTCATCGGCAGGCTGTCAAGCGCATTTTCAGGTACCTTACCTATGCGCCCGATCTTGGTCTTTATTATTCAGCAGCATCGTCTATTGATTTATCTGGTTTTTCAGACGTTGACTTTGGTGGGTGCCAGTTGGATCGCAAGTCGACTTCCAGTACTTGCTAGTTTCTTGGTTCTTCTCTTGTCTCTTGGTCTTCTCGAAAGCAGTCTGGAGTTGCGCTTTCTACCACTGAGGCTGAGTATGTAGCTGCTGCTAGCTACTGCTCACAGTTGGTTTGGATGATTTCCACATTGTGAGACTTTGGGTTGTTCTTTCCTACTAGAGTTCCTCTGTTTTGTGACAGCACCAGTGCGATTAGTGTAGGGAAAAACCCTTGTCTCCATTCAAAAACCAAACATATTGATGTGCGCTTTCACTTTCTAAGGGATCAATATGAGAAAGGTGTGATTGACCTTGTTCATGTTGATACCCATCATAAGTTGCCTGACATTTTCACCAAACCCCTAGATCAGTCTACTTTTGAGCGTTTGCGAGGGGATTTTGGTGTTGTGTATCTTTTTTAGGATATTTTGAGTCAGCTTTCTTTCTTCTTTACTCTTTTCTTGAGTCTTTTTGTGTGTGTTCATATCATGCATATTTACATAACACACTTTGAGCTTGCTTCTATTATATGATTGATCTGCTTTACTTATTCTAGCTGGTACATGCTTTTGATTACTTGTCGATGACCATGCTTTGCTTCAGTTCACATGATATGTCTGATATCTGTCATATGCATGGCTTTTATGCTTTAAAATTGAAAAATGATTACCATTGCCTCTGGTAACTAGCATGTGTAGGCGATGTGTTGGACCGGAAACGGCGACCAGAGGGGGGGTGAATGGGAGCTTTTAAAAATTCGGGCTAAAAACTTAGCCTTCGGGTCTGTTCTGTCTTCTGCGGAACAGGCTTCGAACACAGCCTTCGAAGGTCTGGTTCGGAGGTACTTCGACACCTTCGAACACAGGCTTCGGAGTGGCAAGAGTTCGAAGTCAAGAAGACTTCGCTCCACTAACAACCCTCGAAAACCTACTCTGCTAAGTCAGTGCAGGCTCCGCACACAGGGTGCTTTGAGCAGACTTCGCACTTCACCCTTCGCAAGAGTGGACAGCCCTCTGAGGACTTTGACCAAGTACTTGGCGGCAGCAACTGGTGCTGGGCTTCGTACGCGAAGGTCTACACGCACACAAAACGGACTACGCTAAGGGCTTCGACACAAGAAGCACTACGGGAAACAAACAGGGCTTCGCTAGTAAGCAGCGAGGTCTTGCCTCGTGTTACACAGAGCGACAGCACACTGAAAAACACACTTCGCGAGAAATACACCCTTCGCCAAGACAGGCTTCGGTGAACTAAAAACTAGCGAGGTATGCAATACGAGCTCAAGCAAAAGCACACAGAAGCAGGGCTTCGCCGCTTGAACAAGGAACACAAAATAAATTGAACTCAGAATGAATATAGCGAGGTCTGTCTACAGGAGCTCAACAGTAAATGCTCAAAGTGTTAAATGTTACCTACCGAGCCCCCATATTTATAGCCCACGGCTTCATCCTAAGGAAGTGACTACTTTACCCCTAGGGTTTACATCCATTTTGTCTCTACAGAACTAAGGGGTACAAAAGGTAGTCCACCTTTATTTTGGAGGCTTCTCTGTCAGCTGCAGAGGGGACAGTGTCAGCTTTTTTCAGAACAGACAGTGTCAGCCTTTACAGTGTTGACTTCTGGAACCTCCCTTCGCACGCGAGGGGTGCGGAAGCTTCGGCGAGAAGCCTGCAGCCTGTTGGCCTTCGCTCCGCCGAAGATGACCTTCGATACAGTGATGGTTTTAAGCCGAAGCCGTCAAAGCCCTTGGGCCTTCGCACCACCACCTCCGGAGTGGATCACCACGGCTTCGCAGCTACTCCGAGCTCGAACACCGTCCGTCCGTGTACCGAAGCCATGCATGGCCGAAGCACCACAAGTCATCCTCACTCCGAAGCCCCACCTTCGGAGTACCACCCTTCGAAGTCCCTCCTTCGTCCAAGGCCTCCGCATGAAGCATTCCATGAGCACTCCGTCGCAGTGCCTCTCCCCGAGCACACTCCACGACGAGCCTCACTCGGACCATGCCTTCGATGCGCCTCGACTTCTGAGACCTTCGTCGGGTAACCTTCGAGTGTCTCCCTCCGGAGCACACTTCGAACTCCTTGCCTCCGCAGAGGACTTGATCCACCAGCTCCGAAGTCACTCCATTCGGAGTACCTTCGAAGTGCCTCAACTCAAAGGACTTTGTCTCGGAGTACCTTCAGCCGGAGCCACACTCCGCACTTTCTGCCTTCACCTGGCACGACTCGACCCGAGGACCGACCCGGACCACCTTCGCAGCCACCGTGACGGAGCTCCCCGCTCCCCTGGCATCAAGCCTCCCGCTTGACCCAGGTTCACCTGGCTCGAACCCTGTCCGTCGCCTCCGAAGTCCCTGCGCACCAAAGACAAGCAAACAAGTGTATCCAGTACTCCGGAGACCTCTCCGGGTTAGCAACCTCCGGTACACACTCCGGTGTACCGCCCAAAGTACCGAAGCCAACGGTACGAACCCAGTCATCGTGTACTGCCAGACCCCTCCGACAGGCACACTCCGCTGCACAGCTGCAGCAAGCAAACACCGAACACACCCCGGTGACACACCTCCGAACACCCTTCGGAGGTACCACCTCCGAAGCCCCTCCGGAGGTACCCTTCGAACAGAGGGTAAAATCCAGTCAATCACTCATCACAAACACCGAAACCACCCTTGGTTTCTCAATCTCCCCCTTGATGAGTGCATTGACAACCAAATCCAATTTCAAGAAAAATGAAAAGCTTTCAGCACACAAGTGACCATAAAAACTCAGAAAAGAGCCAAAGCATGTCACTTGATAAAAGAAATTTTCTCCCCCTTTCTCAAAAGAGTAAAAGCCCTTTTTGGCAAATCTCCCCTTGATAATAACTCCCCCTGAGTTAAGCAAATTTTTCTCCCCCTTTATGTCAAAAATCTCTCCTCCTTTAAAAATGATGCCTTCTTGCGTCAGAGAACAAAGCACAAACCTCTCCCCCTTTGGCAATGCAAGCATCAAGGAGCATGTAAAAAGATGCATAGCTTCGAAATGAATAGAATTGCAAAGACATATAATGCAAAAATATGCCACTATTAATACCAATGTTCATGTGCTCAGCTCAATTTAACATTCTGTGAAACAAGATGATGGCATGTGATTTTGTCATTTTGAGATAAAAGCATCACCACTGAATCATAGCAGCTAGACATGTGAAGGCAAGGACTGCGCAAAGCTAACAAGTTCTACCCTAGACAGACAAGTCTTGTTCAAAAGGAGCTGTGAAAGCAACTTTGATGATCAAGAAAATTTGTTGTTCTTTTTCTTAAAGCCAGGGGTTATTTGTTTGTCCACCTTATACTGTCCAATCAGGCCAAGCCTAGGCAAGAAAGCCATCTGAAGCTTAAGGCGGTGATTTTGGCATACACTACACTATCCCAGTTCAGATCAAAGTGCAATGGTAAGCAGTCTAGAATAGAGTAGTGCGACAAACAAACCCTCCTGGATCTTTTCATTTAAACCAGGCAAATCATGGATTTTTGATTTTGATTCAGATGAATGAAATAGTTTGATGAATATCCATGAATAATGAACACATTTTCCAAGTTGCAAATTTTAGCATCCAAAGAACAGTGTCTTGCTGTCAAGTAGATAAAAGATAGCTAAAAGCAGTCCAGCCTAAACAAGCTAGATACAAGATTGTGCGGTGAGCAAGTTTTGATTTTAGAAAATAAAACATCATGCACAATCAATGTTCCAGACATATTTCATAGAGCTGAGCTGTCATGATTTCTTTGAATTAAAAGCAGGCATATAATAGCAAAAGATGTAAGTGCAATTCCACACATAATGAGCATATGCAAGACAATTAAAATCAGCTCCCCCTCACAAAATGCCGTAAGGGTGACAAATGCCAAGTTCCCCACGCAAGTAAGCAAATCGAGAAGCATCGAGGGGTTTTGTAAAAATATCGGCAAGCTGGTGTTGGGTATCAAAATATTGAAGTTCAATATCACCCTTCTCATTGTGATCTCTGAGAAAATGATACCGTACATCAATGTGTTTGGTTCTGGAGTGCTGAACCGGGTTGTTTGCAATACAAATAGCACTAGTGTTATCACAGAAAAGTGGAACACTCTTATAATCTAACCCGAAGTCCCGCAAAGTGGAAACCATCCACAAAATCTGAGAGCAACAGCTAGCTGCAGCAACATATTCGGCCTCAGCCGTCGATTGTGCAACACTAGACTGTTTGCGGGAAGACCAGCAAACCAGAGAAGTACCCAGAAAATGACAAGTACCAGAGGTACTCTTCCTATCAATTCTACACCCAGCAAAATCCGCATCTGAATAACCTCTAAGACAAAAAGATGAAGACGATGAATACCATATGCCAAATTCAAGGGTGTGTTTGAGATACCTTAGGATGCGCTTAACCGCTTGGCGGTGCGAAGCTCGTGGTGAAGCCTGAAAACGAGCGCACAGACACACAGCGAAGTGTATGTCCGGCCTCATGGCAGTCAAGTAGAGGAGGGAGCCGATCATGCTCCGGAACTCCTTCTGATCTACGGCTTCTCCATCTTCGTCAGAGTCCAACGCTACAGATGTAGCCATTGGAGTGGCGAGGGGCTTCGCATCGGACATGTCGAACTTCTTGAGCAGGTCCTTGGTGTACTTCGTCTGGTGGACGAAAGTGCCTTGTTTGCTTTGCTTGATTTGCAAACCAAGGAAAAAGGTGAGTTCACCCATCATCGACATTTCAAATTCCCTGCTCATGGTATCTGCAAACTCGGCAACCAAAGCATGAGAAGAGCCACCAAAGATGATATCATCCACATAAATCTGAACTAGGAGGAAATCTTTGCCATGCTTGAGAGTAAACAGTGTTTTATCAACAGAGCCCATCAAATACCCTCGCTCAAGCAGAAAAGACTTAAGTCTATCATACCAAGCCCGAGGGGCCTGCTTGAGTCCATAAAGAGCCTTATGAAGTTTAAGGACTTTATGTGGGTACTTGGGGTTTTCAAAACCAGGGGGTTGTTTTACATAAACATCTTCACCTATGAAGCCATTAAGAAAAGCACTTTTGACATCCATTTGATAGAGTTTGAATCCCCGGGATGTCGCAAAGGCAAGCAAAATCCTAATGGCCTCAAGGCGAGCAACAGGTGCAAAAGTTTCAGTAAAATCAATCCCTTCTAGTTGAGAAAAGCCCTGAGCTACAAGTCTAGCCTTATTTCTGAAAATCCATTTTGTTCCAATGAAATGAACATTTGGTGGAGGATCAACTAAAGTCCAGACTTGGTTTCTTTCAAAATTCTCAAGCTCTTCATGCATGACATTGATCCAACTAGAATCAGAAAGTGCATGACTAACATCTAAGGGCTCGAAAGAAGCAACAAAAGCAGCATTAGTGAAATGGGCATGAGAACGAGTTACCCTTTGATCAAGCTCACCAATGATCTGCTCTGGAGGGTGCATCCTTTGGACATGATGTGGAGCCTCGCGGCGGGATGCAGTCTCCCCCTCAACTTGTGCGTTGGAGTGGTCCAAGATGACCGATGTTGAGGTAGTCGCTTCGGGACCTTGTGCCGAAGTAGTTGAAGCGGGGTCAGCTTCGGGGGTTGATGTCGAGGGTAGTAGGGGATCATCCTCGAATTCTCTGGGATCTTCGTCTTCGAATAAGGTCTGTTCCATGTCGTGTTCATTTGCCTGTTCAAAAACAGAACTAACAGAGGGGGTTGATTCATCAAAAGTCACATCACATGACTCGATGACAGTGTTAGTTTCTAAATTATAAACACGATAAGAATGACCATGAGTGGTATAACCCAAAAAGATCCCGTCAGAAGATCGCGACTCAAATTTATCCAAGTTACCACGTTTTAGGATAAAGCAGCGACAACCAAAAACTCGAAGATGAGTAACCTTGGGCTGTCTCCCAAAACGCAGCTCATAAGATGTCAAATTTAAAATTGAGCGCAAGAAAATTCGGTTTGAGATGTAACAAGCAGTGTTCATGGCCTCAGCCCAGAATTTTCTAGGAGTCCTATGCTCATCAAGCATCGTCCTAGCCATCTCAACCAAAGTGCGGTTTTTCCTCTCAACAACACCGTTCTGTTGAGGAACCCGCGGAGCAGAGAATTGATGTTCTATGCCATGCTCCATGCAAAAGTCAACAAAGAGACTATTTTTGAACTCGGTGCCATTATCGCTTCGAATGAATTTTAATGCACCAGGGAGTTCAGTAAAAAGTCTCAAAGCCAAGCTCCGAAAGTGTGAAAACACTTCATCCTTGCTGGCAAGAAAGAAGACCCAAGAGTAGCGAGAGAAATCGTCGACAATAACAAATACATACCACTTGCCGCCTAAAGAACTAACCCGAGAAGGACCTACAGTGTCCATATGGAGAAGTTCTCCGGGCTGTTCAGTCATCACTGTGGTGACTGGCGAATGCGAAGCGACAATCATTTTTCCATGTCGACAAGGAGCGCAAACTAAATTCTTCTCAAACTTGAGCTTGGGCAATCCTCGGATCAAACCTAGGGCGCTCAGACGAGCGAGCAACTCAAAGCTCATATGCCCTAGTCTCCTATGCCACTTCCAAAGCTCAGAAGTTGAATGTGCAACAAGACAATGAGAAGAACCAGACGATTCTGAAAAATCAGCTCCAAAAACTCTCCCAACCCTAAAGATCTTACACACCACAACGCCATCCGAATTGAGCACTTGCGAAGTATCGCGATGAAATCGCACTTCGAAGCCCTCATCAAGCAACTGAGATACAGACAGCAAATTGTATCCCAGGTTCTCAACCAAAGCAACATCTTTGAGAGTGAAGTTTGCGTTAATTCTTACCACACCTTTACCTTTCACTCTACTCCTTCGATTGTTTCCGAAGGTGATATGTTCCCTTTGCTTGGTTGTTGTGAGGCTGGAGAACCAATTTACATCTCCGGTCATGTGGCGCGAACAACCGGAGTCCATGATCCACGTGCCCTCCAAGCCTCGACCTGTCGCCTACACATGATAAGAACGTCTCGATCGCTCAGTGCTGGGGTGAGTAAAATAATGGCGAGGCATCCAGCACTGAGTGACACGAGTAGTAGGCACAGTAAAAGTAGACGGTCTACGCACATAATAATCAGAATGATGCAAAGTGCGAGGTCTACCAACATGCAAAGAACGCAAAGCATGTCGAGGTCTCCTACTCTGACGAGGTACAAAGCTACTCGCCCGAGGTCTACCACCATATGGAACATGGTGAACACCTCGAGGAGCAAAACCTCTCCGAGAAGCGCGAGGAGCCTCGAAAACAGGACGAGAGTAAACCTCAGACTCATGCATACCAAAAGATGGGTAATGCATGTCCTGATAGCTCATCGCCTGTGCACGTCGCTCATCCTTGATGCGACGGAAACAGAAACCAATCAAATGACCCGCCCGCTGACAATAAGAACAATGAAACACTCTCCTAGGGGCACTCTCATGGGTCACAGGAGCAACTCTCACAGGCTCCTTGGGTTTCTTCTGTGTGGTTTTCTTGGGAGGATTTTTCTTGGTGGGAGGAGTGGTTTTCTTTGGTGGATGGGTAGGCTTTTTGGCTGATGGGGTGTCCAACAGAGCTCTCTCTTTCTCTAGGGTGGTAGGAGAGGTAAAAACAGTTTTGGTCTTACTGTCTGAAGCTATCCTCTCAAAACCCAGACCTAGAGCTACCCCGGCTCTGTCGGCACACAACTTGGTCTTGGCCAAGAGCAAATCCATCCTACCCTTCCCCTCAGTGCATTTATTAACCACATAAAGAAGGTATTCATTTTCAGACATGAGATTCTCAGCTCGCTCTCTAGCAGTGCCTAGCTGGTCCTTAAGGGTGATGCAAGTGTCACAAACAGGTTGCACATCCTTAGAACTACCGGCCCTCTCCAATCTAGCCTCTAAATCATGAACATGCTTATCACGTAAATTAATGCTATCGCGTAATAAACAGCAGTTCATGCAATCAATAACATTATGAGGTCTAGAATCCACCTCCAAAAGCTGCTTCTGTGCAGTCTCAAGCTCAGAAAGAGTTTGAGCATGAACAGAACGCAACTGAGCAAGCTCACCCATGACAACAGAACAAGACTCACATTCAGCATCATCAAACTTAGACTTAAGCATGGCATATTCAGTAGAAACATTTTCTAGCCTAAGTCTAAGGTCTTTTCTTTCTCTAGCGGCTTGCACAAGTAATCTATCCTGACCAAGCACTACTTCATTCAGCTCATCTAATTTAATTAGAAGCTGGTCAGATGATAGGTTTACCTCAGATGAGTCAAGCTCATCGCCGCTGTGATCGCTGTCGGCCATGAAGCAAAGGCCGGTGAAGTCACGTCCCTTCTTGTCCTTCTTGTCCTCCTTCCTTGGGGACTCCTCCTCCTCAGAGCTCGACTCCTCAGTTGAGGATGTGTCGATGTCGCTGAGAGCAGCAACAAAGGCTCTGGAAGCGGCCTTGGCTACTTTCTTAGCCATCTTGCCGCGCTTGCCCTTCACAAAGGGTTTCCTCTCCTTTTTGTGGTATTTGGGGCGGTCACTCTCATCTCTCTTCTTGATCTTGGGGCAATTAGCCTTGATGTGAGAAGTGTCGCCACATTCATAGCAACCACTAAAACCACTTCTCCTCTGATCCCGTCTCTCATGATGAAAGCGGGTGAACCTCCGGGCAATGAGAGCAATCTCATCATCAGCTAGAGTGTCCACCTGCTCCTTTGTGACGGAGACCAGGGAGGACAAAGCAAAACCATCTACTAGAACACAAGTGCCTGATGTGCTTGGTTCTGCAGTGGTGCCATGGCTAGTGCTAGAAACCAATGCCAATGGCTGTGGCAAAGAGCTTCTGTGCACTGCGAGAGATGCCTTGGCAATCTCTGTGGACTTCAGCTTGCTAAAGAGTTCATCACAGGTTAGAGTGTCATAGCCTGTGGACTCCTCAATGCTGGATATCTTCACCTCCCATATGCTACGGTCAAGAGCATAGAGAAGCTTGATAGCCCTATCGTGATCACTGTAAGCAAGCGTCCCGTTGGAGCGCAAGTTACTCACTATCACGTCAAAGCGAGAAAACATGGCATCTACAGATTCACCAGGTGCCTGCACAAACAGCTGATACTGTTGATTGTAGGTGCTTTGGCGCCTGGCCTTAATCTGAGCAGAGCCCTCATGAAAGACAGTGAGTGTTGTCCAAATTTCCCTAGCAGTCCTAAGGTGCTGCACCCTATCAAACTCACTCCGACTCAAACCAATGAACAGAATGTTCCTTGCCTTCGAGTTGGCAATATACTGATCTTTTTCAGTTTGAGTGGTGCGGGTATCAGGAATGGAGTATTGTGAGTCCACAATCTCCCAAATTGCATTTCCTTGGCTTAACAGGTAAGCCTCCATGCGCACCTTCCAGTATGCAAAATCTGTCCCATCGAACAGAGGAATTTTACTGCCTCTATCCATGTCGCCAACAGATCACAAAACCGGTTAAGGTCAACTGGTGATCTTAACCCGCTCTGATACCAATTGTTGGACCGGAAACGGCGACCAGAGGGGGGGTGAATGGGAGCTTTTAAAAATTCGGGCTAAAAACTTAGCCTTCGGGTCTGTTCTGTCTTCTGCGGAACAGGCTTCGAACACAGCCTTCGAAGGTCTGGTTCGGAGGTACTTCGACACCTTCGAACACAGGCTTCGGAGTGGCAAGAGTTCGAAGTCAAGAAGACTTCACTCCACTAACAACCCTCGAAAACCTACTCTGCTAAGTCAGTGCAGGCTCCGCACACAGGGTGCTTTGAGCAGACTTCGCACTTCACCCTTCGCAAGAGTGGACAGCCCTCTGAGGACTTCGACCAAGTACTTGGCGGCAGCAACTGGTGCTGGGCTTCGTACGCGAAGGTCTACACGCACACAAAACGGACTATGCTAAGGGCTTCGACACAAGAAGCACTACGGGAAACAAACAGGGCTTCGCTAGTAAGCAGCGAGGTCTTGCCTCGTGTTACACAGAGCGACAGCACACTGAAAAACACACTTCGCGAGAAATACACCCTTCGCCAAGACAGGCTTCGGTGAACTAAAAACTAGCGAGGTATGCAATACGAGCTCAAGCAAAAGCACACAGAAGCAGGGCTTCGCCGCTTGAACAAGGAACACAAAATAAATTGAACTCAGAATGAATATAGCGAGGTCTGTCTACAGGAGCTCAACAGTAAATGCTCAAAGTGTTAAATGTTACCTACCGAGCCCCCATATTTATAGCCCACAGCTTCATCCTAAGGAAGTGACTACTTTACCCCTAGGGTTTACATCCATTTTGTCTCTACAGAACTAAGGGGTACAAAAGGTAGTCCACCTTTATTTTGGAGGCTTCTCTGTCAGCTGCAGAGGGGACAGTGTCAGCTTTTTTCAGAACAGACAGTGTCAGCCTTTACAGTGTTGACTTCTGGAACCTCCCTTCGCACGCGAGGGGTGCGGAAGCTTCGGCGAGAAGCCTGCAGCCTGTTGGCCTTCGCTCCGCCGAAGATGACCTTCGATACAGTGACGGTTTTAAGCCGAAGCCGTCAAAGCCCTTGGGCCTTCGCACCACCACCTCCGGAGTGGATCACCACGGCTTCGCAGCTACTCCGAGCTCGAACACCGTCCGTCCGTGTACCGAAGCCATGCATGGCCGAAGCACCACAAGTCATCCTCACTCCGAAGCCCCACCTTCGAGTACCACCCTTCGAAGTCCCTCCTTCGTCCAAGGCCTCCGCATGAAGCATTCCATGAGCACTCCGTCGCAGTGCCTCTCCCCGAGCACACTCCACGACGAGCCTCACCCGGACCATGCCTTCGATGCGCCTCGACTTCTGAGACCTTCGTCGGGTAACCTTCGAGTGTCTCCCTCCGGAGCACACTTCGAACTCCTTGCCTCCGCAGAGGACTTGATCCACCAGCTCCGAAGTCACTCCATTCGGAGTACCTTCGAAGTGCCTCAGCTCAGAGGACTTGTCTTGGAGTACCTTCAGCCGGAGCCACACTCCGCACTTTCTGCCTTCACCTGGCACGACTCGACCCGAGGACCGACCCGGACCACCTTCGCAGCCACCGTGACGGAGCTCCCCGCTCCCCTGGCATCAAGCCTCCCGCTTGACCCAGGTTCACCTGGCTCGACCCTGTCCGTCGCCTCCGAAGTCCCTGCGCACCACAGACAAGCAAACAAGTGTATCCAGTACTCCGGAGACCTCTCCGGGTTAGCAACCTCCGGTACACACTCCGGTGTACCGCCCAAAGTACCGAAGCCAACGGTACGAACCCAGTCATCGTGTACTGCCGGACCCCTCCGACAGGCACACTCCGCTGCACAGCTGCAGCAAGCAAACACCGAACACACCCCGGTGACACACCTCCGAACACCCTTCGGAGGTACCACCTCCGAAGCCCCTCCGGAGGTACCCTTCGAACAGAGGGTAAAATCCAGTCAATCACTCATCACAAACACCGAAACCACCCTTGGTTTCTCACGATGCATTTGCTGTCTTTTACATGCCTGGTAGCTAGTTCCTTACTTAGATACAGATATGCAACTTGGACATCTTTATGCTTTAACATGGAAATGTGCTATAAAAATGATAAAAATAGAAAAATAAAAAATCCATGCCTTTTTATGCTTGATTTGAAAAGATCTAGGTGGGTTTGTGTTTATAGCAAAAAATGGCATTAATGGTCAAACTAGGCAAATACTGAAAAATAGTATTTTTGACCGAAAATATGTCAACCTTGCAACGGCCGGTCTGACCAGCTATGGTAGGCTGGTCTAACTGGCTAAGTCCGGTTAGACTGGACCTATGGCCTCGGTTAGACCGACCAGGGTCTGGATTTCAGATCCGAGTAGGATTAGAGATATTATAGCCCAAAACATATCTCAACAGGGTTTTGGACGCATCTAACTCTATCTCTAGCCAGGATAACTAGCCCACCCCCTATAATACTAGGAGGGCAAGGCCGATTCAAGCCCCCCGACATATCAACCCAAAGCACTAGCTTTGAATCGTATTTACTTTCTGTTGGGGGAAAATATCTCATCTTCGAGGTTATTGCCGAAGCAGCATAAAGACAGTCAACCAGTTCGAAGATTGTCCGAAGACCATCTTCGAAGATGCCCAGAACCTCGTTCGAAGCCCGAAGACAGGCACTGGTTCGAAGTATATCTTCGAACCAAAGCCCTTCAGGATCTTTTCTGCCAGCTAAGATGGAAGACTTATCTTCTATCCTATTAGATTAGTCTTTACCATTTTAGCCCTATTAAGGAAACCGAATAGTTTCCTTAATGTCGGTTGTAATAGAGGGGTAAATAGGTCTTTTCCTTAATGTTTAGGCCTATAAATACCCCCCATTTCACCCTGTAATAGGGACCGATTACAAGTGATTCAATACACACTTTCGAACTATTCTAAGCTATTATCCTTTCGGAGGCTTAGAACAGTTTGCTTCACAAACACTTCGTTTGTTAGTTTCTTTTCTACAGAAACCTGTTAGCGTAATCTTTTACGCCAACAGTTGGCGCCGTCCGTGGGGAACCTAGTCCGAAAAACTTCGTTCTCTACCAACTTCTTACATCATGCCTCCTAAGCGGAGTGCACCTCGCAATCCCACTCGGAGGTCCTCTCGGATCTCCGAAGAGATACCCTTCGACACAGTCGAAGTCGGAGGGTCTTCGACTATCCCTCCACCTCAAACTCCGCAAGAGGCTTCTATTCCTCGAGGATACGAAACCTCTCCACCAACCCCTTCCATACTCCGACCGCCCGGAGTCACCTCCGCCACCCTCCATCCCGATTCGAACTGATCATACCAGTTCTCAAGACCCGGAAGGTCCTTCCGGAGGAGATGAAGATAGCCTTGGAGACATGGCCACTCAAATGGCCAACCTTCAAGCTGAGGTAGCGAGTGGCGACAAGAGGCTGCGAACAGGCTTCGCTCTCAAGCCACCCCAGCTATCCCCGAAGTGCCCGAAGACGACGATCTTGGTTATCCCGAAGCCCCGGAGAACGCCTCTTACGACAATGAATCTCCGTTGCATCCTGAGCTGCAGAAGGTTCGCTTCGATCCAAAGTTCAAAACTTCGAAGCTCTGCAAGTATGCCGGAGACGAAGATCCCAGTGAGTTCGCGCGTTCTTATGCCCTAGCGATTGAAGCTAGCGGCGGAGACAGGGAAACTATGGCGAAGTGCTTCCCGTTAGCTCTTCAAGGAGTGGCGTTGAGATGGTTCTGGTCTTTAAAGCCAGGATCAATCAATTCGTGGTCACAGTTGAAGAGTAAGTTTATAAGTAACTTTCAGGGCACCTTCGTGCCCCCCATGTCGACAGGAAGCCTTTTCCAAGTGAAACAGCTCCCCGGAGAAACATTGAGGCAGTACTTCAAGCGCTTCGCTCACACGAAGTCACAAATTCGGGGGCTGTCCACATCCTCAGTGGTTGATGCGGCTCGGGAAGGCGTCAATCATAAAGGCCTTCTGGATAAACTACATCGGAAGAGCATCACCACAGTATCACAGCTGATGTCATACTTCGAGGAGTATGCAAGGTCAGAAGAGGGTTGGCTTCGGAGGTCTGCTGCTACTTCGAGAGTATTGCAAGAGGTTAAAGCAGAGGTGAAGACTTCGGCACAGCCGCAAGAACCAGTCTTCGAAGTGCAACATGATAGAAGAAGAGGGCAAAAGCACCCTCGCTCTGAAGTCTTAAACATTGCAACCCCCACAGAAGTTTGCACCAAGAGCTCCACAGCCTGCGGGGAACAAGTCCAGCGGCTGGAGGCCGCCAGGGAAAACGACTGGCAAGGGCCAGACCCTTTTTTGCTGTATTCATGGAGAGAATCGAAGCCATGCAACTGACACTTGCAAGGCTATCCTTACCCTAAGGGGAGAATACTTGGAAAGAACTTCGGGGTCGAGGCAGTACCGACCGAAGTCCAGCAGCAGCGCGCCCAGACCCAGTCCAAGCTGTGGCGCGGATAGAAAATTTTGATGCTGCAAGGCACCCTTCGGTGGCCAATGTTATGCCACCTCCGAAGCAAGAGAAGGGCAAGATAGAGAGAAGAGAGTAGTTCTCCCTATCTCCGGAGGAGGTACCCTCGGAAGCATGTCCAAGAGACAGCGAGGAGAGTACGTTCGAGAAGTAGGCCATATTGGGACTTCGTCATCTGCAGCTGCAATGCCGGAGTGGTCTCATGTTCCAATATCTTTCTCTGCGGAGGATGCAGCTGGTATTAAGTTCCCGCATGCAGATCCATTGGTTATCACTGCTGATATTGCAGGGACTGAAGTCCGAAGGGTGCTAATTGACGGAGGTAGTTCAGCAGATATATCTTTGTACAAGCCTTCGATCAGTTATTGCATTCCCGTAAGCATCTCCTTCCAGCGGCTCGTCCTCTGCAAGGCTTCGCAGGACCTCCGCTTGATGCACTTGGCCAGATAGGCTTGGAAGTAACACTTCGGAGAAGGTTTACTAGCCCGAAATGAAGAAGTTATCTTTGATGTGGTAGATGCCCCGTATGCTATAATGTCATCTTCGGACGGGGCATGGTTGAATCAGTTCGGAGCTGTGGCGCATCACAACTACTTGTGCATGAAGATGCCCACGCAAGCAGGAGTCCTAACAATCTTCGAGATCAAGCCAGGCTCAGAGAGCAGAATATGGTCACGGTCCTCCTCTTGATCCGAGGCAAGTAAATAGTGTCCAAGCTAATGAAGAATTTTTTTACAGCCTCCTCCGAAGCCTCGAAGAAAGTCCTTTCCGAGACCAAGGTCCCGAAGGAGACGATTGCAACGAAGATCATTGTCAAAGATGGTCAAGAATACACTTTTCAATTTGGTAAAGATTTACCTCCTGAAGTTGCAACTTCCTTGGAAAAGGTCGTAGAAGAAAATTTGGATGTCTTCGCTTGGTCTGACGAAGATATCACCGGAGTCGATCGGGATATTATGAGCACAGTTACTTGTAAACCCGAAGGCTCGGCCTGTTCGACAAGGACTCCGGAAGATGTCCGCAGAGAGAGCTGCTCTAGCTAAGGACGAAGTTGAAAAGCTGTTGAAGGCTGGGATTATCAGAGAAGTGGCCCACACAGAATGGTTAGCCAACCCAGTCTTCGTCAAGAAGAAGTCTTCCGGAAAGTGGCGCATGTGCATTGATTTCACATCTCTGAATAAAGCGTGCCCACGTGACCCCTACCCCATGCCCCGAATTGATCAACTAGTTGACTCCACTGCAGGTTCGGAGTTACTAAGCTTCCTTGACGCGTATTCTGGTTATCATCAAATATGGTTGAAGCGCGAAGATGAAATCAAGACGAGCTTTGTAACTCCTTCGGGAGTCTTCTGCTATGTAAGAATGCCCTTCGGCCTAAGAAATGCCGGGGCTACCTTTTTCAAGATTAGTTGCTAAGGCTCTAGGTCATCAACTAGGTCGCAATGTGGAGGCCTATATGGATGATATTGTAATAAAGAGTGCTTTAAAGCACCAACATAGCCTAGACTTAGCAGAAACATTCAATAGCCTTCGGGCATGTGGGATCCGTCTTAACCCCGAAAATGTATATTCGGAGCTAAGGCTGGAAAGTTGTTAGGGTACTTAGTTTCAAGCAGGGGAATTGAAGCTAGCCCTACTCAAATAACTGCGCTGCAGAAGATGGCTCCTCCGGAGAATTTAAAGCAAGTGCAAAAGCTGACTGGACATCTGGCCGCACTTAGACAGTTTTATCAAGGTCTGCGGAGAGGAGCTTGCCAATATTAAAGCTTTGAAAGGGTCCGAAGATTTTGCATGGACACCGAGTGTCAGAAAGCTTCGAAGATATTAAAGATTATCTCAGCAATCTGCTACACTCACGGTGCCTATTGCGGACGAAACCCTACTCCTGTATCTGGCAGCTACAGTTCCAGCTGTCAGCGCAGTCCTTGTCAGAGAAGCGGATATCAATGGGAAGTTGGTCCAAAATCCTGTCTATTTTGTATCCGAAGCATTGTCAGGAGCGAAGACAAGATACTCCGAACTGAGAAGTTCGTTTATTGCTCTGATAATGGCTTCGAGGAAGCTAAGACATTATTTTTTGGGCTCATAAGTAATTGTACCAACTTCGTATCATTTAGGAGATATGCTCCGAAGCAAAGATTCCAACTGGAAGGATTGGAAAGTGGCAGTAGAGCTAGCACCCTTCGGTATATCTTTCCTGGCAAGGACAGCTATCAAATCTCAAGTCCTAGCAGACTTCGTAGCAGAGTGGACTCCACCTGCGAAGTTGACTCCAGAGAAATCAGATGACGTAGTTTGGATTATTTACTCCGATGGGGCTTTCAAGCATCCGGAGCAGG
>JAAALK010000079.1:92666023-92694447 GCA_019279435.1 Zizania palustris | reverse complement strand
CGTGACGGAGCTCCCCGCTCCCCTGGCATCAAGCCTCCCGCTTGACCCAGGTTCACCTGGCTCGAACCCTGTCCGTCGCCTCCGAAGTCCCTGCGCACCACAGACAAGCAAACAAGTGTATCCAGTACTCCGGAGACCTCTCCGGGTTAGCAACCTCCGGTACACACTCCGGTGTACCGCCCAAAGTACCGAAGCCAACGGTACGAACCCAGTCATCGTGTACTGCCGGACCCCTCCGACAGGCACACTCCGCTGCACAGCTGCAGCAAGCAAACACCGAACACACCCCGGTGACACACCTCCGAACACCCTTCGGAGGTACCACCTCCGAAGCCCCTCCGGAGGTACCCTTCGAACAGAGGGTAAAATCCAGTCAATCACTCATCACAAACACCGAAACCACCCTTGGTTTCTCACGATGCATTTGCTGTCTTTTACATGCCTGGTAGCTAGTTCCTTACTTAGATACAGATATGCAACTTGGACATCTTTATGCTTTAACATGGAAATGTGCTATAAAAATGATAAAAATAGAAAAATAAAAAATCCATGCCTTTTTATGCTTGATTTGAAAAGATCTAGGTGGGTTTGTGTTTATAGCAAAAAATGGCATTAATGGTCAAACTAGGCAAATACTGAAAAATAGTATTTTTGACCGAAAATATGTCAACCTTGCAACGGCCGGTCTGACCAGCTATGGTAGGCTGGTCTAACTGGCTAAGTCCGGTTAGACTGGACCTATGGCCTCGGTTAGACCGACCAGGGTCTGGATTTCAGATCCGAGTAGGATTAGAGATATTATAGCCCAAAACATATCTCAACAGGGTTTTGGACGCATCTAACTCTATCTCTAGCCAAGGATAACTAGCCCACCCCCTATAAATACTAGGAGGGCAAGGCCGATTCAAGCCCCCCGACATATCAACCCAAAGCACTAGCTTTGAATCGTATTTACTTTCTGTTGGGGGAAAATATCTCATCTTCGAGGTTATTGCCGAAGCAGCATAAAGACAGTCAACCAGTTCGAAGATTGTCCGAAGACCATCTTCGAAGATGCCCAGAACCTCGTTCGAAGCCCGAAGACAGGCACTGGTTCGAAGTATATCTTCGAACCAAAGCCCTTCAGGATCTTTTCTGCCAGCTAAGATGGAAGACTTATCTTCTATCCTATTAGATTAGTCTTTTACCATTTTAGCCCTATTAAGGAAACCGAATAGTTTCCTTAATGTCGGTTGTAATAGAGGGGTAAATAGGTCTTTTCCTTAATGTTTAGGCCTATAAATACCCCCCATTTCACCCTGTAATAGGGACCGATTACAAGTGATTCAATACACACTTTCGAACTATTCTAAGCTATTATCCTTTCGGAGGCTTAGAACAGTTTGCTTCACAAACACTTCGTTTGTTAGTTTCTTTTCTACAGAAACCTGTTAGCGTAATCTTTTACGCCAACAGTTGGCGCCGTCCGTGGGGAACCTAGTCCGAAAAACTTCGTTCTCTACCAACTTCTTACATCATGCCTCCTAAGCGGAGTGCACCTCGCAATCCCACTCGGAGGTCCTCTCGGATCTCCGAAGAGATACCCTTCGACACAGTCGAAGTCGGAGGGTCTTCGACTATCCCTCCACCTCAAACTCCGCAAGAGGCTTCTATTCCTCGAGGATACGAAACCTCTCCACCAACCCCTTCCATACTCCGACCGCCCGGAGTCACTCCGCCACCCTCCATCCCGATTCGAACTGATCATACCAGTTCTCAAGACCCGGAAGGTCCTTCCGGAGGAGATGAAGATAGCCTTGGAGACATGGCCACTCAAATGGCCAACCTTCAAGCTGAGGTAGCGAGGTGGCGACAAGAGGCTGCGAACAGGCTTCGCTCTCAAGCCACCCCAGCTATCCCCGAAGTGCCCGAAGACGACGATCTTGGTTATCCCGAAGCCCCGGAGAACGCCTCTTACGACAATGAATCTCCGTTGCATCCTGAGCTGCAGAAGGTTCGCTTCGATCCAAAGTTCAAAACTTCGAAGCTCTGCAAGTATGCCGGAGACGAAGATCCCAGTGAGTTCGCGCGTTCTTATGCCCTAGCGATTGAAGCTAGCGGCGGAGACAGGGAAACTATGGCGAAGTGCTTCCCGTTAGCTCTTCAAGGAGTGGCGTTGAGATGGTTCTGGTCTTTAAAGCCAGGATCAATCAATTCGTGGTCACAGTTGAAGAGTAAGTTTATAAGTAACTTTCAGGGCACCTTCGTGCCCCCCATGTCGACAGGAAGCCTTTTCCAAGTGAAACAGCTCCCCGGAGAAACATTGAGGCAGTACTTCAAGCGCTTCGCTCACACGAAGTCACAAATTCGGGGGCTGTCCACATCCTCAGTGGTTGATGCGGCTCGGGAAGGCGTCAATCATAAAGGCCTTCTGGATAAACTACATCGGAAGAGCATCACCACAGTATCACAGCTGATGTCATACTTCGAGGAGTATGCAAGGTCAGAAGAGGGTTGGCTTCGGAGGTCTGCTGCTACTTCGAGAGTATTGCAAGAGGTTAAAGCAGAGGTGAAGACTTCGGCACAGCCGCAAGAACCAGTCTTCGAAGTGCAACATGATAGAAGAAGAGGGCAAAAGCACCCTCGCTCTGAAGTCTTAAACATTGCACCCCCACAGAAGTTTGCACCAAGAGCTCCACAGCCTGCGGGGAACAAGTCCAGCGGCTGGAGGCCGCCAGGGAAAACGACTGGCAAGGGCCAGACCCTTTTTTGCTGTATTCATGGAGAGAATCGAAGCCATGCAACTGACACTTGCAAGGCTATCCTTACCCTAAGGGGAGAATACTTGGAAAGAACTTCGGGTCGAGGCAGTACCGACCGAAGTCCAGCAGCAGCGCGCCCAGACCCAGTCCAAGCTGTGGCGCGGATAGAAAATTTTGATGCTGCAAGGCACCCTTCGGTGGCCAATGTTATGCCACCTCCGAAGCAAGAAGAAGGGCAAGATAGAGAGAAGAGAGTAGTTCTCCCTATCTCCGGAGGAGGTACCCTCGGAAGCATGTCCAAGAGACAGCGAGGAGAGTACGTTCGAGAAGTAGGCCATATTGGGACTTCGTCATCTGCAGCTGCAATGCCGGAGTGGTCTCATGTTCCAATATCTTTCTCTGCGGAGGATGCAGCTGGTATTAAGTTCCCGCATGCAGATCCATTGGTTATCACTGCTGATATTGCAGGGACTGAAGTCCGAAGGGTGCTAATTGACGGAGGTAGTTCAGCAGATATTATCTTTGTACAAGCCTTCGATCAGTTATGCATTTCCCGTAAGCATCTCCTTCCAGCGGCTCGTCCTCTGCAAGGCTTCGCAGGACCTCCGCTTGATGCACTTGGCCAGATAGGCTTGGAAGTAACCTTCGGAGAAGGTTTACTAGCCCGAACTGAAGAAGTTATCTTTGATGTGGTAGATGCCCCGTATGCTTATAATGTCATCTTCGGACGGGGCATGTTGAATCAGTTCGGAGCTGTGGCGCATCACAACTACTTGTGCATGAAGATGCCCACGCAAGCAGGAGTCCTAACAATCTTCGGAGATCAAGCCATGGCTCAGAGAGCAGAATATGGTCACGGTCCTCCTCTTGATCCGAGGCAAGTAAATAGTGTCCAAGATAATGAAGAATTTTTTTCAGCCTCCTCCGAAGCCTCGAAGAAGTCCTTTCCGAGACCAAGTCCCGAAGGAGAGATTGCAACGAAGATCATTGTCAAAGATGGTAAAGAATACACTTTTCAATTTGGTAAAGATTTACCTCCTGAAGTTGCAACTTCCTTGGAAAAGGTCGTAGAAGAAAATTTGGATGTCTTCGCTTGGTCTGACGAAGATATCACCGGAGTCGATCGGGATATTATTGAGCACAGTTTACTTGTAAACCCGAAGGCTCGGCCTGTTCGACAAGGACTCCGGAAGATGTCCGCAGAGAGAGCTGCTCTAGCTAAGGACGAAGTTGAAAAGCTGTTGAAGGCTGGGATTATCAGAGAAGTGGCCCACACAGAATGGTTAGCCAACCCAGTCTTCGTCAAGAAGAAGTCTTCCGGAAAGTGGCGCATGTGCATTGATTTCACATCTCTGAATAAAGCGTGCCCACGTGACCCCTACCCCATGCCCCGAATTGATCAACTAGTTGACTCCACTGCAGGTTCGGAGTTACTAAGCTTCCTTGACGCGTATTCTGGTTATCATCAAATATGGTTGAAGCGCGAAGATGAAATCAAGACGAGCTTTGTAACTCCTTCGGGAGTCTTCTGCTATGTAAGAATGCCCTTCGGCCTAAGAAATGCCGGGGCTACTTTTCAAGATTAGTTGCTAAGGCTCTAGGTCATCAACTAGGTCGCAATGTGGAGGCCTATATGGATGATATTGTAATAAAGAGTGCTTTAAAGCACCAACATAGCCTAGACTTAGCAGAAACATTCAATAGCCTTCGGGCATGTGGGATCCGTCTTAACCCCGAAAAATGTATATTCGGAGCTAAGGCTGGAAAGTTGTTAGGGTACTTAGTTTCAAGCAGGGGAATTGAAGCTAGCCCTACTCAAATAACTGCGCTGCAGAAGATGGCTCCTCCGGAGAATTTAAAGCAAGTGCAAAAGCTGACTGGACATCTGGCCGCACTTAGCAGGTTTTTATCAAGGTCTGCGGAGAGGAGCTTGCCAATATTTAAAGCTTTGAAAGGGTCCGAAGATTTGCATGGACACCGGAGTGTCAGAAAAGCTTCGAAGATATTAAAGATTATCTCAGCAATCTTGCTACACTCACGGTGCCTATTGCGGACGAAACCCTACTCCTGTATCTTGCAGCTACAGGTTCAGCTGTCAGCGCAGTCCTTGTCAGAGAAGCGGATATCAATGGGAAGTTGGTCCAAAATCCTGTCTATTTTGTATCCGAAGCATTGTCAGGAGCGAAGACAAGATACTCCGAACTTGAGAAGTTCGTTTATGCTCTGATAATGGCTTCGAGGAAGCTAAGACATTATTTTTTGGCTCATAATGTAATTGTACCAACTTCGTATCATTTAGGAGATATGCTCCGAAGCAAAGATTCCACTGGAAGGATTGGAAAGTGGGCAGTAGAGCTAGCACCCTTCGGTATATCTTTCCTGGCAAGGACAGCTATCAAATCTCAAGTCCTAGCAGACTTCGTAGCAGAGTGGACTCCACCTGCGAAGTTGACTCCAGAGAAATCAGATGACGGAGTTTGGATTATTTACTCTGATGGGGCTTTCCAAGCATCCGGAGCAGGCATTGGGGCAGTATTGATTTCACCGTCAGGGCAAAGAGCAATGTACTCCGCAAGACTCAACTTTAAGTCTACCAATAATATAGCGGAGTACGAAGGGATTTTATTGGGACTCCGGAAAGCACGTGCTCTAGGGGCTACAAGGATAATTATAAAACAGATTCTCAGATAGTAGCAGGGCACGTAGACAAAAGTTTTCAAGTCCGACATCCACAGCTTGCAAAGTATTTAGAAGAAATCCGCAAGATCGAAGCATACTTCAAGGGTATTTCCATTCGGAGTATACCAAGAGCTGAAAACGTGCAAGCGGACATTTTAGCGAAGGCTGCAGCCGGAGCTGTGGATGTGCCTGACGAAGCTTTCTATGAGGAGCTCAATGTACCTTCGGTGCCACAAATTGCCTCTGCGGAGATTCTTTGCATTCCTAGTGCAGATTGGAAAGATTCGATCATAGAACTCTTGCAAGGAGGAACAAATTTGCCCGAAGAGCCCCAATTGTCAAGATTAAAGCTAAGAGCAAGAAACTATCAGTTAATCAACGGTATATTATACAAGGCCGGAGTATGTTCCCCCCTACTCCGATGTATATCTCAAGCCGAAGGCCAAGAAATTCTTCGAGAAATTCACGAAGGCCTTTGTGGAAGCCATTTAGCCCCTAGAGCTCTGGCAGGAAAAACACTTCGCCAGGGGCTTTATTGGCCCACAATAACAACTGATGCGGAGAGCTTGGTCCGCACTTGTCAAGGATGCCAGTGGATGGGTCGACGGAGTCATCGCCCACCAACAGCTCTTCAAGTCATTGCTCCGGTATGGCCTATGGCCAGATGGGGTATGGATCTAATTGGTCCCTTTCCGTTAGCAAAGGGAAATCTGAAGTTCGCAGTGGTAGCTATTGAATATTTTTCTAAGTGGGTAGAAGCAGAGCCCTTAACAGCTATCACTTCGAACAATGTACAGAAATTCTTCTGGAAGAACATTATTTGCCGGTTCGGAGTGCCTAGATATCTCACAGTTGATAATGGAACACAGTTCGACGCAGAACCCTTCAGGAAGTTTTGCGAAGACCTAGGCATTCAACTATGTTTTGCTGCAGTGAGACACCCTCAGTCAAATGGTGCTGTAGAGCGAGCCAATGGAAATATTTTATCAGGGTTAAATCGAAGAATAGTAGGATTGTCAAAGGGACTGTGGACCGAAGAGCTTCCGAAGATTCTGTGGTCCATTCGGACTACGCAAACAAGGTCCACAGGTTTTACTCCGTTCAGACTACTATTCGGAGATGAAGCTATGACTCCAACAGAGCTCAAAGGGGGGTCATTTCGCAGCACCGAACCGGACATCGAAGAAGAAAGACAAGCTTCGTTAGACTTGTCAGAAGAAACAAGACTTCGGGCTGTAGCTAATTTATCAAAGTATCATCAGCAGACGAAGACTTGGTATGACCCGAAGGTTAAGCTCAGCGAGTTAAGGCCGGGTCATCTTGTTCTACGAAGCATTATAGCACCAGGGAAGTTAGGCAATAAATGGGAAGGTCCATATCTAATTGTCCGCTCAGGGCGCCCTGGTTCATTTAAATTAGCTAATTTAGAAGGTGAAGAGTTAGCACATACTTGGCATGCGGAGCACCTAAAGCGATACTTCGTATAAGGGCTCCTTGTAATTCGCTTGTAATCACCTCTAAATTAATAAAGCATACACCCTGATAGGGGCCTTCCCCTCATACACTCCCAGCTTCCCGAGCGGACGCGCTGGAACCGTGGGGTCGACTGAGAGGGAAGTGTCATTAAGCTGGGCTGTATTTCCAGACTTTGTACCCATAAAGTCGAAGCCTCCAGTGTGGTGGCTGAAATCCATCCGGAGCCCAAGTCACGGCTTGTAGGCATCCGTAAAAGAGCCAATACCACATTCTACGGAGTCCAAGCCATTGGCTGGTAGACTTCCGTAAAAAGAGCCGAAGGTGGCCAAAATCTGCGGAGTCCAAGCTGCAGCTTGCAGACATCCGTAAAAAGAGCCGAAGGTGGCCAAATTCTGCGAAGTCCAAGCCATTGGCTGGTAGACTTCTGCAAAAATAGCCGAAGGTGGCTACAATTATACGGAGTCCAAGCCATTGGCTGGTAGACATCCGTAAAAAGAGCCGAAGGTGGCCAAATTCTGCGAAGTCCAAGCCATTGGCTGGTAGACTTCTGCAAAAATAGCCGAAGGTGGCTAAAACAAAACAACATTTGAGCCATGAGCTTCGAATGTCTGTCCAAAGTGACAAATTCTTTAAGACACTAAAGTGTCCTGGAAGTTATCTCAATTGATTTCTTTCGTTAAACAAAGATACCAAGTTACCATTCTTCCGACTACAAAAAGTCGAAGACATTTCATAAGATTTCAAAAGATCTTTAAATGACAGAGGGGCTCCGAACCCCCAAAAAATTGTACTCCGAAGTTTTTTCTTTGCGCATAACCATCTTTGAATACAGTTCGAAGTTGCTTATACCCAAAGAGGGGCTAGTAAATATGGAGACAATTTTAAATCGGCATTCATTATTGAAATAAATGTGTTTACAGATTACATTATGAAAAATCGGTATCTATACCAAGAAGGAATCGGAGACCTCTTCGGTCCCGAGAGCTAGGGGTGGAACGACTAGTTCCAACATCGGAAGTTCTAAGAACTCTACGTTTAACTCTCTTCCTCCCCTTCGAAGCTCTAAAATCCTTCTGCTCTTGTTGAAGCTCGGCCCAAGTTCGAAGCCGCTCGGGACTTCTTTCCCAGCTTCTAAGATCTTCAGATCTTTTATTTTGGGCTTCACCTTCGTCTTCGGACCAATTAGTGTCTTCAGAAGACGAGGTGTTTGCGTCAATTTCTTTATCTTCCTCTTTAATATAAGACAATACGTCTTTGATTACTTCGGGCGCAATAACGCCGGAGTCATCTCGAGGAATAAGAAATCGAGGACACTTATAACTCTTTAGAAGTTCGAAGGTGTTCCACAGTGAGCGAAGTTCGCTGTTAAGCTCTAACGCTTCGATATCTTCCATAAGAGGCAAAGCCTAAAAATATGATAAACAAGACTTTCATTGATAAATGTTTACAGGCATCAGCTTTACATAATCAAAAAATCCTAAGTAATTCCTAAACTTGCGGGCTCGGAGGAGGCTGACTGCTCGAAGCTTGACTCCGAACTTGCTTCTGGCGTTGGCCTTCATCAATCCAAGCCTTGATCGCAGATCGACCTTCGGCTCTCCATGAAGTTTGAAAGGCTCGCCAGGCGGCAGCCACGCCTTCGGAAGGAGTCAAAAGTCTCGCGTCGTCGAAGATGATGGAGCCCTCTGCGCTCGGAGTAATTATTCGGCCCAAATCCTCATAGTAGCGAAGTAATCCAAGGGCAGACACTTGTCCGGAGAGTTCTCCATAACGCATGCCTGCCGTCTTCATTTGCTTCGCTGCTCCTTGGATCCTCTTTAACCGGCGCAGCAGAGTCACATTGTCATCCGAAGGTAGTGATCCAGTAGTACCGAAGTACTCCAAGACACCTAACATCTGCTCGATGACCTCCGAAGCCACCTTCTCAGACTTAAGCCTTTCCTCAATAAGCGCATCCTTGGCCGAAGTCGTTTCTGCTAAAACTCCGGAGATTCTAGCGTTCTCCGTAGTCAAAGCATTCTTTTGAGTCCGGAGTTGGCCAGCCTCTTCTTGAAGTCTTACAAGTTCGGACCCCTTAGCACAATTCTTTCTGCTTCGAGTTCTTTCTTTGCAGCCTCCAAGCTTTGCCTAGCCCTTCGCTCTGCTAGTATTACATTATCCATCTGAGCTACTCGACCTTCGGAGAAGTTAAAATTTCTTTGAAGAGCTTCGTTCTCTTCCCGAAGTTGAGCAATTTCATTCTCGCTCGATAAAGCCGCAGCGCGGGCTAAGACTGCTTGCTAAGAAAAAAGAAAAACTGAAATAAGAAATTATTCATATATAATTTGCTATTTGGTTCGAAGATGCTTTATACCTGATAAGCTGCTCTTTCTACAGCAAGGTTAAGCTCCGAACCCTTCGCTCTGCTTAAAAGGGCTACCAGTTCTGTTTCCCCGACTTTGCGACTGGCTTCACCCAAAGGTTTAACCAAAGTCCCAAGTCCGGTTTTCTCCTCCAAAAAAGGAGTTATGAGAGGAAGCATTTCTGAAGCCTTCTGATCAGCTCTGCTTAGCGAAGGTCCGGAGAGTTCTTCCGAGGGCCTTGGAACTTCTGAAGATGGCCCCCCCTCAGTTGATTCACTTTCATCTGTTGACTCAGATGAAGTCGATCCTTGAGTAGGGAGAGGCTCTATGTGTCTTTTACCTCTTCCAGGCCCTTGTTGAGTAACCTCCGGGTGTGGCTCCGAAGTTGTCGAAGGTCTTTGAATTGTATCTTCGTGAGATACTTCGACAACAGGAGGCTCTGAAAAAACAAAAATATTATACATTGTATAATTTTGCATAAATTAATATGAATTATGCGAAATCTACCTTCGACATTCTCCGGGAGATCGAGCACTGGGCTGATCGGAGGATCAAAAGTGAAGTCATCATCTGACTCCGCAGTCGGATTTTCCACTGTCGGAGCATCTCCGTGAGCAGTCCTTTCCTCCACCACCGAAGTTGTCGGAACCTCGACTTCATCTCCACCCATAGGGGCTTCGATTTGCTCCTCCTGGGTATCCGGAGCTCTTACTCCTTCGATGTTGACTTGGGGCTCCGGTATACCTGCAGTATCTTCAATGTGAATACTTCGTTGAGCTGCATCTTCATCAATCAATTTCACTAATAATATACCTTCATCTTCTTTAGAACCATAGATTGAGGTTCTTGAGCTTGAAGGCGCAGGATCCGAAGGTGCGAGATTTTTTGGCTTCCGAGCCACCTTCTTCACCGGAGTCCTTGCGGAGCTAGAAGCTCCGGCTTCGGCCACTCTTTTCTTGGGTCCTTTCTCCAAAGGCACCCAGTCCATCAGAGGGGGCGGAGTTAACTCCAACATTCCCCATACTCTGTTAAATCGCTCCCAACTTCCGACCAATTTGATTCGCCATTCTTTTTCCGACGGAGTTGGAGCACCCAGAATCTTCTCCGAAGCCCTTACAATTTGCTCTGAAGTAATAGGGGCTGAAGAAGCTAAAAAAATAACTCGAGTTAATCTTTATTCGAAGTAAATATGTACAATGCATGTTGATTTCGAAGTTACCTACAGGGCTCGAAGTATAATTGATCTTGCGAAGACCGCCTTCCGAGTCATCCTCGAAGACGATAGGCCAGTTGGCCATCAGCGGAGGAATTTGCAGTCCGAGGAATTCTTCGGCAAAGTCCCGCATGCTTAACCTTCGGCTGATTTTCTGAAGCAAGTTGAGGCGAGCTTCGAGCTGGCCTTCGTCAGGTTGCACTAAGGCCTCCTTCCGGAATTGGATTTCTTTGAGGGGCCCAGCCAGAGGACTGCTCGCTCCGACTTCGGCATAAAACCACCTCAGGACCCAATCGGTGTACCATCTAGCATTGATAGCCTTAGCAGGGAATTGCAGGGCATATTCGTCTCGAAGCCTAAAATTAATGCTTCCGAAGGCAACCACCACTTTCTCACCTCCGGAGCCTGCGAACGTCTTCGGCTGACAAGTTGCTCTATGAAGTGCAGCGAAGATTTCAGCCCTCCCCTCACAACCTTCGGCTCTCAGCGCCCACTCGAAGATAGCTAATCTAGCTACAGCATTCGGAGATAGCTGGGGGAGGGTTACATGGAACAGGTCAAGTACTTCGGCCAAGAAATCCACAGCAGGGAGGCCCAAGCCTGCTTCGAAAAAAGCTTCGAATACTACAACCTCTCCGGGTCTTGGTGATGGAATCGATTCTTTGCCCGGTTTCCGAATCATAACTCCATTGCTAATCTTTCCCCCTGCTGTGATTGCCAAAGACTCTTTCTTGCAGGTAGAAGGCCCTAACTCAAAAGACTGATCCAAGTATTTGGTCGACGGTGGGCACAGACCTTGGTCATCGGCGATTTGGGGATTTCTCCCCCCTGCCGCCATGGATGTTGCCGCCTGCATCGAGGGTGCCGCCGCCAATGCTGCCGCTGCTGCCGCTGCAGCCGCCTGTTGCCGAGCCAAGGCCGAAGGAGGCGCAGATCCCTTGGTCTTCACCATCACGATCGCTGGATTGTTCTGAGGAAATGGAGGCTAAGGCTCAAGAAATCAAAGGCTAGGGCTCAAGAACTCAAGGGGCTCAAAAAGCTTTTGGCTGTGAGAAAGCGGTGAAAAGGTAATCGGGTAAGTTTTAAGCCCTTTATTTATAGCCTAAATGTTCCGCTTGTTACCGTTTGGGCCCTGCCCTTTCGCATTCTCGCCCGTTATTTTCTTCCGGAAATAACGCATCATATAACTTTCGTTAGAAACAGAAACTAACGGCTATTTTTTCTAAGTCTAAAAAGACTTTCGAACTTCCTGAGTCAGTTCTAAGATAGTTCGAAAAGTAATTACCTTACGACTGATTCGAAATTCATATCTTCATGTATTTCGGAGATAAAATAAAAACCAATAACCCCTATGATTGGTTATCTTTTCTTTCCGTATACTGCTCTCCTAACGTTACAGGTCGAACGGAGAAGCGTATTCGAGGGGCTACTGTTGGGGGAAAATATCTCATCTTCGGGGTTATTGCCGAAGCAGCATAAAGACAGTCAACCAGTTCGAAGATTGTCCGAAGACCATCTTCGAAGATGCCCAGAACCTCGTTCGAAGCCCGAAGACAGGCACTGGTCGGTTCGAAGTATATCTTCGAACCAAAGCCCTTCAGGATCTTTTCTGCCAGCTAAGATGGAAGACTTATCTTCTATCCTATTAGATTAGTCTTTTACCATTTTAGCCCTATTAAGGAAACCGAATAGTTTCCTTAATGTCGGTTGTAATAGAGGGGTAAATAGGTCTTTTCCTTAATGTTTAGGCCTATAAATACCCCCCATTTCACCCTGTAATAGGGACCGATTACAAGTGATTCAATACACACTTTCGAACTATTCTAAGCTATTATCCTTTCGGAGGCTTAGAACAGTTTGCTTCACAAACACTTCGTTTGTTAGTTTCTTTTCTATAGAAACCTGTTAGCGTAATCTTTTACGCCAACACTTTCTTTACTTTTCTGCATCTTCGTGGGTTTGCTTGAAAGCCCTCTGTCTGCTGCGTCCGTAATCACGGTAACCCTTGCTGGTTCGCTTGTGAACCTCCCGTTAATCCATGTAACGGATTGCTACCCTTTTTATCGGTTTTTATTCCCTTATCCGGCAATTCAGCCCTCTGGCCGAATTGTGTTTGATCTCTTATTGTTTTGTAGATCAATCGCCTTCTCAAACATCCATGCGAAGTTTGGGAGCAATTGGAGATTGTTTGCTACGTTTACCGAAGCTTAACAGATCGGATTTGTTACTTTGGTCCGACCGGTGTTGAGGTTCCGGTCTGACCGGAGGCCTTCGTCATGCCGTTGTCGGCAACAGCCGGTTAGACCGATGGAACTCCACCAATCTGACTGGGACCCTTCGCACCGGGCGCGCCGAAGCCGAGGTCTGAGCCCGTCGAAGCCCTAACCTCCGAAGCTCTACGCACCGGAGCTCCGCACGTTCGAAGGTCAACACCCGGAGATCCCTTCGCTCGGTGTGACCGGAGTAGCATGGTCGGTCTGACCGACGAAGCTTCATCGATCAGACCGCTGGAGTCGCACTTCGCATCTACCTTCGGGACACCACCCGAAGCCCCTTCGCAGCCCTTCGGTCTGACCGGGGTTGTACCTCCGGTCTGACCGGGCTTGAGGCCGAAGGCGTCCCAAGGACCCTTCAGGCCAGCATCTGCTATAACTCCGAATCAGCCTCTGAATTGGCCGATTCCAGGTATTTTGGTCATTTTGTTACTATTTACATTGCTATCAATACTTTCAGCTAATTGGATTAAAATATTAATTATTTATCTGATTGCCTGGTGACTCCAAATCCCTTGTCACTATCCAGGGTAGTCGGAACGCGGCGTCGGTATCATTGCGATACTTTTGGACGTCGAACCGGCCCAAGTGCGGGGGCGTATTTTTGCATCAACGCACTTTCTGGTGACTCCGCTGGGGACGACGCCAACCATGACTACTACCTCTACATCGGCGGCGGGTACATATTCTATGTCTATTTCCACTACATCGCCGATGAACATTGTGGGGAGCGCGGACATCGACGGCCGCAACATTATAACACCCACCATGGCGGACATATCTGAGGAAGACCGAGCAAATATCGAAGCGAAAAAGCGATAACTCAAAGAACTGATGCTCAGAGATTGCATAAAGACACGCTCAGGCTTCGTCATGTGAGACAACCTCAACTTGGCCTAGGTACGCCCGTCATCACCCCCTTTATCCGCCTCACAAGTAGACCGTAGGATAGCTGCGTCTGTTGATTAAGCGGTTAGCGCCTCGCTAGCCAATAAACTAGAACCCACAGTTGTCTCGCAAGTGGCGGCAATGTTTAGAAGACTCGATTTTACTGAGGCCAATTCACCAGCACCAATTACTAGTATTTCGCCAACACAACATATCTATAGCAGAACCGATGGTAATACTGGAAAGACCATCACGTTTCCAGCTACTTCCTCCACAGCCGAAACACATAACTACTCCTATGGATAGGCAAACCCAGCTTACCAGGTACCACCACCGCTTGCGCCTATACCTGCTCTGCCGCCACCGCTTGCACTGCATAGGCCAGAGCATGTTGATATACCACCACGCGTCCCGCCACCACATGAAACTTGCGCACAAGCGTTAGATCACGACAATATCGAGGAGTGTATTCGCGCACTATTTAGGGAATGCACCGGTTTTGCACCTCGGGATAGAGCTAGGGTTTATCGAAAACCATATCCCGACCACTTTGACACTATTCCGTACCCACGCAGTTATAGAGTCCCGGATTTCACGAAATTTGATGGCGAGGGTAGTAAATCCACATTAGAAAACATTAGCCAGTTTTAGCCTTGACGGGCCTGGCCAAAGCCCGCGCTACCGAACCTTCGGCCCAAGAAGCAGGCCTCGACGGGCCTAGCCGAAGCCCACCTCGGTAGAGATAGAGTTGCACACGTTTCCAACTCAATCTCTATCTCTATCTGGCCGGATTAATAGCAGATTAGATTAGGAGTTAACACCCTATAAATGGAGAGGCCTGGCCGGCGTGGAAAGCCCCCCCAACTCAAACCAAACCAAAGCCATGCTTTGATCGTACCTTTACTTTTCTGTACCTCTTCGTGGGTTTGCCTGGAAGCCCTCCGTCCGCCACTACGGAATAGTGGTAAGCCTTGGTACTTCGCCTGTGAAGTACCCGTTAATCTACGTAATAGATTGCTATCGCCTTGTTACTTCGCCTGTGAAGTATCCGCTAATACGCGTAATAGATTGCTACCTTCGCTACCCGTGCAACACTTAGCAAAATTCAGTCCTCAAGACGAATTGGTACTTCGCACTCTTCTGTTGCAGGCTTCGCACGTTCGAAGCCCCTTCGTCGGAGGTGTTCGGAGCTGAGAGATCGGTTCTGGAGGTCCCCTAGGACACCCTTCGGCGGGACCACAGGCTTCGTCAAAAGGCTTCACCAGCACACTTCGTCGCAACAGGCTTCGCCACGATCATACTCCACATCGGACGAAGTTGCACTCGCGCGTGGCCCTCACGTCATTGTCTCGTAGATTGCTGTATCGGAGATATCATGCCGAACCCCGCTGTTCGGAGGTGATCATCATGTCCAGATCCGTTCGGAGTCCATCTTCGGCCGGATTAGTTCGAACGTCGATGGTACCTTCGGCGCACCCTTCACACTGGATGCCAAAGGTATCACGCCGAACCCCGCTGTTCGGAGGTGATCATCGTGTCCATATCCGTTCGGAGTCCACCTTCGGCCAGATCAGTCCGAATGCCGAAGCACCCTTTAGCGGAGCACTTCGCACCAGACACTGAAGGTACCCTTTGGTGCACCCTTTGCACAGACGGGCTTCGACTGGTTTGCTGACTTTATTCTATTTAATCTATTTCTTTCGGCTGATTGGATTATTTTGTGTAATATGGTTGCCTGGCGACTCCACCCCCCTTATCAATATTAAGGGTAGTCGGAACGCGACGTCGGTGCCACGTCACGCTTAGGCCTATCCCTAAGTATCCATGCACTTTTGCATCGTCGGACTGACCCAAGTGCGGGGCACATTTTCATGTCAACACACTTTTTGGCGACTCCGCTGGGGAAAGCTACGCCAACACGATGAGTACATCTACATCAACTACCACGTCTACACCGCCGATGGACACACTAGGAGGTGCGGAAATCGACAACAGCAACATAATGTCACCTACACTTGAAGATATCCCCACAGAAGACCGAGTAGAGATCGAGGAAAAGCTAAAGGCACTCCAAGACATGATGCTTGGGGGCTACATCAAGACACGCGCGGGCTTCGTCAAGCGCGACGTCATCACCCCCGACCTCGCTCAGGTCCAGGTAACACCGGTATCGCCTCGTTTATCTTCTTTAGAGATTGAGAAAAAAATAGCCGCATTAGTAGATCAGGCCGTTAGAACTTTGCTAGCCAACCGTTTAGATTCGGCAGTCAGCTCCCAAGTAGAGGCGGCTCTTAGAAGATTCGGCTTCACTGAGACCGCACCCCCGGTTCCTATAGCAAGTGCACCTCCGACAAACATGCCTCCGGCCTCATCACTTATGGCCGAGACGAATCATTATACCTATGGTCAACTAGTACTTCATACCACACAACACCTGCGCCAATACCCGCGCTACCCGCACCACACGCACAGGCGCCCGGACATGAGCATGTTGTACAAATAGCACGTAGGGAAGAAGCACATGGCCGACACGCCGATATCCCACCGCGTGTCGCGCCCCCACATGAGAGGCGCATGCAAACAAACTACCAAGATGATATAGATGAGCGGGTCCGCGCACTGTTTAGGGAGTGTGCCGGCTTTGTGCCCAAGGGACAGGTTATGGTTTATCGCAAACCATACCCCGATCATCTTGATACAGTACCGTACCCCCGTGGCTATAGGATCCCTGAGTTCACTAAATTCGACGGCGAGGGTAGCAGGACCACACTAGATCATGTTAGTCAATTTTTGGCGCAGTGTGGAGAGGTTAGCGGGATATATGCCCTAAAGGTTAGACTATTTTCTCTCTCGCTATCCGGCACAGCTTTCACTTGGTTTTCGGCACTCCCGCCAAACTCCATCCACACGTGGGACAATTCAGAACGGAAATTCCATGATTATTTTTACACGGGTGAAACAGAACTTAGGCTTTCGCATTTGACATCGGTTAAACAAAAATCTAGTTAGAGCGCCTCTAAGTATATCAAGCGTTTCAGGGATATGATAAATCGATGTTTTAGTCTTAATATTTCAGAGAGGGACTTGGCAGAATTAGCTTTTAATGGGTTGCGTTCCGAACTTAAAGAAAGGTTAGATAACCAAAACTTTTTAGAAGTTAGCCAAGTTTTACAGCAGGCTCTGGTCCAAGAAGGCCGAGCCAAAGATAAGAAATTTATTAAGACATTTAGCAAGCCTAGGGCCGAATTCCACATCATGGAATGCTCTGATGAGGAAGAGTTTGAGGAGGAGGATTCGGCCGACATGTACGCGGCCGAATGGATTACAAACACTAAGAACAAACCTGTCACTTGCTCCGAACTACGACCATCCCCCACAAAGAATAGACTTAACGAGGTCAAGTACTCGTTTGATGTGACTAAATGTAATAAAATATTTGATTTCCTCTTAAAAAGTCAGCTTCTCAGGTTACCTAAGGGTCAAGTTATCCCACCTGCCGACGAGTTAAAGAAGCATCCATATTGTAAGTGGCATGATTCACATTCTCATAATACTAATGATTGCAATGTTTTTCGACTAGATACTAAAGATCCTTTTCCAGTCAACGCCATCAACCTCGGTGAGAAAAAGGTGTTGATTTGGCCAGAACAGGCCGAGTCTGCTAAAAGGAAAGATGTGATTGTTGGAGAACCGTGCACTCTCACACTCGTACCAAAGAACCGCTAGGTAGGAGTGTGGAAACAAAACATCGATATCCCTTCGGCTAAAGCTCGCAAAAGGCCGAAGGTGACATATAATATGCTGTTAAGCAAGCATCAGAGGAGAGCCAAAGGAGCGGGTCTGCACGCTAAGCTAAAATAGACGAAGGGTCCAAGACCTTCGAAGGGTGGCTTCGGTCTGAAGCCGGCGAACCCTCTGCACGAGGGCTTCGGGCCACAACAGCCTGATGCTCCGCATAGTGGTTCCGAGCCCCACTAGCCGAACCCCCGTACAGCAGCTCCGAGCCCCAGTGGTCGGGTCCCCTATACAACAACTTCGGCCCCCAATGGCCGAACCCCGCACCGCACTGGACTTCTTCGATGGGAGGCTTCGGCCCGCACTGGCCGAACATACCTCCGACCTGGCAGGATCCTTCGCTGCTGTGGTCGGAGACATCTTCGACTTGGTCGAACCCCCCTCCGGGTGATGGGTTCGGCTCGCAGTGTCCAAGGCCACTAGAGCTGCTGATGCCTCCACCGTATGACAAGGCGGGGACCACGAGGGCTCCGTACGTATTTGGGTCAGAGTACCCTCCGCAGCCTAACACTATGCCTTATTTCCCTTCGGAGTATTATGGATGGCAGGGGAAAACAGACGCAGTGGAGGGGGGCATCGTACGTAGACTGTCCGTGATACCTCTGAATCGGACCACGCGGAATGAAGCCGAAGGGTGCGAACACGCGAAGGCCGAAGCTCGGTAGTCTGAAGCCATAACCATCAGGGTTGGGTCTCAGGAAGTCCCAATCCCGAAGACTTTGTCACCGAGGTCTGACAGAGGTAAGCCGCACGCTTCGGCCGAGCCCCGCGCCGAAGTTGGGTTCGATCGGCCGAACAAGGTCGATCCGTTCAATAGGGTTCACAGTGAAGCCCCCTTCGAACACAGGGAGCCCAAGGCCGAAAGGTGCACTTCGGCCAGAATCCACAAGAGTCTAACAGTAGCTCCGGGCACCAAGCCGCAGCCATCTTGGGCTCCTCCAGGCATGTCCAAATCACAGAAGAGATGCCTACAAAGGCTGCGGGCTCAGGAAATGCACGAGAAGGTAGCTGAGGCCGAGTGCGATGCTATCTTCGAAGAGATCCGCCCTCGGCCAGCCACGAAGCAGCTATGGAGAGAGAAGCCGGTTGAGATAACCAACCCAGCTCCTAGTCCAAGCGACGACGAGGACGACATGCTCGACGACGACTACTCGCCCGTCTCTAAGGGACCCGCACCCCAAGTGATGGACATCAAAATCGTCACGCAGCCTGCCGAGTTCGCCCTACCACGAGACGAGGCCGAGGTCACTCAGTTGAACCTCGGTCCACGCAGCGCCATCTTCGAGAAGCCCAAGGACTCGGCTCGCCATCTGAAACCCCTCTATGTTAGAGGTCACATCGATGGGAAGCCGATTTCTCGGATGCTCATCGACGGCGGCGCCACTGTTAACCTAATGCCTTATTCATTGTTAAAGAAACTTGGCAGGGACGAAGATGACCTGAAGAAGGCTAACTTGATGCTCAACGAATTCAACGACGAGAGCTCCGAGGCCAAGGGAGTACTCTCTATGGAGTTGAGGGTGGGCAACAAGATGTTGCCCACATCATTCTTCGTCGTCGACGTCCAAGGTAACTATAGTGTGTTACTCGGACGTGACTGGATCCATGCGAACTGTTGCATCCCCTCTACCCTACACCAGTGCTTGATACAGTGGGATGGCGATGAGGTAGAGGTCATCCCCGCGGATACTTCGGCCCAAGTAGCTTTGGCCGATGTGTCGGTTGACGCCGTCCATAACAAAGTAGAGTGTCTGTCAGGTAGAGATCTTTCGGATTATGACTTTGTTAGTGTATCCGGAGGACGGTTTGTACCAGTGTCTGTGAAGCCGGCTGGAGTAGCACGGCTATTTTTGTATTAATAGTCATGTCTAGCAAGAATAATCTAGATTGGCTAAAGTCTCGCGTGGAGCAATATCGGTCTAATAAAGACGGTATTGCCGAAGCCATCGAGGACTTTAGCGAAGTAGAAAAATTAGGGCAAGGTTTTGCGTCGGCCGACCCCTTGGAAGAAGTTGATATAGGTAATGGCAGCATCCAAAGGCCGAACTTTGTAAACCAACACTTGCAACCCAATGAAAAGGCTGAAGTAATAGAGTTACTTCGGTCGTATGTCGATTGTTTCACATGGGAGTATAGCGAGATGCCAGGGCTAAGCCGCGAGCTCGTAGAGCATCGGCTGCCCATCAAGTCTGGATTTAGGCCTTATAAGCAGCCTCCCCGTCGCTTTAATTCGGCCGTCTATTGCCGAGTTAAAGAAGAAGTGGAACAACTACACAAGGCTGAATTTATTAGGCCATGCAAGTATGCGGAATGGGTTGCTAACATTGTGTCTGTAGAGAAGAAAGGGAGCAGCAATATACGGGTATGCATTGATTTCAGGGATCTGAACAGAGCCACTCTAAAAGACGAGTACCCGATGCCAATAGCCGACATGCTAATCAACGATGCCTCGGGACATAAGGTACTAAGTTTTCGTGATGGCAATGCTGGTTATAATCAAATCTTTATGGCCGAAGAGGACGTTTACAAGACTGCCTTTTGATGCCCTGGTTTTGTCGGTTTGTTCGAGTGGGTCGTCATGACCTTTGGTTTGAAAAATGTCGGCGCCACGTATCAGCGCGCTATGAACTTGATCTTTCATGACTTGTTAGGAGTCATGTTAGAAGTTTACATCGATGATGTCATGGTCAAATCGGATGCTATGGGAAGCCATCTAGCCTATTTAAAAGTTACTTTCGATAGAATGCGGCAGTATGGGTTGAAAATGAACCCACTCAAGTGTGCTTTTGGCGTGTCGGCAGGTAATTTCTTAGGTTTCATGATTCATGAGAGAGGTATAGAAATTGATCCTAAGAGACTTGAGAAGATTAGAAATGTTGAAGCGCCGGCATGCAAGAAGGATGTGGAAAAGTTGCTAGGCAAGTTGAACTATTTGCATCGCTTTATATCCAACTTGTCCGGCAAGATCGATGCCTTTGTCCCCATACTCCGGCTAAAAATGAAGCCGAGTTCACTTGGGGGGCAAGCTAGCAAAGTGCTTTTGAGAAAATCAAGGAATGCTTGTCATCACCACCCGTGGTGAGAGCACCCAAAGCCGGGATTCCGTTTCGGCTGTACATCACCGCTCAAGATAGCGTGATTGGAGCCGTGCTAACCCAGGAGGTGGAGGGGAAGGAGTACATCATCACATTCTTGAGCCACCGCCTGCTGGACGCCGAAACCAGGTACGCGTTTGTGGAGTGATTATGTTTATCACTTTATTACGTGTGCACCAAGTTACGCCATTATCTTCTCCCCACCACATGTGTTGTCGTTTGCCAAACCGATGTTATAAAGCACATGTTACAGAAGCCGATTCTAAGTGGAAGAATCGGAAAATGGGCTTACGCGTTGATTGAGTACGATTTGGCCTACGAGCCCCTAAGAGCGATGAAAGGCCAAGTCGTAGCCAACTTTATAGTTGATCATCACATAGATGTTGGCTGGAGTGACGCTATTTCTCTAGTTGAGGTAGTACCGTGGAAAATCTATTTTGATGGTTCGGCTTGCAAGAGTGGCCAAGGTATTGGAGTAGTTCTCATATCGCCTAATGGTATGCGCTTTGAAACCTCGACCCGACTAGAGTTTTCTTCCACTAATAACCAAGCCGAATACAAAGCTTTGTTATTAGGTCTTGAACTGCTAGAGTCTGTAGGCACTAAACTTGTTCGCACGTATGGTGATTCATTATTAGTAGTACAACAAGTAGCCAAGAATGCTCAATGTTTTAATGGCTTGCTGAATAGCTACTTGGACAAATGTCTAGACATAGTCACCACTTTTGATGATTTCAAAATATCTCACGTGTCAAGAGAAGCCAATTCAATCGCCAATGATTTGGCTCAGCAAGCATCTGGCTACCAGGTCAATAGAGGGAAAATTTCTGTATTGGGAAAGCCGATGTTTGGTCTCATTGCCGAAGCCAGTAATGCTGGACAGTCGCACCCTTCGGGTCGAACCCCTCGGGTCGCCGAAGGCCACCGCACGCCGGAGCCTCTGGATCGGAGTGCTCCGCCCACCAAGGGTTCTGGCACGCCGGAGCCCATTGTCCGAAGCCTCTCGGACGGAGAAGGCTCCCTAGGGCCCGAACCCTCAGAAGGGCTTCGGCCCAGCACACTCCGAACGGTCACCTCGCCCAGGCTTTGGCACGAGCTGGGATGGCTCGGGGGGCACCCCGAAGTCGGTATTGTAGGAGTTTATTCAGAGGGTGAACTAGCGAGGCCCTCTGAAACCTGTAAAGGCGATTGGAGAGTCCCGATCGTCCAATATTTGAGAGACCCTAGCCGAAGGGTTGATCGGAAGGTTTGGCGACAAGCGTTCAAATTTGTGTTGGTAGACGATACATTGTACCGTCGAACCATCGATGGAGTGCTATTGAAGTGTTTAGACCATGAACAGTCCCAGGTGGCTATAGGAGAGGTCCACGAGGGGCTTTGTGGCACTCACCAGCCGACCCAATAGATGAGTTGGATGCTCAAAAGGGCATGTTTTTATTGGCCGACTATGACTGAAGACTGTTTCAAGTACTACAGAGAGTGTGAGGCATGTCAGAAGTTTGGCAACATCCAGTTAGCTCCCGCCTCATTGCTCAATCCTATTGTCAAGCCATGGCCATTTCGAGGTTGGGGTTTAGACTTCATCGGTCAGATCTACCCTTCTTCCTCAAAGGGACATCGGGTCATGTTGATGGCGACAGACTACTTCACCAAATGGACCGAGGCCGTGCATCTCAAGAACATGACTCATAATGAAGTGCGTGATTTTATTCTAAAACACATCATACATAGATTCGGCATCCCTCAAACTCTTACTACGGACCAAGGTAGTTCATTTGTTTCTAAAGAGGTAAGGGACTTCATCGAATACTACGGCATTAAGTTGATAAACTCTTCACCTTACTATGCTCAGGCTAATGGTCAGGCCGAGTCTAGTAATAAAACCGTGATTAAGCTTATTAAGAAGAAAATTGAAGAGTTTCCTAAAAGATGGCATGAAGTGCTTTCCGAGGCGTTGTGGGCTTGTAGGGTTGCAAAGCACGGTGCCACCAGGGTCAGTCCATATGAGTTGGTATATGGACAAGAGGTCGTTCTGCCTGTAGAGGTAGATCTTGGCTCCTTAAGAGTGTTAAAGCAAGACGACTTATCGGTCGATGAGTATGAAGCTCTGCTGAAGGACAATCTAGATGAAGTGACCGATAAGAGACTAAGGGCTTTGGAAGCCATAGAAGTAGACAAGAAAAGAGTAGCTAAAGCCTACAATAAGAAAGTTAAGCCAAAATCGTTTCAAATAGGAGACTTGGTATGGAAAACAATTTTTCCATTAGGCACGAAGAGTCCCAAATTTGGCAAATGGTCACCTAGTTGGGAAGGTCCTTTTAAGATAGCCGAAATCGCTCCCGGCAATGGATACGTGTTAGAGTCCATGCAGGGAGAGCGGTTTCGAAGAGCTTTGAATGGTACATACTTGAAAAGGTATTTCCCAACTGTGTGGCAAATGTCATAAAAATGGAAAAAGCCGATACGAATGGTATCGTCTCCAGCTTGTTATGGTTTTAGTTCACTAGTTCACTAAAAGGCAGGGGGCATGTGTTGATAGCAAAAAATGGCATTAATGGCTAGATTATCATAATATCAATTTTTGGTAATCTGGGCCGAAAGTACACATGTCCAAGGCATGTCTGAAGCCCTACAGGGCCGAAGTCCATCAATGCTATGGGCTCCGAAAGCCTCTAGCCAACCCATGGGCTTTGGCCAGGAAGCCTTCGGAGGCCCACGCTGCTCAAGCTTCGGCTCGAGGAGCAGGCCTCGACAGGCCTGGCCGAAGCCCACGCTACCGAAGCTTTAGCCCGAGGAGCAGGTCTCGACAGGCCCGGTCGAAGCTCACACTGCCGAAGGTTCGGCCCGAGGAGCAGGCCTCGATGGGCCTGGCCGAAGCCCACGCTACTGAACCTTCGGCCCAAGGAGCAGGCCTCGACAGGCCTGGACGAAGCCCACCACTACAGAGATAGAGTTGCACATGTTTCCAACTCAATCTCTATCTCTATCTGGCCGGATTAATTGAAGATTAGATTAGGAGTTAACCCCCTATAAATGGAGAGGCATGGCCGGCGTGGAAAGCACCCCCCAACTCAAACCAAACCAAAGTCATGCTTTGATTGTACCTTTACTTTTACCTTTACTTTTCTGTACCTCTTCGTGGGTTTTCCTGGAAGCCCTCCGTCCGCCACTACGGAACAGTGGTAATCCTTGGTACTTCGGCTGTGATGTACCCGTTAATCTACGTAATAGATCGCTATCACCTTGTTACTTCGCCTGTGAAGTATCCCCTAATCCGCGTAATAGATTGCTACCTTCGCTACCCGTGCAACACTTAGAAAAATTCGGTCCTCAGGCCGAATTGGTACTTCGCACTCTTCTGTTGCAGGCTTCACACGTTCGGAGCCCCTTTGTCGGAGGTGTTCGGAGCTGAGAGATTGGTTCCGGAGGTCCCCCAGGACACCCTTTGATGGGACCACAGTCTTCGTCAAAAGGCTTTGCCAGCACACTTCGTCGCAACAGGCTTCGCCACGATCATACTCCGCACCAGATGAAGTTGCACTCGCGCGTGGCCCTCGCGTCATTGTCTCGTAGATTGCTGTATCTGAAATATCACACCGAACCCCGTTGTTCGGAGGTGATCATCGCGTCCAGATTCGTTTGGAGTCCATCTTCGGCCGGATCAGTCCGAACGCCGAAGGTACCTTCGGCGCACCCTTCGCACCGGACGCCAAAGGTATCACGCCGAACCCCGCTGTTTGGAGGTGATCATCGCATCCAGATCCATTCGGAGTCCACCTTCGGCCGGATAAGTCCGAACGCCGAAGCACCCTTCGGCGTAGCACTTCGCACTAGACGCCGAAGGTACCCTTCGGTGCACCCTTCGTGCAGACTTCGAACCAGACGGGCTCCGACTAGTTTGCTGACTTTATTCTGTTTAATCTATTTCTTTCGGCTAATTGGATTATTTTGTGTAATCTGGTTGCCTGGCGACTCCACCCCCCTTATCACTATTAAGGGTAGTCGGAACGCGGCGTCGGTGCCACGTCACGCTTAGGCCTGTCCCTAAGTATCCGTGCACTTTTGGATCGTCGGACTGACCCAAGTGCGGGGGCACGTTTTCGTGTCAACAGGAGCGTATGGACATTCAAAACCTCTTGGACGTTAGCCAAGTATTGCAACAAGCTCTGGTCCAGGAAGGCCGGGCCAAAGATAGAAAATTTGTTAAAACTTTTAACAAACCAAGGGCTGAGATCCACGCTATGGAGCACTTCGACGAGGAAGGATCCGAGGAGGAGGAAGATCTGGCCGATACCTACACAGTCGAATGGACTTGGAGCACGAAGTCCAAGCCCGTCACCTGCTCCGAATTGTGGCCGTCTCCCTCTAAGAGTCGGCCTAATGAAGTTAGATATTCGTTCGACGTAACTAAATGTGATAAAGATATTTGATTTCCTATTAAAAAATCAACTTCTACGGCTGTCGAAAGGGCAAGTCATGCCATCCACCGACGAGTTAAAAAAGCGTCCCTACTGAAAATGGCATGATTCACATTCTCACTACACTAACGATTGCAACATTTTTCATCGATAGGTACAATCAGCCATAGAGGAAGGACGATTGAAAATAGAAGCAAATCCAAAAATGAAATTAGACAGAGACCCTTTCCCCATGAACAACGTTGATCTAGAAGGGAAGAAGGCGTTGATTCGGCCAGAGCAGGCTGAGTCAGCTAAGGGAAGGGCAATCGTCAAAGGAGAGGCTCGCACACGCACACTTGTACCAAAGAATCCGGAGGTAGGAGTGTGGAAAGAAAATATTAAGTCATCACCTACGGCCAAACATCGCAGAAGGCCGAAGGTGACGTACAAAACGCTTTTGGACAAGCACAAGCGAAGGTTCGAAAGAAAAGGTGCTCGCCCACGGGCTCCGGGACGGTCGAAGCACCCTAGGAGGACGAGCCCCGTGAGTGGTGAGTTCGGACCTCAAGGTCTGAACACTCCTTCGGAGTGGATGCAGCATCCGGTAGGGTTCGGGCTTCAGTGGTCAAACCCTCCTCCAGGTTGGTCCCAAACTCCGGTAGGGTTTGGAACTCATTGGTCGAACACTCCTCTGGCTTGGCCCCTGTTTCTGGGAGGCTTCGAGCCTCGGTGGCCGAGCCCACCTCCTCCAAAGGGTTTCCAGCCTCCGGGTGGATCCGGGCCTCGGTGGCCGAACCCACCTCCTTCGAGCGATTTGCAGCCTCCGGAGGGACTCAGCCTCTAGTGGCCGGGCCCGCCTCCGCCATGGGATAATTTACCTTCGGCTTTGCAGGACCCCTCGCTAGTCAGGTCCGAGGTACCATCGACGTGGCTGGACTTCCAACTAGCCAACGGGTTTGGCACTTAGTGGGCAAGGCCGCTAGAGCCTCCGATGCACCGCCCTACTACTAGACGATGGCTCCGGCTTGGCCACCGCCACCGAATAACTTCGTGTAATGTTCGGCTACGAACACTTACACTTCGGTACAGGATAACAACATTGTTCATCGCCTATCTGTAGTGCCCCAGAACTGGGCACCGCGAGATGTCGCTGGAAGGGGTGAATGTGGAGACGCCTCAGAGGTTATAGTCATCAGGGTTGGATCCCAGGAGGTCCCAATCCCGAAGGATACACCAACGGGAATGCACGAAGACTTGCCCAAAGCTCGGTCTGACCGGCCTACTGTGGCCAGTCCAATCGGCCTTACGATGGTTTTTGGCACAGACCGGTCTGACCGGCCCGCCATGGTCGGTCTGACTGATCAAGAGCAGGAGACCTTTCAGTGCAAACGCAAGGAGCTCGAGGCCGATAAAAGCAAGTCCCCTTCGACTAAAAATGTTAGAAGCAAGACTATGGCACCCGGCACCCGTCCTCATCCATCATGGGAACCCTGAGGGATGTCCAAGTCACAAAAGAGGAGGTTGCAACGCTTGCGCACACAGGAGATACGAGAAGAGAAGTCCGAGGAGGCACGGGACGTACTTTTTGAGGAAATCCGTCCTCGGCCCACCGTGAAGAAAGTCTAGAGACCTAGGCCAGTCATAGTCGAGGACTCGGCCCCTGTTGTTAGCTCCGATGAAGACGATTTACTCGACGATGACTACACTCCCATCTTTGAGGGGCCTGCTCCTCAGGCGATGGATGTCGGTGTCGTCATGTTGCCTTAGAGTTCACTCCACTGTAGGAGGAGGCCGGGGTTGCTCAGCTAGACCTCGGTCCACGGGATGCCGTATTCGAGAAGCCCGAAGACACGAACCATCACCTGAGACCCCTCTACATAAGGGGGCACATCAACGGGAGGCCTATCTTGAGGATGCTTGTCGATGGTGGTGCCACCGTGAACCTAATGCCGTACTCCCTTCTAAGCAAGCTCGGCAAAGATGGCGATGACCTGAAGAAGACCAACGTCACCCTCAATAGCTTCAATGGCGACACGACAGAAACCAAGGGGGTACTGTCCTTGGAACTGACGGTGGGAAACAAAATGCTACCTACATTTTTCTTCGTCATCGACGTACATGTTAACTATAATGTATTGCTTTGGCGTGACTGGATCCACGCAAATCAGTGCGTACCATCCACCTTCCATCAGTGCCTCATACAATGGGATGGCGACAAAGTTGAGATAGTGTACGCCAATACATCAGCCCATGTTAGTTTGGCCGATGTGTCCGGCGACGCCACCCATGATGAGATAGAGTGCTTGTCGGGACGGGACCTCTCGGATTATGACTTTGTCAGCGTATTAGAGGGGAGGTTCGTTCCTATTTCCGTGAAGCCGGCCGGTGTGGCTCGGTTGTGTCTAAGATAGGAGAATGTCTAGCGCTAATCTTGATTGTCTAAAGTCTCGCGTGGAGCAGTATCGGTTTTCTCAAGACGGTATCGCCGAAGCCATCGAAGATTTTAGTCAGGTAGAGAAATTAGGTCAAGGCTTCTCGTCGGCCGACCCTTTGGAACAAGTAGACATAGGAGATGGTAGTGTTCCAAGGCCGACATTTGTAAATCAGAATCTAAATGATGATGCAAAGGCTAAAGTAATAAAATTGCTTCGATCGTATGTTGATTGCTTTGCATGGGATTATAGAGAGATGCCCGGGCTAAGCCGAGAGCATGTTGAGCATTGGCTCCCCATCAAACCCGGATTTAGGCCTTATAATCAGTCGCCATGCCGCTTCAATTTGGCCATCTATGACCGAGTTAAGGAGGAGATCGAACGTCTATTAGCAGCAGGTTTTATTAGGCCATGCAGGTATGCGGAATGGGTCGCTAACATCGTGCCTGTCGAGAAGAAAGAGAGTGGCAAGATCCACATCTGCGTCGATTTCAGATATTTGAACAAGGCTACTCTGAAAGACGAGTATCCCATGTCGATAGCCGACATGTTGATCAACGATGCCTCGGGACATAAGGTACTAAGTTTTCTTGATGGCAACGCTTGTTATAACCAAATCTTTATGGCCGAAGAAGACGTTTTTAGAACAGCTTTTCACTGCCCAGGTTTTGTCGGTTTGTTTGAGTGGGTAGTGATAACGTTTGGTTTAAAGAATGCTGGCGCCACATACCAACATGCCATGAACTTAATCTTTCATAACTTGCTAGGGGTTATGTTAGAAGTTTATATAGATGATGTCGTGGTCAAATCAGATGCTATGGAAAACCACCTCACCGATTTGAGAGTTGCTTTCTAAAGAATGCGCCAGTATGGCTTAAAAATGAACCCGCTCAAGTGTGCTTTTGGTGTGTCGGCGGTTAAGTTCTTGGGATTCATGATTCATGAAAGAGGAATTGAAATGGATCCTAAGAGGCTTGAGAAAATTAGAAGATGTGTAGCACCCACATGTAAGAAAGATGTGCATAAACTACTAGGCAAGGTTAATTATTTGCGACGCTTTATATCTAACTTGTCTGGCAAAATTGATGCT